>JAJKFI010000053.1:4959136-5088541 GCA_029204185.1 Lerista edwardsae | reverse complement strand
TTTCCCCATTCTGCTTACAAACTGAAAATGTTTCTTTCCCACCCTCCCAACTGTCCAGTCCAAGCAAGGCTGGAGCCTGCGGAGAAGGTCACGGGATGCCCTGGTCACAGTTGTCTAGAAGGAAGAAGCAAAAGGAACAGACCAATAAAGCCAAGATTGTGGAAAGCTTTCAAAACAGATGATGAATGAAGGGCCGTTGGGTATAAGAGCTTCAGGGCTGTGGACAGATCCTAGAGAAAAGTCTAGTTGTTCCAACAAGGGCTTGGTGGTAATTGAACTCTTATTCTAGAGCCTGACTCTCTCCTCTAGGCCTTGCCCTCTTTCTTCACATTTTACTTTCTGTAAGTGTTGTAGCTAAGGGGGGTAGGGGATACATTGCTCCAATTCACACACCCCCAATGGCACTTCCAAGGGGGGAAAAAAAGTAGTGTAAGCCTTCCTGGATGCCTTAGAAAGACACTTTCTACAATGTATCTGGCACCCAGAGGGTTAAAAATGTTGTGCTTGTTTTTGTTAAAGATTAGATTAGAAAGGCACTTTTTACAAGGTATTTGGCACTCAGGAGGTTAAAATTGTGCTTGTTTTTGTTTTTTTTAAAAAAGTCCTTCTGGAGGCCTTAGAAAAGCACTTTCTACAAAGCATCTGGCATCCAGGGGGTTAAAAATGTGCTTGTTTTTGTTAAAAAAAGATTAGAAAGCCACTTTCGACAAGGTATTTGGTTAAACATTGTGCTTCTGGAGGCCTTAGAAAGGCACTTACTAAAAGGTATTTGGCACTCAGGGGGTTAAAAATTGTGCTTCCCAGATACCAGGTGCCTTAGCTACAGCACTGCTTTCTGTGACATTTCTGTGCCAACTCTGGGCTGTGTCGAATTCTCCTGAGAAACGTTGCCTGTCCTATAGAAACCCCTTTGCGTTCCCGTGAACATTCGCCTATGTTTCGCCTTGGGAGGGGCTGTAAAATTTGCTTTGCGTTTCACGTGTTAGAAATTTCATTTTTTGGCAAGCCTCCTGGCAGCAGTTCTTGCTCTGAAATTCAGCCTGTTGCCTCCAGCCCCACACAACATGGGGTTGCATGGCTGTGCCAAGGATGAAATTGGCATTTTAAAGGTATTTGGGAAATGAAATGTCTAAAAGGCCAGGAGAATACCCCCTGAGTAAACATCGGAGAATAAAAACACAGCTCACGTCCACTTCCAGTTCTCTCGCTTGTGATGCTTATGTAAACTCAATCTTGTAATAGCTCCTGTAGCTTATTCATCCCGACAGTATTTATACTCCAAATTAGGTGTATTTTATGGGACGTTAAAGTAGAGGCAGTAAGCTTTCAGCATTTACATTTCCCATCAACAGCTTTCAAGAAAATAAATGGCCGGAAAGGAGCAACCAAGAGAAACCCTGGACTCTCACAACAGCAAACAAGAAATCGAAAAGAATACATAAGCAATGACTGGCTGGAAAAAAAGAAAAAGAAGTGTAATGAAGTGGCACCACTTCATAATTCACACTTACCCATGCTACATATGTTCACATTGATCAACTCCAGAATGTGCATGGAAAATACTAAAGAAAAACCAGGGACAATTAAATGCTTATTTGAATGACACAAACCACCAAGATTGCATTATACTGCAATATTCAATCCTAACCTAGAGTTAGGTTGGCCCAGTAAGGGCAGCAAAGTTTGGCTGGCACAAGGGACACCATAAAGTTTGTTTGGAGCACTCTCGGAGTCAAAGAGGCCGGCACAGAGACCTGTGCCATCCTCCATGACTCGAAGAGTGGTCCAAACGCCACTCCCTTGTATCTGGCATTCTGAGGTAAATTTCTGTGGTAAATATGAGGTAAATAAAGCAAAGTATGACCAGCACAAGGTCACACTGTCAAGTATGTTTGGACCACTTTCGGAGTCAGAGAGGCCAGACCACAGACGTGCACCATCCTCCCTGACTCCGAGAGTGGCCCAAACGCGCTTTATGGTGGCCCTTGTGCCGGCCAAACTTTGCTGGCCTCACTGTGCCGGCCTAACACCAGGTTAGGATTGCGCCCTCAGAGAGAGCTTTTAAAATGCTCCAGGTTCCAGGCGGAGTGGGAGCAAAGAAGTCTAATGGCTTGAGATTGGGACATGGACTAACAAAGTGCATGCACTCCCTCCGTACTCTCTAGACCAGTGTTTCCCAAACCATGTGTTGGGACCCACCAGTTTGAGAAATTCTGATCTGGAGAGTCTCACCCAGTTATGAGGGAGCCCACTGAAGGCCTTTTCCAAAGGGCCTTTGGAACAACCCAACCATGGTTACTGAGGGCTTACTGAGGGTTACTCAGGGCTTACTGAGGGTTACTTACTGAGGGCTCTTCCTGATTTCATTAAGGGTGCAATCCTAACCAACTTTCCAGCCCTGCCATAGCTGTGCCAATGGGGCATGTGCTGCATCCTGCAGTGGAGTAGGAGTCACAGAGGCCTCCTCAAGGTAAGGGAATGTTTGCTCCCTTACCTCGGAGCTGCATTGCACTTACCCCGGTGCTGGAAAGTCGGTTAGACTTGCACCCTAAGTGGCTCATTTTGCTCTGTCCACATGCAATTTTATCAGACGCGCATTTTGGCCAGCCACTGATCGGAGCGTAAATCTAGGTGGAAATCTCCCTGCAGATGTTGGTGATTTAGGCTGTCACATCGGTGGTGTGCAGATATCAGTGATATCGGTTTCATATCGGTGATTTAGGCTGTCTTACTTCCATGGGCAACAATCCCAGGATGCAAAATTGCCTGGGACAGCCTGCAGCCTTATTGTATTCGGAGAGTTCTTGTAATCTTTAAGAACACGATTACAGCATCGTTTTCTCTGCATGACAATCCAGTCTAATAAGCAATTCAATTTTCTGCCAGCCCAAGTGATTTACTGTCTCATCGCCATGGATTTGTTCCACACCGAATCTAATCCGACACTTTCTGTACCTGTTTTGCAGTCTTAGGGCTTTCAGGCTCGCTTCTGTTGAACATGAATCATTGCGTTCCTTCAGGCATATTTTGGCTGCTCGGTTTAGCCCATGAACTCAAAAGCTAATTGGAACAACGAGCTGGGGGGCCAATCCAGAAGGCCCTTTTTGCTGGCAGTACGTCTGTACCGCTGACAAAAATGTCACGAGCGTGCCATAAAGCATGTCCGTGACACGTTTTATGCTCGCGAAAGGGTGGTGCTCTTTCAGTGCCAAGCCCCAATGCGAGTGGGTAGCCTGTCAGCACTCGAGCAGCCGCCACCAGGGAGGGGGGAGGAACCAGGTGGTGGAAGGGGAGGAGCCGGCTGTGAGCGGGTGGGACTGGGATGTGGCTTCCGCTGCCGGATCTTATCGACAATTCTGGCCATTACATCACTTCCTGTGAGTCCTGGACAGAATGTCATTCTAAAAAGGGGGTCCCGGTGCTAAAAGGTTTGAGAATCTCTGCTATAGCCTATATTGGGCTATCCCTTCTCGCCCTTCCAAAAAGTCTTTTTGGAGGGCTAGGATGGAACGCAAATTAGCATCAGTAAACATGGCAAAAACGGCCTGTAGGGTTTCACTCCTTTTTCCCTGTTACCCAAAAATCTGAACTGATGCAGAAATTGTTTCTTTTCCCCTGAATGGTCAGTGCTATTGGAGGCAAGGAGGCTGTAGGATGCCAATTTCCTGTTCAAGAGACCTAATCAAGATTAACAGCGCTGGAGCTCGTATTCCTACGAGCTCACCTGCAGAGCTTTGGCTACAATCGAATCCCACAGGATCTCAAGTTGCCTAGGAACTCCTTTGTGAGACATCATGATTGAAAATCACAGCGCATTCTCCGCTTCTCTTTCCACTGTCATACTATTAAACTTCAAAACAAATTTGAAGGTTAAAGGGACATGAATCTCTGCACGTCAGTGCCTTTTGTTGTACTTTCAAGACCTCTCAAAGGCGTTCCTGTAATGACTTCCTCAAATCCCTTAATGAGGCCAGAACTAAGAGCGCAATCCTAACCTGGAGTTAGGCGGGCACAGTTAGGCCAGCAAAGTTTGGCCGGCACAAGGGACACCGTCAAGTATGTTTGGACCACTCTCGGAGGCAGAGAGGTCAACACAGAGATGTGCGCCATCCTCCTGGACTCCAAGAGTGGGCCAAACGCCACTCCCTTGTATCTGGCATTCTGAGGTAAAATTCTGAGGTAAATATGAGGTAAATAAAGCAAAATCTGGCCAGCACAAGGGACACCATCAAGGAGGTTTGGACCACTCTCGGAGTCAGAGAGGCCAGCACAAAGACATGCACCATCCTCCCTGACTCCAAGAGAGGTCGAACACGCCATATGGTGGCCCTTTGCTGGCCAAACTTTGCTGGCCTAACTACAGGTTAGGATTGCTCTCTAAGAGGCATTACAGGCATGAGATCAATCATGAGATCAATCAATCAATCAACAGGTACTTATATACCACTTTTCAACACAAGTTCACAAAGCGGTTTACAGGCAAATAGTAATAATAAACTTAAATGGCTCCCCGTCCCAAAAGGGCTCACAATCTTAAAAAAATGCAGAACACCCCCAGCAACAGCCATTAGAAAAGGCACTGCACTGAGATGAAGAGGGACAATTACTCTCCCCTTGCTAAATATAAGAGGAACTCCACTTGGAAAAGTGCCTCTTGCCCAGTTAGCAGAGATGCTTAGCTGCAACTATTTTCCAAAGAAAGAGAGACCAGCACACAGATGAGCGCCAACCTCGATGAGAGTGGGCCAAACATGCTTTATGGTGGCCCTCATGCCAGCCAAACTTTGCTGGCCTAACTGGGCCGGCCTAACTCCAGGTTAGTATTGTGCTCAGTATCTGTTAACCCTATGCATGGGGCCCAATCTGTGCTGGAACATGACGCAGATTGAACGCTTTAATCCTGCCCAGTTTTCCCATGGAAGATCACCCCCCTTTCTGAGGGTTCAATGGGACCCTGAAAGTGCCACTTTCTGCAGGGCACCTCATAGCAGCAGCGGAAGGGATCATTTTTTCGGCAGGAACATGATGCCGATTTCAAGAGTGAAACACCCACGCTGCTACCGCAATCCAAATTGGATCCCCACGCAGCTGCTGCTATAAGATTAACAGACAATGAAGCTTTTAATATCGCGGCTCGTTTGGTTCTAAAACCCTCCTTTGCAGAATTGATCTGGGTTGGGCTTAGCAAGCATTCTCGCTGGCATTTCCAAATGTTCCGCCTTAGACGACAAGTCGTGCCACCTTTCCGAACGGAGCCGTCCCACCCATCCACTTCTTGAAACAGACTGGGTGGGCAATCTTGGAGCCAAGCCTGTCCTTAAGAAACAGCTGTGTGTGAGCGCAATCCTGACCTGGAGTTAGGCCAGCACAGTGAGGCCAGCAAAGTTTGGCCGGCACCAGGGCCACCGTAAAGGATGTTTGGACCACTCTCAGAGTCAGAGAGGCCGGCACACAGACGTGCACCATTCTCCCCGACTCCGAGAGGGGTCCAAACGTGCTTTTCAGTGGTCCTTGTGTCGGCCAAACATGGCTGGCCTAACTGTGCTGGCCCAACTCCAGGTTAGGATTGCACACTCAGAGTGGTCCAAACATACTTTACGGTGTCCCTTGTGCCATCCAAACTTCGTGGGCCTAACTTGGGCCAGCCTATCTCCGGGTTAGGACTGCACTCTAAGAGGTTCTTCTTGGAGACACGGGCTGCATTCTGCGTAGTGATTCGGATTTAAGGAGGTCAGGATCGCAGCCTGAGTTGACGCAGGGACAGCAAAACCAACTCAAGGCCAACATGGCGGGTGAGTCCTCCAAGCAGATAACTAGGCCATTGTTCCAGCGGCCACACAGCCGATGAAGATCTATTGACAGCCCAATCCTAAGTTGCTCTGGTGCAGCCAGGGTGCATGGCCTGCGCTGCATCCAATGCAGCTTCAAAGCTGGCTGAAGGTCTCCTCAGAGTAAGAGGATATTTTCCCCCTTACCCTATGTCGAGTCCCAGCCACCCTATATAGCTGGCACAGATCCGGGAAGCCCAGTGCAATGCCAGCAGGCCAGGAGTGGTTTAGGGTATGGAAGAGGCAGGGGTGGACCTAGTCAAAATGGCGCCCGGGGCACCCAATAGAAGTGCGCCCCCATGGGAGCCCAGGTCTACCCATTGGGACCAGCCACGGGTAGACCTGGGCTCCCCTAGAGGGAGCCCAGGTCTATCCTAGGGGAGCCCAGGTCTATCCATTAGAAATGACCACGGGTAGATCTGGGCTCCCCTTGAGGGAGCCCAGGTCTACCCATTAGAAACGGCCATGGGTAGACCTGGGCTCCCTCAAAGGGAGCCCAGGTCTACTTGCGGCTGGTCCCAATGGGTAGACTTGGGCTCTGGAGCCCAGGTCTACCCGCACAATGTTGCGGGGGCCACTGGCGCCCCCCTAGATGGCCCCAAAACGGCGCCCAGGGCTCTTGCCCCCCCTGCCCCCCTAGATCCGCCACTGGGAAGAGGGCAGTTGTGTCAACGCTAAGGGCAGCCCACGATTGGGCTGTCACTCACCCACTTTCCAGCATGGGCTCGCCCGCCCGTCAATTCCTCTCGCCTTAATGCAAGCTCTAAGAGACAGTTGCTAAATTCTTGATAACAAAACTCCCTAAACAAACATTTAACTGTCAGGGAAATGTCTTCTCTGCCTGCTCTTTTAAAGCACTGTTGCGATATCAAACAATTCCAAATGCACTTGAATGCTTTCAGCATTTAGATTGTCTTTTCCAAGTGCCAGAAAGGGTCGGGCGTCTCACCTTTCTGTAAAACCAAGGGATTTCCTTTGCCAGTAAGAGGGGGGGAAAAACCAAACCCGATATTCTTTTAACACCCTTTGCCATCTTATTTTAGAATGTGCGCTCGTTTCCTTCAATGGGACAAGTTACATTCACACCTCTCAGTGTTTGCCGAGAGGCTAATTAACATTGGATTTCTCCAACCCCCCCAAAAAACCCACCGACTGTGTCAAGGTGAGAAATTTGGGGAATGGGAAACGGGCAGAATGACGCCAGAAAGCCTTTCAAGACGAACAAAGCTTATTAGTTTCTCACACGTTGTCCTGATCTGCTAAATTGATTCTGGCTGTGAAACTGGAGGGAGGAAAGGATCTGTTCAAAACCTCTATTGGACGAGGATGTGCGACAAGAGGGACTGTGTGAGTCAAGAAGCCGCTGAAACTCAAGCTGGTTATCATTTCCCTTTTGTGAATTAAGGCAGAAAAATCCGGCTTGGCTGAATGAATGTAAATATTATCTGAGCTCCAAAGCATTTTTTTCACCTGGCCTCCTTCTAGGCCAGAGCTGTTCTTGGCTTACAACGTACCTGGAGTGGGGTGATGTCATCACGCGCCCCTTGCTCGGCCACACCCCTATGCTCCTGGAATGACTCCATTTAGGGCAGGGGGGCAAAAAGCACATGGGTTTTCCTGTGCAACTGTGCCCTGCCACAGCCAGCGCAAGTCATGCTCACCTCCCCTCACACATAGCACCCTCCTTATGCCTCTGTTGTATGCCAAGCTGTAGTGGAAAACGCGGAAGATCGCCCCGAGGAGGCAGTGGACGGTGCCGACAGTGACCCTTGGTCTAAGTATATGCAGGATTAACACCAGGGAGATAGCAGAGACTGGGTTGCACAGCTGCAGCCACTTAGGAGCTTGTAGCAGGGATATAAGGAGCATCTGGAGGAAGGAGAAGCGGCGGGTTGTAGTGGTGGAGAGAGTGGGGGAAGGAGTGGTGGTTTTGCTGACATATTGGACTGAACTACTGGCTTGACTAACTGACAAACGGACTGGACAACGGGGGTTGTCTGGATCACAGGCAGATCTAAGGGAGGGCAAATCTGTAAGTTTTGCAAGAAGCCTTACCTTGCAGTGGAAATCACTCCTCTCCTGCACTGTTCTAGCCAATCCTCACAGGGAAAAGCAACATTTTGGCATTGCTTACTGGCTACAGCAGCAAGGGAGAGGAGGGATTTACATGACAGGGTAAGGCTTCTTGCAACACTTAGAGATTTGCCCTCCCTTAGATCTGCCTCTGGTCTGGATTTCTGGACAACAGACTGGCGTGGTGAACTGCTATATGGACTGATATATGGACTGACTTACTGGCTTGACTGATTGACAAACGACTAAGGACTCTTGGACTGAGGACTGGCCATTATTGAAGGACACTTGCTCTGAAGCTCCACGAGGAGACTTGTGGCCTACAGGCAAGCCACTGGGTGGGGCGAGCTCTCTGTTGCTGCTGGGGTCCGGTAGTTTGTAGATATTGCCAGGACTGTCTGTATCGGGGTGACTAAGTAGCCTAAGCGGGCATAGCATTTGGGAGGAAAGTTTGGAGCAGGGGCTTTGCCAAGACACAAGCAGCCTTCATTTTCTCTTTGGCTCCTCTCACCTTCATTCCCCCGGCCCGGGGAGGGGGTGGAGTTTAGATGCAGCCATTAGGCCGCATCTAAACCCCGTCTCCAGGCCGTGCGGCCCTCATTCAGGTCGCACAGCTTGCTCGGATCTGCGCCTGCTATATATCAGGTGCAGATCCAAACAAGTCCATTAGGACAGCTGGCGCCTACCCCAGGGCAAGGGCACAAACATCCCAACTTGCTTTGGGTACAGCTCAGGCTCCCCGGTCTGTGCTGTTCTGAAGCAGGTTAGGATGCCTCCCTAAAGAGATTTGGGATTCGAGTCAAATTCGCATGATTCTTTTCTGATTCACCGGCCCTGAGACTCGAGTCGGGTCCCGGTGAGTGACGCCCATGACTCAAGTTAACATGAGTGGCAAAAAACCAGCTATTTCGCTACTCGAGTCAAATCGCGACGACTGGAGTGCCCATTTCTGTTTCACACATTTCAATTACGTTTCATACTAATCCTAACCTAGAGTTAGGCCGGCACAGTTAGGCCAGCCAAGTTTGGCCAGCACAAAGGATACCATCAAGCATGTCTGGACCACTCTCGGAGTCAGGGAGGTTGGCGCACGTCTGTGTGGTGGCCTCTCTGACTCCGAGAGCGGTCCAGACATACTTTATGGTGTCCCTTAGGCTGGCCAGACTTTGCTTTATTTACCGCCTATTTACCTCAGAAATTTACCTCAGAATGCCAGATACAAGGGAGTGGCGTTTGGCCCACTCTCGGAGTCACAGAGAATGGCCCATGTCTGTGTGCTGGCCTCTCTGACTCCGAGAGTGGTCCAAAGATACTTTGCAGTGTCCCTTGTGCCGGTCAAACTTTGCTGGCCTAACTGTGCCGGCCCAACTCCAGGTTAGGATTGCGCTCTTAAAATATCCAAATTGATCTTGATTAAAACACCACTTCACAATATTATTTCAAGGGCCTTTCCCCCCTCCCACATCCCAGCTTCCCCTCTCTGAAACAAACTGCCCAACAAAGAGCAGTAGGTTTCCAGATGGAGGAGAGCTACTTTTCTAATCCGTGGCAAACTGCCCATCACCTCTGTAGTCCATCCCAGCATCTGGGATTGGCCAGAAAGTGAGGACCCAGGCCAAGCCGAGTCTCCCACAAGGAAGGACCCATATGGTCTAGCCTGTGTTTAACATAAAGCTTGGGTTTACATAAAGCCAGCTGTCAGTCAGAAACGGGCATCTTTGTTCATAAAGGGAATGCGCAATTAGCCAGGGCAAAGCAATTTTCTGGTGGTTCTGTAGTGCTGTCACAAGAGGCCAGAATTTGGCCCGAGACGGCTATTAGAGATAGAAAATTGAACAAGCAAGCAGATTAATAGATTTCCTCGAGGGCATCCATTTTTGTTGGCAAAGTCCAGTTATGTCAATATTTGGGGAAAACATTCAGTCTATGGGTGTTTGCCAACATCTGATGGAGCGAACAACAAAACATGTTTTAAAACTTGTCTTTAAACAAAAACTCATTCTCTCTCTCTCCTCCTGATTTCCTGTTCTTTGAATTGAGATTCCACCCGCTAATTGCTCGCTAATAACTGTGCCTTGCTCAACCGGCTGTGCTCAATTTTTGTTGCCCCCCCCCCATGGTATCTGTTTGTAGGCAAACCTAATCTTCAGACATTCCACATAAAACAGATTTCCAGACTGAAGGAGCATTAAGTCTAATAAAGGCATTTCCATCGTCCTAGTGTGTTCATCGTTGTTTTTTTCCTCATTGTAATATTTTGCACGTAGTAAAATGACTGCCGGGAAGGGAGTTGCGAGCTAAGAACATAAGAACAGAAGAGCTGCTAGATCAGGCCAAAGGACCATCTAGTCCAGCTTCCCATATCTCACAGCAGACCATGAGATGCCTCAGGGAGCACACAAGGCAACAAGGTGCCTGCATCCTGTGGCCACTCCCTTGCAAATGGCATTCTGAGGTAGCCTACTTCTAACCTAAGGAGGTTGCACCACCCATCATGGCCTATAGCCCATGATGGACGTTTCCTCCAGAAATCTGTCCAATCTCCTTTTAAAGCAATCTAGGCCAGACGCAATCACCACCTCCTGTGGCAAAGAGTTCCACAGATTAATGACCCACTGGGCAAAAAAGTATCATGATTAAAATAGCAAATTGCAACATTATATGTTTTTATTCTACATTCTCATTCCGAATTCTCATGTTTCTTCATTTTAAACGCTTTAAAAGTGTACTAAGTAGATGCTACAGGTGATCTAGTGTCAGCAGATGCAGCCACGGCATTATTTCTCATTGGAAAAGCAGTCTATTTTAATTTCTGGAAAATACCTTAAACACCCAAATGGGGTGTTTTGTGTTTTTATTCAGATATTTTAACTGCCAGAAGGTGGTGTTTAACCACCAAAAAGCGGTTTTCAACACCACCACCCCAAAAAAAAACCCCATCCACTGCTAATGATGAGAAATCAATTAAAGGAAAGAATAAGAGGCTGGGTAAGAGACACAATCTTTAATTTGAGATATTATCAATATTTTGTAGAGGATGTTGGGATGTGTTTCTTTATAAAGTTGTGATTCTGTTGGTTTTAGCTGTTGCACTAAAAATTAAATTAAATTTTAAACAAAAGAGGAATCAAGCGACAGAAACACATGCATGAACTAGCCTTGACTTTTGAACCAACAAAGCATGGAATAATAAAAGAATATTGTGTGCCGGCATATGAGATGGGCGCCGACAGAATGGCATACTTCAGATCGTTCTTTTATATTCCATTTGCAATTGTTCCTTCCTGTTACACAAACGTTGCAGAGGAACAAGTACCGAAACACTCAGGCCTTGCTATTCCTTTTGTAAAATGTGCATGAAAGTGGACCAAAATAAATATTGGATACTAGCAGCTGCAAACTCGTGCGAAAAGTTCAGACTCGGGTTGCAATTCAAATATCAGGGCTACCCATCTTTGTTTTGCAAGATCTTAGAAATAAAAAAAAAACCCTTTTAGTTGCTAGGAGACATTCACCTAGCGGTGGTGTTAGACAGCGGACAATTCCTGAAACGGTACATGATGTAAACTGAAAAATATGTAGCGTGTTTGAGACTAATGGAAGATGACTTTTGGATAGAATTCCATCTAAAACAGCATAATCAAGCCCTAGTGAGTTCCATCACTGATGGAAATGCTGATTGGACAATACCCCCCGTTGACATTTCATGGAAAGTGTGGGCAGAAACATATGCAATTGATGTTCTCTGTACTCTTTTTTTTTTCAATTAGTGTACTTGAGACCTTTTCAGAATATATATAAAAAAATCCTGATTCACCTTAAAGGAGCTGTCAATGTATGGTCAATTCTTGTTATCCGCAAGGTTAGGTTCCTGGATTCTCAGATACTGACAGTGCAAACCTTACCTGCACTGGAACAGAAAGGCTGGCTTGGCCTGCGCTATATCCAACGGCAGATTCGGAGCAGGCTGGAGTCTCCATGGGGCAAGGGCACTGTTTAGCAGGCGCATGTCTGAGTACATCACATGGTTCGAATCAGGCTCCACCCCCCTCCCTGGGCTGCCCCGCTAGTCAGAACACCCTCCCCTCCCCATTCTGCCAACTCACTGCAAACACACACACACACACACACACACACACACACACACACACTAAAAAGAGTAAAGACTTGAGTGAAATTTGAATCATGACTCTTTTCTGAGTCACGCAATCCTAACCTGGAGTTAGGCCAGCAAAGTGTGGTCAGCACAAGGGAAACTGTAAAGTATGTTTGGACCACTCTTGGAGTCAGAGGCCAGCACACAGACGTCCGCCATCCTCCCTGACTCTGAGAGTGGTCCAAACACACTTTACAGTGGCCCTTGTGCTAGCCAAACTTTGCTTGTGCCGGCCTAACTCCTGGTCAGGACTGCGCCCTGAGTCACTGGCCCGGAGACTCAAATCGGGTCCAAGTCAGGGACTCAAATTAACACAAGTCTCGAAAAACAGCAGTTTCATGACTCAAGTCGTGCCACGACTTGGGTGCCTAGCCCTGCGTCGTGGTGTGGGGCTAGCGGCAAGAGGGACGGGCATGTCTCACTTGCCTCTCGGCAGAGAAGAATGGAGAAATAATGAGATCAAAGCATGGTATTGAGGCAATTTTTTGGCCACGTTCTCCATTTCGCGGCGCAAAAGGTTTAATTACTTCCCCCCCCCCCAAAGAAGTATTTACAATAAAAAAGGATTTATTGCCCTTTGTCAAGTTCACCCACCAAAACTGTTCGGGAAGGATCGAAGACATAAATAATCTATACTTCTTTTAAAACCAATTAAGGACAAGCTGAGCTGGGGATATACAGCCGGTCCCTTTGGAGCTGCGCACTTTTTCATTATGCATGTGCACAGCGCCTGCCGCAGTAGGGGGGGGGGCCTCAGCCTCTGACTGGCATCTCTAAGTGCGATCGCAACACAAATTATTTATCATCATCATCCTTTGTAGTGGCAGCACCAGCGGTTCTGCCTCTTGTGCTAACCTGAAGGAGGGGAAAGGGTGAGAAGCGAAGAGCCTCCTCTTCCATTGGCTGCATGCGTTCGTCTTCAGCCAATAGCAGGCCACCAGAGAACTTTGAAAAAAAGACACCATTCATTCATTCCATTTATTCATTCATTTATATGCTGCCTTTTCTCCAAGTGCACAGTTAGGCCAGCAAAGTTTGGCTGGCACAAGGGACACCGTAAAGTGCGCTTGGACCACTCTCGGAGTCAGGGAGGAGGGCACACGTCTGTGTGCTGGCCTCTCTGACTCAGAGAGTGGTCTAAACATACTTGATGGTGTCCCTTGTGCTGGCCAGACTTTGCTTTATTTACCTCATATTTACCTCAGAAATTTACCTCAGAATACCAGATAGAAGGGAATGGCGTTTGGACCACTCTCTGAGTCAGGGAGGAGGGCGCCCGTCTGTGTGCTGGCCTCTCTGACTCCGAGAGTGCTCCAAGCATACTTTACGGTGTCCCTTGTGCCGGCCAAACTTTGCTGGCCTAAACTTTGTGCAACCAGTAATTTGCAAAATTTGGACTGATTCAGAATATATGAACTGGTTCCAAGTGCCATTGTTCCTTTACACCAAACCAGAGCTGCCACCTAGCGCCCAGACCTTGAGAGAAGCAAAATTATCCCAAAGCGTTTTGTGGCGAGGCAGAAGCACCCCACAAGTATGTAGTCGAAAGTGGAGTCAGTCGGCTAATAGCTGTTGCTCCCTCATATATTGTTAATTGCAACAAAAGGCTTAGGCTACAACTTGGACACTTTGCTGGGATCAGCACCCGGTTTGAGGCCTGTTCTGTGTAGCTTGCATGACATCTAGTGGCCCTTGCAGGTAATTGTCTTCTAAGGAAATCCTGTCCTCCCTACAGAGCACCATCCTAACCTGAAGTTGGACCAGGACAGTTAGGTCAGCACCGTTTAGGCGGCACAAGGGACACCGTAAAGTGAGTTTGGACCGCTCTCTGAGTCAGGGAAGATGGTGCACATCTGTGTGCTGGCCTCTCTGATTCCAAGAGTGGTCCAAAAAGGCTTTATAGTGTCCCTTGTTCTGGCCAGACTTTGTTTTATTTACCTCATATTTACCTCAGAATTTATCTCAGAATGCCAGATATAAGGGAGTGGTGTTTGGACCACTCTCGGAGTCAGGGAGGATGGTGCACATCTGTGTGCTGGCCTCTCAGACTCCAAGAGTGGTCCAGACATACTGTATGGTATCCCTTGTGCTGGTCAGACTTTGCTTTATTTACCTCATATTTACCTCAGAAATTTACCTCAGAATGCCAGATACAAGGGAGTGGTGTTTGGACCACTCTTGGAGTCAGGGAGGATGGTGCACGTCTGTGTGCTGGCCTCTGACTCCAAGAGTGGTCCAAACATACTTGACGGTGTCCCTTGTGCCGGCTGAACTTTGCTGACCTAACTGTGCTGCCCTAACTCCAGATTAGGATTGCGTTTTCAGACACTCCTGGCAACTACAGTGTGTCTCCAAAGTGGTGTGCGTGTCCTCTGCACCTCTCATGTGTGGTCCACAGATGTGCCTTGCCCTATGGATGGTACAAAAGAAAGCTGTCTCTAGAGGTGGGTAAGAACAGTTTTTTTTCTTTTGTGTATTTTGGTGTTTTCCAAAGTTAGAAGTGCAGAAAGCAAGTGTTATGTGTTTGTATTCCAAGAACGCATTTTCATAAAGTAACGGCTTAAGCAAGCCTAACCTGGAGTTAGGTCGGCACAGTTAGGCCAGCAAAGTTTGGCTGGCACACCGTAAATGATGTTTGGAGTCAGAGATCGCACCCTGAATCATTCTCTGCTGCCCAGCAGACGCCGGGTAAACGAAGGAAATACGTGACAAACAGCTCATAGCCGTAACTGACTGAAACCTCAGTCCTTCGAACTATTTAAATAGGTACACCTGGATTTGAACTGTTGCATTTGGCTTAACTCCACTAGACCAAGCCATAAAGACAAGCAAATATTCCTGGGTCTTACACGAAAACAGAGAAGCCTTGAAGAGGACAAAGGTTCGAGTCTTGCTTACAAGTGTAATACACATTACATATTTCATGGGTCAGTGGTGCTCATGCTAGACCCCCAATTTGCATCAGTGCTGGTCTCAGGGTCTTCTATTTCACCTATTCCCACTTCCTAAAATCAAAGATCCCAATCAGTGGTTCTCAAGCGTTTTAGCACTGGGACCCACTTTTTAGAACGACAATCTGTCCGGGACCCACCAGAAGTGATGTCATGGCCGGAAGTGCCGTCATTGTGACGCCAGAGCCTGCTGCTTTCCTGAGAATGCGGCAATCAGTAGGGTTATTTCTCAGCCATTTTCCAATAACAAAGTGAATCAGAAAGAAAAAAAGCCTCTTTACAATCTTGACACAAGCAAAACAACCACACAGCCCTCCCGCTTTCCAGCATCCCATATTCCCGTATTGTCAATATGGCTGCTCTAGGTGCTTCGCGACCCACCTGAAATTGGCTCGTGGCCCACAGTTCGGGGGCCACTACCCTAAAGCACAGGGCTCTAAATCTCTGAAGTCTGTCCACAAGGAAGTGTTCTAGCCTACTGGAAGAAACGTACTTCTGTACAAATAGTCATGAGAGCGCCCTGCAGCTTCAAGTGGAACGGCCCAGAGATAAGTTTGCCCCTTTATCTCTTGTTTGTGTGGGAACTAGACCTCGATAACTGTTGTACGCATTACCAGATAATGCGTGAAGTGCTCCCCCAATGCGCTTGCAGAGACGTTAATCATTATTGTGGTCTTAAAAAAAAAACCTTATCTGGCCTATCTCGTAAGCATCTGCTTAAGGGCCACTTCATACATCACAGTTTGTACTCAAGGACTGCTTCCTATGGAGAAAAACATACGCAGACTTCAGCTTGGCTCCAAAATGCTGTTTGGGCATTGCCAAGAGAAGTGCTGATTAAGAACATAAGAACATAAGAAGAGCCCCACTGGATCAGGCCAAAGGCCCATCTAGTCCAGCTTCCTGTATCTCACAGCGGCCCTCTAGGTGCCTAAATGAATTCAAGCAGACAACAAGATGCTTGAATCCTGTTGCCACTCCCTTGCACCTGGCACTCTGAAGTAGCCTACTACTAACATAAGGAAGTTGCCCAACCCATCATGGCCTATAGTCCATCCAGTCCCCTTTTAAAGGCATCTAGGCCAGATGCCATCACCACCTCCTGTGGCAAGGAGTTCCATAGCTTAATTACCCACTGGGTAAAAAAGGGTTTCCTTTTATCTGTTTTAACTCTCCCAACACTCAATTTCAGTGGATGCCCCCTGGTTCTGGTATTGCGAGAAAATCTGATTGCTTCCTTTGGAGAGACGCAACCTCATGCCCTACCTTGCAAACTACAGGAGCCGAGCTCTTAACCGGGCAATTCCTCTGCTTCAAAAGTGGTTTTCCATGCAGCAATGCGGGACACAGGCAGCATGGGGGAAGAAGCGGCTGCTCAAGGAACAAAAGTCAAAACCTCCCCTGGACGTCCAGCGCAAGTCATGCAGTTCTTCACAGTCATGCTGTGATTTAATAATCATGCTATCAGCCATCGTGGGTCTCAAACTGTGGGTCAGGACCCACTTGGTGGGTCCACTTGGCGGATCGTGACCTAATTTCTCGCGGGTCTCACAGAACCTCCAGTGAAAACACAGATGACGGAAAGATCATATAAGCCCTGAGACTGTTCAAATATCAGAGAGATGCTGACTGCCTTGTAAATAGCTCAGCTCCTGCAGTTTGCAAGATAGCTGCTGATTGCCCTGCAAATGGATGAACTCCTGCAGTTTGCAAGCTTTGGTAAATATAAAGACTCTGAGAGTGGTCCAAACATATTTTAAGGTGTCCCTTGTGCCGGCCAAACTTTGCTGGCCTAACGGTGCCAACCTAACTCGATTGCACCCTAAATGCGAACTGTCTTGAGGGCTTCTTGGGAGATGGAAAGGCATCCCATAAATGCCCCAGTACAAAAATTAATGCCTCAATAACATGCACTTGTATTCCCCTTTTAGGGACACTCTTTTCTTCCATGTGACTCATTTCTCACATACAAAGCTTCAGACGTGTTCAAATTTGTAAAAAATCAGAAACTACATCAGAGCAATAAGACAAATGGCAAAAAAGTACCCTTGGATAATACTGCTAAATACTGTCACAAATTGGTTCCAGGCACAAAATGTAAAAGTTTGTCTTAGGCTTAATGATGAACACAGTACAACTGAAAGTGCAATCCTAACCCGGAGTGAGGCCGGCACAGTGAGGCCAGCAAAGTTTGGCCGGCACAAGAAACACCGTAAAGCATGTTTGGATCACTCTCGGAATCAGAGAGACCAGCACAAAGACGTGCACCATCCTCCCTGACTCCGAGAGTGGTCCAAACACGCTTTACGGTGTCCCTTGCGCTGGCCAAATTTGGCTGGCCTAACTGTGCCGGCCTAACTCCAGGTTAGGATTGCACCCACAGTCAAAGCCATAAAAGAGATTTTTTTTTCTCTGCTGTCCAGACTATGTTTCAACACATCAACCCCAGTCATAAAAGTCTTACAGAACAACAGATTGTTTCTGTAGATGGTTGCTGCAGCTTCAGCTCCAAGACATGAAAGTAAACATTCCTTCGGGTTTCCATTTCTGAGTAAAAGCCACTTGAAAGAAAACTTGTTTGGGGTATTTTGTCTCTTGTGTCTTTTTTGGGTTTGCTTATAAAAAAAAAAAGTTTCCTCCGTACAATGGATTTGTGTTAACGTTATTTGCAGATTTCCCACTCCCAGCTATAGTTCTCACTGTGTGACGATCCATACAATCAACCCAATGCAGTTAATCAATTAAATAAAATCATTGTTATGAATATGCATCAATGGTCTGAAGAGGACCAGTCCTCCTCCTAAAGTTTATTCACCCACAGCAGTTAATCTGTTTACATCCTTTCTCCCAATGTTAACGTGTTACCATTTTTTTTACTCCAGGTTAGGATTGTGTCCTGGGTACAAGCTTTTCTCTTGCAGCCTCGGGGCACAATCCTAAACTGAGTAAGGCCGGCATAAACTAAGCCAGCAAAGTCTGGCCAGCACAAGGGACACCGTAAAGTATGTTTGGACCACTCTCGGAGTCAGAGAGGCCAACACACAGATGTGCGCCATCCTCCCTGACTCCGAGAGTGGTCCAATCGCCACTCCCTTGTATCTGGCATTCTGAGGTAAATTTCTGAGGTAAAATTCTGAGGTAAATATGAGGTAAATAAAGCAAAGTTTGGCCAGCACAAGGGACACCATAAAGTATGTTTGGACCACTCTCGGAGTCAGAGAGGCCAGCACACAGACGTGCGCCCTCCTCCCTGACTCCAAGAATAGTCCAAACATGCTTTATGGTGGCCCTTGTGCTGGCCAAACTTTGCTGGTTCAGTTTATGCCGGCCTAACTCCAGTTTAGGATTGCGCTCTCAGTCATCCTAATCTGTGATAGGGGGATAATAACACCTGCTTGTTTTACAGAGGATTTCATCAAGATAAGATGCACGAAACGTGCTACACAGTCAAGAAATGCTATCCACAGGCTTAAGCTTATCAATCATTTTCCTTATACTTGGGGTGCAATCCTAATCTGGAGTTAGGCCAGCACAGTTAGGCCAGCCAGGGCCACCGTTAAAAGCGTTTGGACCACTCTCTGAGTCAGGGAGGATGGCGCATGCCTTTGTGCTGGCCTCTCTGATGCCGAGAGTGGTCCAAACGCACTTTGCAGTGGCCCTTGTGCAGGCCAAACTTTCCTGGCCTAACTGGGCCGGCCTACCTCCGGGTTAGGATTGCGCCCTGCGTTGCATTATTTGCAAGCAGTGGAATTCTTGAGGCAGGGCAAGTGGAAGGTAACCGTGGAGACTGGAGCACCTTCACATCCGAGAAAGGCTTTCCATTTTACAGCTCCTGAAACCTGATATCAGCCTCCACCCTGCGGAGAAAAAGTCTCAAGTCCACGTCTTGTTCTTTTCCTCCTGTGACTCATGACAGCGCTCAAGGAAATGGGGACGCCCAGCCTTTGAGAAGGCAAGGACAGAAAGTATTTCATGAATACATGTCCCGAAGCCAAGCCATACATGGAAGGGTGGGGATCTCTGAATATCACTGGTCCTTCCGTGTGCGCATGAAAGGCCACTGATTCTCACCAGTGCTGCTTACTACCATTTCCCAACCTCTTCTCATACTTGTAGTGCCATTAGCTGCCATGGAAGCATGTGTGATGGAGACTAAATTCTTAAGGGTCCAATCCGAACCTGGAGTTTGGCCGGCACAGTTAGGCCAGCAAAGTTTGGCCGGAAGAAGGGGCCACCGTAAAGTATGTTTGGACCACTCTTGGAGTAAGAGAGGCCAGCACACAGATGTGCACCATCCTCCCTGACTCCAAGAGTGGTCCAAATGCCACTCCCTTGTATCTGGCATTCTGAGGTAAATTCCTGAGGTAAAATTCTGAGGTAAATATGAGGTAAATAAAGCAAAGTTAGGCTAGCACAAGGGACACAATAAAGTATGTCTGGACCACTCTTGGAGTAAGAGAGGCCAGCACACAGACCTGCACCACCCTCCCTGACTCCGAGAGTGGGCCAAATACCACTCCCTTGTATCTGGCATTCTGAGGTAAATTTCTGAGGTAAAATTCTGAGGTAAATATGAGGTAAATAAAGCAAAGTTAGGCTAGCACAAGGGACACCCTAAAGTATGTCTGGACCACTCTCGGAGAGGCCGGCACACAGACGTGTGCCTGACTGTGAGAGTGGTCCAGACGCGCTTTACGGTGGCCCTTGCGCCAGCCCAACTTTGCAGGCCTAACAGTGCCGGCCTATCTCCAGGTTAGGATGGCGCTCCTACTTTCTTGAGCACTTGCACACTGCTGTTGCTACCTGGAATGGCTCTGATGACAAATGGGACTGGGATGGGCCTCTTCCACAGAACATTGTTCCACCGGCAGGATTTGCACCCCACCGTCCCCCTATCATTACGCCACTGATTGAACTCCAATGCAGGAGCCCCTCAGGCTCGTTTTCAGCCTTACAGAACGTTCACCAATTATCTGCAGTGACAAGGCAGGCCGCCTCAGCAGAATTCCGCCACCCGTGAAAAGGACCAGTGGACCATTTCCCGTTGCAAGGCAGGGAAGGGTGGAAAAGCAGAGAAACTTCTGGGAGGCTGGCGATCAAGCAGTGATGCTAAGATCGCGCAAGATTAGATTAGATGGCAGAGAAGCCTCATTGGGTTGCTTCAGAACACAGCATTCAGCGCTTTCCAGTTTTCTGGCATTCACTTTAGAGGAGAGAAATGACGTTGTCAGACTGAGGTGGGCAAAGTCAGCTCAAGGGCCGGATTTGGCCCGCAAGAGCCTCCAGTCCCGAGCAGAGGTTCAGAAATGATGTCCTTTTTCTGCTGCATGACGTCAGCTATAATTCAAGCAGTGCGTTTCTCTCCAAAACCATTTAAGTTAAAAATAAAATTGGAAAGGGCGGTCTTGGCTCGAAACGCCCTTCCAAACAGCCAAGTGAAAAAGGGAGGCGCTTAGCGGCCCCAAAGTGTACGTAAGGGCAAACTCTTAGCCTGTCAAGCATGGGAAGCTGGAGGCAGCGATGAATCACCGCTGAATCACTGAGCTGCATCACTGCTGAATTGCACTGCTAACTATTTGAGAGTCCGGTTGCTCCCACAAAGTGCCCTCTGTAAGTAAACCCAGCTTCGTTCGAGGAGTTGCCTCGGTTCTCCTTCAGCCCTGCCACCCCACATTCCGGCAGAGCAACATCCACCAGAATTGCACGAGGGGGTGATTAAACTGTGGAACTCCCTGCCACAGGATGTGACCGCACCTGAAATCTGAAAGCAAAGCCGCTTTGAAAAGGGGGATGGCACAGATTTCTGGAAGAAAGGTATATCACAGTTTACAGGAGGTGTGCACCAGTGGCGTTCCTACAGGGGGGGCCAAATGCTGTGATCTCTAGAGCCATTAGCAGAGCCCAATCCTATCCAACTTTACGCTGGTGCAGCCACACCAGTGGAAAAGGCCAATGTTCCTTTACCTTGGGGCTGCAGCAGTGCTGGAAAGTTGGATACGACTGAGCCCTAAGTCAACAGGCAACAAGCTTTAGCAGGGCAACAAGCTGAGCTTGATATTAGTGGCCAAAATGGTGAAAACCTTGGCATGTATGAATAATAAAGGTAAAGTTTTCCCCACGACCGAATGGTCTAGTCGTGACCGACTGTAGGGGGCGGTGCTCATCTCCGTTGCAAAGCCTGTAGAGCCGGCGTTTGTCCAAGGACAAGCTTCCGTGGTCATGTGGCCGGCATGACTCTACGCCGTAGCACACGGAACGCCGTTCCCTTCCCCCCGAAGTGGTCCCTATTTATCTACTTGCATTTTTAGGTGCTTTCGAACTGCTAGGTTGGCAGGAGCTGGGACAAGCAACGGGAGCTCACTCTGTCACGCAGTCTTGAACTCCCAACCTTGCAGTCGGAAAGCTCAACAGCAGCGGTTTAACCCACAGGGCCACCACGTCCCTCTTGTATGAATAATACCATCACGTTATATACCATTGGAAAGGTAATTTAATGCCGAATGCAATGAAACAAACTAGCGTGTCATATCTTTACTCCGTCCAAAAGTTATGGCCCCAAAGCCAGAGCAAACGAAACTATAACTGTGACCTTACTTCCTGTTGTGATGTCACTTTCAGGGCAATACGTTGTCCTCTGCACTGGGCTACACTTTCATTCGCTACACCCCTTACTTAGGGCACCCTGCAATGATGCCTTATGACTGATTTTGTGTTTCTTTTCTTCCCAACAGAAAACCGCAAAACAAAATCAGTTTCCCCAGAATGACCCTACCCAAAGCTATTTCCATTCTCTCCTCTGCTACATAATATCCCGCTGATCGAATGTCTCCGGAGGCTTCCTATTATGGAGAAAATAAAGCGCATCATAAGATAACACATTGCCTAGGGCTTTCAAGTCTGGGAGGAAAAAGGGAGTCCCCTGCAAAGATCTTCCTCCCAGGTCTATGTAGTTCGCTTTGCAAGTTGTCCGATTGTTTTCAGAATGCAATGCGATTCCAGCTGAGGGTGCAATCCTAACCTGGAGTGAGGCCGGCACAGTTTGGCCAGCAAAGCTTGGCTGGCACAAATAAACTTGTTTGGACCACTCTCGGAGTCAGGGAGGATGGCGCACAGTTTGGCTGGCACAAGGGGCACCGTGCAGCGTGTTTGGACCACTCTCGGAGTCCGAGAAGCCAGCCCACAGCCGTGCGCCCTCCACCCCGGCTCCGAGAGGGGTCCAGACGCGCTTGACGGTGGCCCTTGTGCCGGCCCAACTTGGCTGGCCCAACTAGGCCGGCCTCCCTCCAGGTTAGGATGGCGCTCTTAATTTCTTCGATGCTCCGAACGCCATATCGCTGCGCCAGTTGGGGTTAGCACAGCGCCGCCCTGCGCCGCCTGAGGCATCAGCTCCAGTTGGCCGCCGTGATGGGGCCGGTCCTGCTGGCTGTGCGCGGCGCGGAGGCGCCTCCGAGCAGGCGGGGCGGGCCGGTGGGCAGGGCCGTCTGCCCGCGGGGGAGGCGGCTCCGAAGGCTGACTCAGGTGAGGGCGGAGCCGGAGCCAGCCTCGCCGGCCGATCGCCGCCCCCCTCCCCTCCCCTCCCGGGACGACGCCGGGCCGGTTCGGCAAGTTTTGACAGCCGGGGCGGCGGACGAGGGACTCGCTGCGCTCCGCGGGAGGAAGGCGGCGCGCCTGGGCGCACGGGTTGCTCGCCCCCTGCTTGGAGAGGCCCTCCCCTGGGTTCCGCGCCTCCCGCCCCCCAACCGCGACCCCCACCATGTCCCGGGACCCCGAGGAAGTGAACAAGTTGACCGAGAGCACGTACAAAGTGAGTAGAGCCGCCGCAACCCCCCCCCCCAAACCAACAACGTGGGAATGTGAAAGGGGGGGCATGAGACTATCCTGCTGGTGGGAAACGCTTCGCACGCGGCAGGTCTACTCGGGAAGCAGCCGCGTGGATGGCAGCGGCGTTTCCTCCCAGGTAAGCAGCGCGGATCTCCTTGCTCCTGGGCAGGCTTCCTCGCAAGTCGCCCCCCCCTTGAGTTCAGTGTGGGGTGGCTGCCGCGGTTGGGGGTCTGTACTGCACGGCCGCCCCCCCCCCCCACTGAACAGCATGGGGCTGACTTCCGAGGAAGCCTGCCTGGGGTGGCCCTGGAAGGCTGTAATCCTACGCGCCCTTACTTGGGAGTAAGTCCCATTGAAGGGGACACCCCCCCAGGCCTCAAACTGCACCGCAAAATACGCCAGGGGCTGCCCCAAATGGTATCAGGTGGGGCACAAGGTAGGCATTTTTATGACTGGCTCCAGGTGTGCCAGCAATTTTTATTACTTTACTTAGTGATGATGATCTACGACTCTTTCACAAAAGGGATAAAATGCATGTGACCAAAATGGGGTGTGTGTGTGTGTGTGTGTGCCCCAAAAGGGCTGACCTGTGGGAAGAAAAATGGAACAGGAATCACCAACAAACAACCGTTCAGGAAAAGGAGCTATGCTTGGAGTGTGAATCTAAAATCTTGGCATGTATTTCTAAAATCTCCCCCTTTATTTGAGAGTAAGAAAAAAGCCCCATGGAGCTCAACCGGGGTTTGCTTCTGAATAATTGTGTTTGGATGGTTTGCTCCAAGCTCAGCGGAGCGTTTGCTTTACGCTGAGAAGGGTCCCAAGTTCTCTCTCTGGTTAGGCCAAGTAGAATTGCGGTCTGAAACCCTTGAAGATCTGCAGTCAGGCAGTGTTGCCATTTCCAAGAATCTGACTTGGCTGCTACAAGTCAGAATTTCCTGCAGTGGGGTGGACTAGATGACCACTAGATCGGGACATACAAAATTACGCACGGAAGGGATAGAGTCAACAGAGGGATGTTCTTTTCCCTCTCTCAAAACACCAGAACCAGGGGGCATCCGCTAAAACTGAGGGTTGGGAGAGTTAGAACAGATAAAAGGAAGTACTTTTTTACCCAGCGGGTAGTTAAACTGTGGAACTCTTTGCCACAGGAGGTGGTGATGGCATCTGGTCTAGATGCCTTTAAGAGGGGATTGGATGGATTTCTGGAGGAAAGGTCCATCGTGGGCTATAGGCAATGATGGATTGTGCAACCTCCTTACATTAGTAGTGGGCTACTTCAGTGTACCGGGTGCAAAGGAGTGGCAACAGGATGCAAGGGTCTTGTTGTCTCATGTCTCCCTGGGGCACCTGGTGGGCCGCTGTGAGATACAGGAAGCTGGACTAGATGGGCCTTTGGCCTGATCCAGCGGGGCTCTTCTTATGTTCTTATGACCTTGTAGGTCCCTTCGGAGTCTATGACTCTGTAAGGCAGCTGCCTTTGTTTGCTGTAAAGCCAGTTGCTCCCTCCTTCAGATCTGAGTTCCGCCACTTTAAAAGGTGCCTTTTAGCCCAGTTCAGCAGTTAATTATTTTATTGCACTCACCTGAATGAAAGCATTTTGTTCTTCCCGGTTGCTGTCTTAGAGGGAGCTGATTGTGGTTCTGTGTGCTGGAAAACAAAGGCACTTTGTGCATGTGCAGGGGAATGTCCTCAAAAGGCACAGCAAACTGCTTCTCTGTCATGTGGGGTGATACATAGCATACTAGGTACCTTCAAGGTCATCTAGACCAACCCCAACATGGAACATGTTTCTAGCCTGCTTTTGATCAGCTCAAAGTGAGGGAGCTCTGTCTTTAAGAAGCAGTTCACACAGTGACTAAGAGCTAGAGCTGCCAATCCAGACTCCCCCCTTTGAAATGTTGCCTCTGGTGGAACTCGAGTGGGCCTACAAATCCTGTATACCTGGGAAAAAATCCAGTTGAAATCAGTAGAGCCTTAGGCAAGTTATTGGCTCTTGGCCTCAGTCTTCCCCACCTGCAGCATGGGCATAATAATACCTGCTCACCTCTTAGGGTTGTTGTGAGACATCTGGAGAATGCATATGATATCCTTTGCAGCCATTGCTATGCACATGCTAACTGTGTCCTTGTGGTTGTTAAGTATAACAACAGCAGCGACATAGCATTTCTATAGTGCCTTCTGATTATGGCAAGCATGTCATTCTCTTGATGTAGGCCTTGCAGCAATTGTACAAGGTAAGTCAAGGTGAGTAAGTCGTATTATCTCCATTTTGCAGATGGGGAAGACTGAGGCAGTATCTTGCCTCAACAGGATTTACTCAACAGGGATTTACTTCTGCGTAAATGCAATTAGATGGGGAGGGTCCTAAGGCCACCATGGCAGATTGGGATGAGGGGAGCCCCAAATCACAGAGCAGTATTGCGCACTACAATCTAATGCATCAGAAATAAATCCCACTATGTTCATTGTGTCTTTCCTGGAAGTGTGCGCAGGATTGCAGCCTTACCCCCTGTGCCACACCACCATGAAATCACTATGAGCATTGGTGAGACTCTAAATCAGTGGTTCTCAAACTTTTTAGCACCGGGACCCACTTTTTAGAATGGCAGTCTGTCCGGGACCCACCGGAAGTGATGTCATGGCTGGAAGTGCTGTCATTGTGACGCCGGAGCCTGCTGCTTTCCTGAGAATGCAGCAATCAGTAGGGTTATTTCTCAGCCGTTTTCCAATAGCAATCAGAAAGAAAAAAAAGCCTCTTTACAACCTTGACACAAGCAAAACAGCCACACAGCCCTCCCACTTTCCAGCATCCCATCCTCCCATATTTTCCATATGGCTGCTCTAGGTGCTTCGTGACCCACCTGGAATCGACTTGAGACCCACTGGTAGGTCCTGACCCACAATTTGGGAACCACTGCTCTAAATTCTTACAATATTTACATGGATGGCAGAATAATGGCATTTAATTTCATGGCAGAGGGAAAGGCAGGTCCCTGCCCCAAAGAGGTCACAATCTGGAAACTGAATCTCAATCCATCTCATAAGAACATAAGAAAAGCTCTGCTGGATCAGGCCAAAGGCCCAAGTAGTCCAGCCCCAAACGCTGCAGTCTTTCTTCATAAGGGAGGTGCCCCAGCCCCGTAATAATTTTCGTCACTCTCTTCTGCACCTTTTCCATCTCCACTATGTCCTTTTTGAGGTGCGGCGACCAGAACTGGACACAATATTCCAGGTGCGGCCTTACCATCGATTTGTACAATGGCATGATAATATTGGCTGTTTTATTCTCAACCCCTTTTTTTACCCCAAGCATGGAACTGGCCTTCTTAACTGCTGCCGCACACTGGGTCGATACCTTCATTGAATTGTCCACCAGCACCCCAAGATCTCTCTCTTGAGCTGTCACAGACAGCTCAGAACCCATAAACCTATAGGTGAAATTTTGGTTTTTTGCCCCAGTGTGCATCACTTTACACTTGTCTATGTTGAAACGCATCTGCCATTTGGCTGCCCATTCCCCCAACTTGGAGAGATCCTTCTGGAGCTCTTCACAATCCCTTCTGGTCTTCACCACCCGGAAAAGTTTTGTGTCATCCGCAAACTTGGCCACCTCGCTGCTTATCCCTGTCTCCAGGTCATTTATGAACAAGTTGAAAAGCACCAATCTCATTGGTCATCACTGCCGTTAGTCCGTGTGCCTTGTCTTGGTTACTCCTTGGTTATGCCCAAATAAGGACTTGTGCGTCTGTGTTTGTAAACAGTGGAGATTCCAGGGTCTGTTTGCAATAGACTTCTGAAAATGGGATGGACCAATGGTCCGGCAAATTGTGTAGTGACCTGTTCAGACATCAGTGATGTTGATGTACTTACTGCCATGGAAACAGAGTCCGATACTTGGGAAGCTTACTCAAAAAGCTGTTTATATGGGGTTCTTTTATGGGGTGAAGGCATAAGAACATAAGAAGAGCCCTGCTGGATCAGGCCAAAGGCCCTTCTAGTTCAGCTTCCTGTATCTCACAGCGGCCCACCAGGTGCCCCAGGGAGGCACGAGACAACAAGATGCTTGCATCCTGTTGCCACTCCCTTGCACCCGGTACTCTGAAGTAGCCCACCACCAATGTAAAGAGGTTGCACAATCCATCATGGCCTATAGCCCATGATGGACTTTTCTTACAGAAATCTGTCCAATCCCCTCTTAAAGGCATCCAGACCAGATGCCATCACCACCTCCTGTGGCAAAGAGTTCCACAGATTAACTACCCGCTGGGTAAAAAAGTACTTCCTTTTATCTGTTTGAACTCTCCCAACCCTCAGTTTTAGCAGATGCCCCCCTGGTTCTGGTGTTTTGAGAGAGGGAAAAGAACATCCCTTTATCGACTCTATCCCTTCCGTGTATAATTTTGTATGTCTCGATCATGTCCCCCCTCAGGTGCCTTTTTTTCTAGGCTGAAGAGCCCCAAACACTGCAGTCTTTCTTCGTAAGGGAGGTGCCCCAGCCCCGTAATCATTTATGAGACAACTATCCACAGTCACAAATCTGTGGCATGAATATTCACACGATTGTTGTCCGCATTTTGCTAAGGCCCCAAACAAGAGACAGCCCATTTGCATCACACCTTTGTTGTGCTGGCAAATAAATTGTTTCCTGTCGCACAGCTATATGGACTGTGTGTCCGGAGAGACTTGCAACACAATCCTGGGGACTGTCTACTCAGAAGTAAGTCCCATGGTGTCCAATGGTGTCCAGCTGGAGAATGCACACCGCCTAGATTGACATTGCACCCAACTTTCCAAGCCCTTTGGCTTATTTTATTTTATTTTTTTCTGGCTCAGAAAGACAAGGGTTGTCCCTTTCGTCTTGGGCTAGTCCCTTTCTGACCTCCCTCCAGTGTGAATGACAGGGAGACCTGCAGGACGGTCTCTGCAAGTCATTGAGCGCTTTTGTTCCTTGACAAACTTGTTTACTAACAAATGCAACATGACTGTGTGATTCTAAGGGGTGTGATAGGCTGGAAAGGGGACGTGCCTCTTTTAGGCTTGTAAAAATATTATGGTCGTTCACGGTGGTTTCTGAGTCTGCCTTGCAAAATGCAAAATATTTCGTTGGTGTTTGCTATTTTAAAACTGTAACTAGGACCGTTTGCATATTTCCTTCTCCTCCCCACCCCCGCGCCACCAATGCTCAAGCCATGCCCTTTTCCATGACAAAAGCTGTTACTAACACTTAGGTATGTCTGGATTGTTCGCCGGCTATGGCAGATATGCTCGTATGCGCGTATGGCCGCACTAAACATGGCAGGGGAATTCAGTAATAGGCAAGATTGAAGTTCTCAAAAGAGTAACTCACACATCTTGTGACTTTTTCGGTGAAGCCATTCCTTCTGTTAAACCCAGCCATGTTTAATGCTTCAAGCCCCACATTTTTGAGTTGCTGGTTTTTACAAACCCAGCATTCTTTCAAAGGTCTCATTCTGTACGGTCTTCTGGATGCTCCTCAAGAGGAACTTGAGTTCTGCTGTGACTAGAATGATTTGAGGATGTGGCCCCCGTTTTCTCAGGGTCAGGTGAGGTGCTAGTCACAGTAGAACTTCGGAAGAGCCCTGCTGGATCAGGCCAAGGGCCCATCCAGTCCAGTTTCCTGTATCTCACAGTGGCCCACCAGATGCCTCAGGGAGCACACAAGACAACAAGATGCCTGCATCCCATTGCCACTCCCTTGTATCTGGCATTCTGAGGTAAATTCCTGAGATAAAATTCTGAGGTAAATATGAGGTAAATAAAACAGAATTTGCTATCCTGTCTGTGGTGATGGAGTTATAATAACTTGCAACCCAGTCTGGGCCTTAAGAACATAAGAAGAGCCTTGCTGGATCAGGCCAAGGGCCCATCAAGTCCAGTTTCCTGTATCTCACAGTGGCCCACCAGATGCCTCAGGGAGCACACGAGACAATAAGATGCCTGCATCCTGTTGCCACTCCCTTGTATCTGGCATTAACTTGCAACCCAATCTGGGCCTTAAGAACATCAGAAGAGCCCTGCTGGATCAGGCCACAGGTCCATCTGGTCCAGCTTCCTGGATCTTACAGTGGCCCACCAGGTGCCTCAAGGAACACTCAGGACCATGGGATACCTGTATCCTGTTGCCAATCCCTTTCACCTGGACTTCTTTTTCTCCGCTAGTGCAGCCTAGTTCTCTCTCCTCGCTGGAGCAGGTCTGTGGCTTGGATCAAGGGTTGCTCTTGGATGCCTAGGCTTCGACTGTGGCTACCTTCAGTTGATGCGCCGTTCTTAGATGATTCAGACTTGGCTGTGGTGACCCGCGCGCTGGTAATGTTAAGGCTAGATTGCCGTCGCACGTTCATTGCGGGACTGCCCTTGAAGGCTTCGTAGAAGCATCCGTCCATGCAAAATGTGGCCACGAGGTTGCCAAAGGGAACCAGAGGACATTACCATACCACACACCCTCTTGGGTCATTTATACTGGCTGCCAGTTCATTTCCAGGCACCATTCGATGTACTGGGGCTGAACCTTAATGTCCGGCAGGGCTTGGGACCCCCAGCTTTGAAGAACTGCAGCTTCTCACAAAGAGCTGCCCACCATCCGAGGAGGGTCTCCGATGCGTGGCGTCACATGTGGGTGCCTGGCTGGTGGGGAGACCTGTGAGGACCTTCTCTGCTGTGGCACCTTCCACCCTGCCTCAGGAGGTTCATGCCGCCTCCCCGCTGTTGGTTCTTTGGAGGTATGCAAAAATGTTCTCGCTACTCCAGGCACTTGGGTTAAGTTGAGCTGCTGCTCCTCCGCTGTTGCTGTTTTGCAACAGCTTTTGTTGATTTCCTTGGGTACGTTTTCCTCGTGCTGGTGGCGCATGTTGGTTTTTTACCTTGACCATGTGAGCCACCTTGGTTCCGATGGATTGCGGGAAAGAGGCAATACGTGTGCATGTTTTATCCCTTCAGTCGTGTCCGACACTTTGCAACTTTATGGGTGAGTTCTCACCATGCTACCCTGCCCAGCACAGCTTTTTTCAGTTGTTGGACCTTCATTTCCGTGTCTGTTTCGATGATATTCTTTGATTGAGTAATTAATCTGTGGAACCCTTCGCCACAGGAGGTTGTGATGGCATCTGGCCTAGATCGTATCCGCTCTCACTCTCCCAACATTCAGTTTCAGCAGATGTCCGCTGGTTCTGGTGTTGAGAGAGGGAAAAGAGCATCCCTCTATCGATGTTACCAGCACTTCCTGTAGGAGTATGATGTGGGGAGGGGGGTCTATGGGGAGGTCTGCAGGAATGCTCTGCCTTGGGGTTTACCACTCTACCTGAACAGACCTTATTCTAACACCAGCCAGAAAGACCTGGTCAGTAATTGCCTCTCATCGTCCTTTTTCATCATTATTCACAGAAGGATAATTCAGTGAAAATTAATTCAACTAATGAAGACATCTTTCCTGGAGCAGTGTTGTAATCACCTCCTTTAGCACTGTTTCACACAGCCCTCTGTTTTCCAGGAACCATCCAGAAGCATTGTAGGAAGTATACTACCACAATACATTTTTCCCCTTCTGTTCTCATAAGACGGAACCCATGTGCTTATTAGGCGCTTCTTATTAGTGCTGATTGCGCTGTCCCTTGGCCTTCAAACGCAGAAAAAAAATCTCTTAGAGCGCAATCCTAACCTAGAGTTAGGCCAGCAAAGTTTGGCCAGCACAAGGGCCACAGTTAACTGCGCTTGGACCACTCTCGGAGTCAGGGAGGGTGGCGCACGTCTGTGTGCCGGCCTCTCTGACTCCAAGAGTGGTCCAGACATACTTTATGGTGTCCTTTGTGCTGGCCAGACTTTGCTTTATTTACCTCATATTTACCTCAGAATTTTACCTCAGAAATTTACCTCAGAATGCCAGATACAAGGGGATGGCGTTTGGACCACTCTCGGAGTTAGGGAGGATGGTGCATGTCTGTGTGCTGGCCTCCCTGACTCCGAGAGTGGTCCAAACATACTTTACAGTGTCCCTTGTGCTGGCCAGACTTTGCTGGCCTAACTGTGCCAGCCTAACTCCAGGTTAGAACTATGCTCTTAAATACACACCAGAAAAATAAATAATTGCTGGTATTTATATTTTCAAACAAGGAGGGGCCATTGCTTATTTTCTTTTTGCCTGCTTACTGTTCTCTTTACTAGCAAAATCTTCGGCTCACCTTCCCCCCTCCTTTTTTCTTTTAATATTCAGGTGATGGCAACAGCCTATGTAGTGCCAAAGCTAGCCTACAACTTCATTATTCCTGGCTGCCCTACTAAAAGTGTCTTGTGCGCCTGTTGCTGTGTGAGTGAGTTCAAAACACATCGACACAGCTGCCACTTTGTCACAACCTGTCAAAGCTCAATAAAGCGTTAACAAAAGAGGAGGTGCTTGAGACGGTTTAGTCATTGTTGGTGAAGGGCTTTGGAAAAAGGCCGTCTTGAGCTGTAGTAATAGAGACCGGACATCATACGGTGAGTTGTGACCCCCCATTTGAAGAGAAATGGGATACATCATTAGAAGCCAAAATTGTTGCACCTGATCGATTTCGGCCATGTCACGAGTGCAAATTCAGCAGAGACGTCAATGATGTTGGAGATGGTTTGTGAAGTAATAAGAAGAAGGCAAATAATATCATAAGAACATAAGAAGAGCCCCGCTGGATCAGGCCAAAGGCCCATCTAGTCCAGCTTCCCGTGTCTCACAGTGGCCCACCAGGTGCCCCAGGGAGGCATGAGACAACAAGATGCTTGCATCCTGTTGCCACTCCCTTGCACCCAGCACTCTGAAGTAGCCTACTACTAATGTAAGGAGGTTGCCCAACCCATCATGGCCTATAGCCCACGATGGACTTTTCTTCCAGAAATCTGTCCAATCCCCTTTTAGAAGCACCTAGGCCAGATGCCATCACCATTTCCTGTGGCAAGGGGTTCCACAGATGAATAAAAAAAGTAAAAAAAAGGAAGTCCAAACATGCTTTACAGTGTCCCTTGTGCCGGCCAAACTTTGCTGGCCTAACCGTGCTGGCCTTACTCGAGGTTAGGATTGCACTCTGAGTTCAGTGCCAAGACGCATGTAAGGTGACACCTTTTCCTGGACCAAGGAATTGTGTTGATTCAGTGATCGTTCCATTACCTGCCTAACCCGCCCAGCATCAGGCCAAAATCAACACTATACCAGGCTGAATTTCAGGTGACTAAACAGAGGAGGGGCAATGTGGGTGGAAAATGTAAGTTTAATGCAAAACTGGACCATTGGTTTCAAGAAGAAAAGCTGTATATGTAGATGATGCCAGATTTTTGCAAAAAAAAAAAAATAGTATGAATAAAATCTCAGGCAGAGAAAAAGAGAAGGAACTCTCTAAAACGGTGGTTCTCAAACCTTTTAGCACAGGGACCTACTTTTTAGAATGACAATCTGTCCGGGACACACCGGAAGTGATGTCATAGCTGGAAATGCCGTCATAGCTGGAAACGCCAGAGCCTGCTGATTTCCTGAGAACGCAGCAATCAGTTGGGTTATTTCTCAGCCGTTTTCCAATAGCAAAGTGAATCAGGAAGGAAAAAGGCCCATTTACAATCTTGACACAAGCAAAACAACCACAAAGCCCTCCCCCTTTCCAGCATCCCATCTTCCCCTATTTTCAATATGGCTGCTCTAGGTGCTTCACAACCCACTTGAAATTGGCTTGCAACCCACCGGTGGGTCCCAGCCCACAGTTTGGGAACCACTGCTTTTAAAGGAACAAAGTTGTGTTTGCTTGTGACCTCGTGGTTCCTGGCCTATACTGCACAGTGCCTGTTTTGTCTACCGCAGGACTCTTTACTGGATTGGCTTCCAACTATATTTCTCCACATTGCATAACAGCCTTACAGAAAAATGCGAATGTTTTGGAGACAGATTTGAATCCTGCCCGTTTTGGGTTTTCTTTTTCGAGTCTTCGGGAACGTTTGATGTTCAGGTTACGCAAGGACGAAATAAACACCCCAGTTTTGTTCACAGATCTGGTTGTTACAAAACGACTCTGAAGCCGCAAATTAAAGCGAGCGATGAAACTGACTTCAGCCTGTCCTTTAGAACTACCTTATATAAGTTAGATATTAGCATTTTTGACATAGTTTGGTGGTAATGCAACGCCTAAACCGCAGGCACTGAAATTATTCCGGGTTTTAGTTTACATAAGTTAGGGGAGTGTACATTTTACATGGCTGTACATTTGATTGTCACTTCCAAGTTGTCGCACCGCAATAAACCAACCAGCTTCTCTCCTGGAACATGAATTTTTCATAGATAAGCAAGGTGTAGAAAAGTTTAGTGGTATGAAGTCAGGAAAGACTACAGCATTTGGGGCTCTTCAGTCTAGAAAGAAGGCACCTGAGGGGAGATATGGAGAAGACATGCACAATTATGCATGTCTTTTCCCTCTCGCAGAACCAGAGGCAAACTGGTTCCCGTGGCAAGGAGTTCCCCAGGCGAATGACACACTGAGTAAAGAACTATTTTCTTTTGTCTGTTCCAACTCTCCCATAACTCAGGGGTGGGAGAGTAGGAACAGACCAACAAAAATAGTTCTTTACTCAGTGTGTGCCTGTGGAGCTCCTTGCCACAGGATGGGGGTGGTGGTATCTGGCCTAGATGCCTTTGAAAGGACACTAGTATGAAGCTCAGCTTGTTGCCTCCCCTAAGGGTTGTTGCCCAGTGCAATTGCACCCCCCTATGCAATTAGCTATGCCACTGATAGCTTGTTCAGCCAGTTTTGAGAGGTCTTTTTTTTGGAGGGGGGGGTGCTTTGCAATCAGCTTTGCTTTTTCCACCTCGAACGTTTTGACTTTTCAGCCACCCTGCTGTTTACCCCACAACTCCAGGTCGTTTATGAGCGCCTGAAAAATGCACTGATTCCAAGGCGACAAGCATTGTTGATCTTAGTGAGACGACCTGCTGCGCTATTGTGGCCTTCGAAAGCATGCGTTCAAAACCAAACTTCTGCAGGAAAACCTGCCTACAATGGCTTTTGTTTTGTTTATCAGATGTAACTGCACGTTGCGTCTCTCTCTGTGTGTGTACATTATATATTTGCCGTCTGCAGTAGAAGTCCGTGTTGGGGCAAGTTTACTGAAGGCGCACTCTGTTGTGCCATACAACCCCCTGTCCTGGGGCCGTTATGTCACAATCACTCCATAGTGCCGTGGGGCAGGCAAAGATTGATCTTTCCTGCAACCTGAAGGGTGTTCCGTGGGGCTGATTTTTGGCTGGTAATTAAAGCCAGCCTCGACTCTACCTCTTACCTGAAATACTCGCAGTGTCCTGCCTTTGAACGTGTTTCAACATCTGCTGTCGCTTAAGTAACAGACTCTTCAGCCTGTAACATGGACTGCAGTGGCAATTTTTAAAATGGTCAGAGAATTGATTACAATATGAAAAAAAAATACCTGAACTGAAAAGAACAGGAGATTTTTTTTTCCCCCACGGCTTTTGATGGGTAGGATTCTACTGGCCAATCGAGCTATGCTGAAATCCTAGATTGCTTTATTTGTGTTGTATGGGTAAGGTTGCCAGATACAAACTGGAACAGAGTGCCTCTACCTTTAACCATTGTATAGAAGAATTTGGGAGGGTTACCAGATCCAAACTGGGACAGAGTGCCTCTACCTTTTAACCATTGTATAGAAGAAAGAATTTGGGCAGGTGCAGCTCATCATGGAAGGGTTTCCAAAGCTGCACCTGCCCAAATTCCCTCTGCTATACAATGGTTAAAGGTAGAGGCACTCTGTCCCAGTTTGGATCTGGTAACCCTGTATGGGCATCTTTCATTTCTAACGTGTATATTTTTATCCTCATGATTCCTAGACTTTAACCCTCTTTTAGAAATGGGCATAGAACCTAACACTTTTTGTTTGTGTGATAGCTTGGTTACCCAAGATGTTTGTGGTATTTGCAAATGAAACTCGTGTGATTGCATTTGACAGCAGAAGCCTACTTGTATCACTGCAGCACATTGCTCACCTCCATGTGTCCCAGGAATAGAAACACACACAAACACATGCGTGTGTTCGTACCTGTGGGGTCCAAACAGATGCCACATTTGCCGTGCATGTGTGCTTAGAAATAAATTGTGGCGCTTGCTGCAAGTTAAATGGGGTCAAATTCAGTAAGATCTAAAGTCTAAACATTCAAAGCTATTCTCTTTCTTGGTCCAAAGCAATCATTCACATTGATTGGTCGTTTCAAAGAAGAGTAGTTGGAAATCCCTTCCAATCCTGTTCCACCTTGTAGAAATGGGGTGGTAAGACTAGCTGGAGTGACAACATGAAAATTGGGAGGGGATAAACTAATTAAATTTAGCCGGGGTGCCAAGTTACCCCCATGGGAAATCAAATTCATTTCTGGGGTGATGTGGTGCTGGAGGCAATTTTTGTGCTCCTAGGACGGAAATGGTTGATGCTAATTCGTTTTTCCTCTGGGGATACCGTGCACCAGGTGGAAAATTTATTTACTGCTCGTCGACAACCACCACAAAAGCTCACAATGCTGTTTGCATAACAAAAAAGAGAAGATGATTCCTCTGTCTTAAAAGGGATCACAAGCTGAAAGGTGGTCCAAAGGAGGTCACAGGAAAGAAGACTGCCTTAGTCTGAGCGGACAGCAGTTGTCCCCCTTGCTAAAGAGATGACAACCTCATTTGCCAAGTTAGCAGGTAATGTTCATCTTGCATTGAAGACCTGACTCAAGACAGAACTGTACCTACTTGGCCTCCAGGATTTTCTACCACCCGGGGCCAGGAATGCTACCCACCTGATCTGGAAGTTTTTGTTTTTTTTTAAAGCAGAAGTTTAAAAAATTGGGTAGCCCCTCAGAGCTGCGCATGGCCACTCCAAATGCACACTGTGGAGGGGGGATCTGATGGTGGCACAGTGGTACTCCGGAAAGTGTGCCATCTGGGGCATTCGTCCCCCCAACCCCTGTTCAGGTACACCAATGCTGATACCCCTCTTCCATGAGGATAACTTGGATAACTTGTGGATCACAAGATGAACATGAGTTGGCAGTGTGATACAGCAGCAAAAAAGGCTAATGCAATTTTAGCCTGCATTGATAGAACAGTTGCTTCCAAGCCACGAGAAGTTGTGGTTCCGCTTTACTCCACATTGGAGGACAGTGTTCAATTCTGGGCACCTCAGTTCAAGAAGGATGCAGCCAAACTGGAGCAGGTTCAGGGGAGAGCAATGAAGATGATCAGGGGCCTGGAAAACAAGTCCTATGAGGAAAGGTTGAGGGAACTTGGTCTGTTGAGAAAAGAGAGAGAGGATATGAGAGCACTCTTCAAATTTCTGAAGGGCTGGCATAAGGAAGAAGGGACATCTGTTCTCATCTGCCTTTGACAGTAGAACTTGGTCCAATGGGTACAAACCGCAAGAGAGGAGATTCCGGCTGGACATCAGGAAGAATTCCTTGATGATAATGGTGGTTCGACAGTGGAACAGATTGCCACTGGAGGGAGGTGGTGGATTCTCCCTCACTGGAGACCTTCAAGCAGAGGCTCGACAGGCACCTGCTGGAGCTGCTCTAGGAAGATTTCCTGCTACAGGCAGGGGGTCAGACTAGATGACCTTGTAGGTCCCTTCCAATATGATTCCATGAGCTTGCGCCCAATGTTGAGTGCTTCTGTTGTTGGTGTGACTCTGCATGCTAACCTGTAAAAGAATACTTTTCAGTATCTGCCGAGACAAAGCTAAGAGAAGAATCCAGTAAATTGCAAAACAAGTATGTTTGACCAGGGATCTTGAGGAGCTCTACAGTCTCTTTTTAGTGGATTTGCACTTCGATTATCTTAGGACTGTAAATGGCCTTATGGGAGAGGGAGGCATTATTGTCTCTGGACCAGTGTTATCTTGTATCAATAGGGTGTGTGTGGTAGGAAGCAGTATTCCTAGAATAGCAAAGGTGGCAAAAGTCGACAAAAGGTCCCCTTCGGAACCTGCACTTTATGCAAATTGTTTGTACTTGCTGGTCTGAGAATAGCCCCAAATTGATATCTCCAGGAATTTAGCAAAATATTTGATTAGATTTTGTAGATCTTGCCACACTCACAGTTTTTATATTGCTGTTGTTTTCCTGGGTGTGTGTGTGTGTGTGTCTGGGGCAGTGCTATTTAAATTGTAGGTCAGGACCTACTTGGTGGGTTGCGACCTGATGTCAGGAAAGCGCCACCTTCCTTAAGAAAAAAATCTTTGTCCTCACTTTAACCTCCTTTGTTCCTATTTGCTTTATTATTGAATGCTGCTGTCATGCGGTTTTACTGATTTTTTAAAAATTGTTTTTACGTTTCTCGATGTGCCCAAAGTCATCTTAATCCCAAGAGGCGAGGCTGGCAAAAGTGTTCAAACTGACCCCCAGAAATATTCAGAAACGTGTCCACAATCTCAATGAGGACTGGAATGATAACTGATGCCGTTTGAGTGCATCGAGTTGGACTTCCTATAAATCTAAAAATCTGAATGTCAGTTTCACACAGGAGTTTAATAATCTCTCTCTCTCTCTTGTTTTGTTGCTTATTAGAATGTTATGGAACAATTCAATCCCGGATTGCGGAATTTAATAAACCTGGGGAAAAACTATGAAAAAGCTGTGAATGGTAAGCCTCTTTAACATCTCAATAAATGTACAGTCAATCCTCTTTAAATGCCGCCTCGCTATATTTGTTGCCAGAGTTGAGCGCAAATAGGCCTGCAAACGTTAGCCAGCACAAGGGAAACCATAAGTAATCCTCACCCGGAGTTAGGCCAGCATAGTTAGGTCAGCAAAGTTTGGACGGCACAAGGGCCACTGTAAAGCGCATTTGGACCACTCTCAGAGTCGGGGAGGATGGCGCACATCTGTGTGCTGGCCTCTGTGGCTCCAAGAGTGGTCCAAACACACTTTTCAGTGTCCCTTGTACTGACCAGACCTTGCTTTATTTACCTCATATTTACCTCATATTTACCTCAGAATTTTACCGCAGAAATTTACCTCAGAATGCCAGATATAAGGGAGTGGCGTTTGGACCACTCTCGAAGTTAGGGAGGATGGCCCATGCCTGTGTGCTGGCCTCTGTGGCTCCAAGAGTGGTCCACACACACTTTACGGTGGCCCTAACTGTGCCGGCCTAACTCCAGGTTAGGATTGCACTCTCAAAACACTTCTGCAAAGCATTCTAGGGTGACCCATTCTGGAGGCCTTGGAGCAACCCAGAAGTGGCTTTCGGGAGCGCCAAAAACTGCCCCGAGATAAAGTCCCCCGGCATTTGGGGATAGTCAAGTCCACAGCTGGACCACTGTAGACACCATCCTCAGCTAGCATAGGCTGTGTTTCTTTCTATAGGGCTTCTGGTGGACCAGGACAATTGGTTCAAGCTGTTTGCTTCCCTTTTTGACGTTCCTCAGTAGCTTCTTTCCACATCCTTCGATTAGCCTAGTTTTGGCACCATATGAGAGGGATGTTTCTTCTTGGAGAGGATGCCCTTGTTTGGGATCGAGTGTGGCTTGAGATTGTGTTCTTTTTCCCAGGCTGCACTCTGTAGCGTTAAGGAAGTTGTCAAAAATAATGCTCGTGGCTGTGCTCCAACGAGGCTGTGGGACATCTTTTTCCACTCAGAAGTGCTCTTTGGAAAGGAGGAAAATTAAAACATGATGGAGACAGATGAGAGGTCCTTGTTTGTCTCAGAAATGCCCGTTTAGATCCCATTCACGTCACAGCCACTTTCAAGAGCAAAAGCTGGGCTCTTGAAATAGAACGACGACATATGAGATGGACCATTTTTCACACCGCCTTTTATAAACATGGTGCTTGGAGAAATGTTTGGTTTTTAGGAAGTAGCCAGCAGTGGCGTAGCTAAGAGGACTTGGGAGGGTTCAAGCTGCTTCAGCTGGCAATTGTAAGTCTAGCTTGGACTCAAAATCATACTCCGTTCTCTTGCCAGCTGGCCGTCTCACACACTCCCCCACAACTCTCACTCACGTTAACTAATTTGCTCATCGGCGCCTCCTTCCTGCCACAATGTGTACAACATTAGTGTCGAGCTCAACCTGTTGCCCCCCTAACGCTTGTTGCCCGGTGCAGTTGCACCCCTCTACACTTCTGGGACGTGGTGGCGCAGCAGGTTAAACTGCTGCTGCTGGGGTTTCCGACCGGAAGGTTGGCAGTTCAAGACCGCGCGATGGAGTGAGCTCCCGTTGCTTGTCCCAGCTCCTGCCAACCTAGCAGTTCGAAAGCACCGAAATGCAAGGCGATAAATAGGGACCACTTCAGTTTGGAAGGTCACGGCGTTCCGTGCGCTACAGCATATAGTCATGCCGGCCACATGACCACGGAAGCTTGTCCTTGGACAAAACGCCGCCTCTGCAGGCCCTCTACAGTCGGTCACAACTAGACCATTTGGTCGTGGGGAAACCTTTACCTTTTTACACTTCTGTAGCTACACCTCTTCCTGAACTGTACTTGGGAATAGAATGAGAACAAGTGTTCACACTACAGAAAGTTAAAAGTCTTGCACAAATATGTCTCAATTTCAGAATAGTCCAAGTTTTAGATGTTTGGCTAAGGAGTACTCTACATATAGTTGCTTGCAGTTCCCTGCTTGATGGGGAAAGCCATCTTTATTTTTCTAATGGCTTTTCAGAAGAGGTTTAAGACTGGGCTTTTGATTGACAACCGAATGTGTTTTCTGTGACGGTTGCAGGCGTGGTGTTTAAAATTACAGTGCTGATGTTCAAATTGTGTCTTTGCTAGGCTGCAAACCGCTTTGAGCTTTTCCAATAAGCAGTGGATACATATTTTAACACAAGATGACGATGGAAAGTTTTTGCATTGCATTATTGCAAGAAAAGATGGTGCATGCATTTAAAACAACACATTTTTTGGTTGCTCTTACTAAGTTTTTTTTTTTTCCTTGTCCTGCATGCAGTAACCGGACATTCTACTCTTGCTTTTCGAGCTCCTGATGTAGGCAGATGTTTCAAGTGCTCTGTAAGATTCAGGAAAGCCAGATTAATTAATGATATAATTCCACTTTAACGTGCAATCTCCTTATGACTGGTGGCCGCCTTCCAATTGTGGTTCTGCTTCTGTGACGCAGCAAAGCACAGCAGGCCTTAGTGTTTAAATGATAACTGCAGAAGTAAGATGGAAATCATTAACTGGGAACAACCAAGCCAAATAATGCCTCTGGGTTTAAAACGTTAAAACCCGATTTGCTGGTGCTTGGACCAGATTGCTAAAATGGTGAATTCTACTTCCCTCTGCCCAATCACTCTGAGAACAGGAAGTTCCTTCTCATCACCTCCCGGTCCTTAAACTCCTTCTCTGTAGGAGTTTCTCCTTTTTTAATCCTGAAAGCACCTGTTGCAAGGGCCATTATATAAAGTGCTGCATTGTTCGGCAGTGAAATTGATGAGGAAGGAAATCTTAGAAATGTTAGCTGATTCAGGGTGCAAACCTAACCTGGAGTTAGGCCAGCAAAGTTTGGCCTGCACAAGGGACACTGTAAGATGCGTTTGGACCACTCTCGGAGTCAGGGAGGATGGCGTGGTCCAAACACGCTCTACGGTGTCCCTTGTGCTGGCCAAATTTTACTGGCCTAACTGTACCGGCCTCACTCCAGGTTAGGATTGTGCTTTTTCTTAAAACTTGTATCTGCTGTTTCAGCTAGTTCGAAGAGCAACTTTAAGGTGCTATATCACTGGCATTTAATTCCAGTTAAAATGAGTCACGTTTAATGGCATATCAGGTGCATGTTGATACTGTGGGACAACAAGAGTGTGACAGGTGCGCGAAATCACATATCATACAATGGAGATGAGAGATAAATGCCTAGGATACGAACACCATTTTCAGCCTTTTTCACCTGATGGCCCACTGAGAAGGTACTGAAATGGTCAAGGCACACCATCAGGTTTTTGACACTTTTTAGAATGGCACTCATATCAGGACCCACCAGAAGTAAAGTGGTACTTGGAGAAATGTCTTGTGTCGATTGTAAACGATTGTAAAGAGAGGTAAGATTCTCTTCCGGATTGAAGGTGATGGTTTGTTGTTCTGTTGTTGTAATAAACAGTCTTTTTGCAGTGCAGCTCTCAGAATCTGTTTTGAGCATTGGTCGTTTGGATAACATAATAAAGCATAATTTTTCTGTACATTTTTTCCTGTAGCTATGGTTCTGGCTGGAAGAGCGTACTACGACAGTGTGGCCAAAATTGGGGACATCGCAGTTGCGTCGCCTGTTTCTAAAGAACTGGGTATGTACACCGGACTGCAAATGCATCTTAGTTCATGCATCTAAGGGCCCAATCCTAGCCTGGAGTTAGGCCAGCATAGTTAGGCCATCAAAGTTTGGCCGGCACAAGGGACACCGTCAAATATGTTTGGACTGCTCTCAGAGTCAGAGAGGCCAGCACACAGACATGCGCCATCCTCCTTGACTCAGAGAGTGGTCCAAACGCCACTCCCTTGTATCTGGCATTCTGAGGTAAAATTCTGAGGTAAAATTCTGAGGTAAATATGAGGTAAATAAAGCAAAGTCTGGCCAGCAAAAGGGACACAGTAAAGTATGTTTGGACCATTCTCGGAGTCAGAGAGGCCAGCACACAGATGAGAGCCATCCTCCCTGACTCCGAGAGTGGTCCAAACACACCTTACAGTGTCCCTTGTGCAGGCCAAATTTGCTGGCCAAACTGTGCCATCTTAACGCCAGGTTAGGAGTGCGCCCTAAAATGGGTCAACTAGATATTGGATGTATGTTCTGAAAGGATCGTACAGCTGCCATCTGTCCCTAGCAAGTCATGTCCCTGTTGTCAATCTGTGAGGCTGAAACCTTGCCACGCTTACCTGGGAGTAAAAGCCATTGACTATAATGGGGAGTAGCTCTGAGTAGACTTGCCTGGGATTGGGCTCTGAGTAAATTAGGAATTTATCCTTTGAAAGCACATACTTCTGAAGTCTGAATTGTGTCAGATTTTGCACCTGTCAGTTAAGGCCCGAAAAGCAGGCAGTTTTGTTCCTGTAATGAATTTATTTTTTTGGGGGGGGGGGTACATTCTGACTTCAAATTTCATAAGACAGAAAACAAAGCATTTATCTTCTGGCATAAACACTTAGACAGTAAAACTAGATTTGCTTGTTGTCTTGCCTTGCCTGTCATCTCTTTGGCTTTGATGAAAGCTTAAATGGGGTCACTTTTCAGCAGTACTTTTTTTATCCTCTGTATTTTTTCCTTTGTGACTTACAATCGGTATGTCTGGGATACCTGGGATATAATATAATTGGCGATGGATGGGTCAGCCTAAAGGGAAACACAAGGCAAAATGCTACTGCATGGGGAATATTAAAAGCATTTTTTAGGGGGGAAGGGAATTTTATCTATGCGGTGTGTAGATCGAGCTGAAAGTATAGGCAGTGGTTCCCAAACATATTGTGGTCATGGCATGTTTCTCCCACAGTGCCCTGTTATAATGGAGTCACTTGCGGCCCACTTATATATTGTGAGATGTCATGTGATCCTGGCTGACTAAGGTGGTGGCTCCCAGGGGAGCTGGGAGGAAGTGCAAAGGAGTGGTGACAGGATGCAGGCATCTTGTTGTCTCGTGTGCTCCCTGAGGCACCTGGTGGACCACTGTGAGATACGGGAAGCTGGACTAGATGGGCCTGTGGCCTGATCCAGCAAGGCTTTTCTTATGTTCTTATTCTGTTTTATTTACCTCATGTTTACCTCAGAATTTTACCTCAGAAACTTACCTCAGAATACCAGCTACAAGGGAGTGGCAACAGGATGCAGGCATCTTGTTGTCTGGTGTGTTCCCTGAGGCACCTGGTGGGCCACTGTGAGATCCAGGAAGCTGGACTAGATGGGGCCTTGGCCTGATCCAGCAGGGCTTTTCTTATGCTCTTATTTGCAAGTCTGAACTGGGCTGCCATAACCTGCTCTGTGGCGCACAGTCACATCCTTGTTTGCACACAAATAAAGCATGGAGATTGAGGAGATGAAAGACCAGGATGTTCTCAGTTGTTCCTTGCTGGTAATCGGGGTGAAGCTTGCTCTTGAAAAATGCTGGATTCTTGGCTTCCTTCATTGACTTCCTTCCAGAGTCCTCATTGTTTGGCACTTCTCGTTCTGTGTCCAACTTAGGGGAGTGCTAGCAGTGCAAACAGCCAAAGCAAATAACCCACTCATGTTCCTCGCCATATTATTTGCCTTTGGAGTTATTTAAGGAAGTCGAACGCAGTACCAAGCATCTTAATATGCATCTGTGTCTCGGTATACCTGAGGTATACAAAAATAACAAAGGGCACCTCTGGGCATGTCCAGAGGGCACACGTCGAGGGACCCGCCTTGAGCCAAATCCACCGGTGCACAGCTTGGACCTGTATACAAGTTCCACAGTTCAGAAACATCCTTCTACTGTTTACCTCAGAATTTTATCTCAGAAATTTACCTCAGAGTGCCAGGTGCAAGGGACTGGCAACAGGATGCAGGCATCTTGTTGTCTCATGTGTTCCCTGAGGCACCTGGTGGGCCACTGTGAGATCCAGGAAGCTGGACTAGATGGGCCTTTGGCCTGATCCAGTGGGGCTCTTCTTATGGGTGGGCCTTTGCCCTTACCTGGGGGAAGGGGACAATGCCTCCTTCCCCCAAGGTGCCTCCTATGGCTGCCACAACACCTGTAGGATGTTGTGGCCACCTCCAGCACCCAGGCAGCTTAGGATTGGCTATCCCAGTGAACTGGTGCTGCGGGTTTAGAGAGGGGTCTCCCCTAAACCCACCTGCAGATTATGGGGGTTCAACCTGAACCTTTTGCATGCAAAGCAGATGCTCAGTGGCTTCATTCCCAAAGTCATGTCCAACCCTTCCATTTGTACATCTCAGCCGTCCCACGTTCCGGCATGTTGCTAAAAAAAGGAGCCTAGATCTCCTTGGAATGTGGCTGCCCTAATTTTAAACCAGAGGACTTTTAATGTCTCACGGACCATCCTAGGCAAGATTTTTTTAATGTTCATTGAGAAGATGGCTTTGGAGTCCCTCCAACGCAATCTCCGATAAAATGCTGGCTGCAGAAACACGAAAGGTCAGAGCTCTCTGGACGAGGGCCGTGTAATATTTTTAGGAGTCTGCAAAAGCGATCTTTAATGCTTGCAAGGAAGCCCTTGGAGCTGCTCTCGAAAAGAAGCAATCTGTACGGAAAAGAGTGGGGATCTGAAAGCTTGAAGGAATCTCATAAGAGATAAGCAGGCCAATCCAAAGCTTCACCAGTAAAGTCAGACCACAGTGGTATTTTTCCCCTTCCCCTGTGTAAAGCCCCAGACTGCCTAATGGGGCTACTTGGTTTTGTGACTGCTATTGGGTTAGGGTTGCCAGGGGAATTAGTTAGAACAGTGCTTCCTAAACGTTTTTAGACTGGGACCCACTTTTTAGAATGGCACTTGTGTTGGGACCTGCCGGAAGTGATGTCATTAACCTAGAAGTGATGTCATAGCCGGAAGTGCCATCATCAAGCAGAAAGTGCTGTCAGTGTGATGTCATCAAATGTCACTCCTGGAATGCAAAGCGGCATTCTTGGACTGAAGCAAATGCACAGCCAGGTAACATCCCTGACAGAAAGCAAGATGAGGACAGAATATGAAGGAAAAGCACTGGACTAAAAAGAAAATTAAAAAAAACAAAAAACCTCACTTGAAAATTCAAACTGTTAAAACTCACAAAAGAACTGTAGCAAGAGTAAGGCCTGCAGTTTCCAAGATGGCTGCTCCCAGCTTTCCGCGACCCGCCTGACATCGGGTCGCGACTCACCAAGTGGGTCCCGACCCACAGCTTGACTAACACTGGGTTAGAAAGTTGGTTAGAAATAGGCATTGGTTAGGAAGTTAGAAATGAGGAGGGGGAGACTCGCCCCAGCAACAAAGGAATGGAGCCAAACTGCTGTCCCCAAATGGCCTGAGATTAACCGTAACAGCCCAGTTTGAATCCACCTAAGCAAAAAAAGAAAATAAAGAGCAGAGTCGTTTTTGGCAAACCGGCAAGCCAATTTATTTCCAGCCCTTTAAATCGTCCTCCCTTGACATCCCTAGAGAAAGAAGGTCACTCTGTGCTAACTGTAACAAGGTCGTATATCATGTACAGTGTCTGTTGAGGAATTTGTTTCTCAGAACTTGTTGCAGATGAGATAAAGGTGAGTTGGAATGTAGGGAGAGTTTAAAATAAAAACCCCCCACAAAACTCCTGTAAAAAGTGACCTGACTGTTTACATCCTGCAACAAATCCTAATAAAATGTAACGTTTTCTCCAGCTCTTTTGTTTGTTTCCCGCAAGTCTCCTAGCTCAGTGGGATTCAAACATTTTAGATCGGGACCCACTTTTTAGAATGGCACTCGTGTTGGGGACCCATAGGAAGTGATGTCGTCAACTTGGCAGTGATGTCATAGCCGGTGACATAATCCAGCAGGAAGTGCTGTCAGTGTGATGTAATCAAATGGCGCTCCTTGAATGCGATCTGGCAGAAAGCAAGAGGACGACAAAATATGACGTAAAAGCACTGAACTAAAAACAAAATTGGGGGGAAAAAAACCCTCCCTTGAAAATTCAAACTATTAACACTTACAAAAGGAATATAACAAGAGGAAGGTCTGCAGTTTCTACGATGGATGCTCCCAGCTTTCCGCAACCCACCTGACATCAGGTCTCGACCCACCAAGTGGGTCCCAATCCATGGTTTGAATAACACTGCTCTAAAAGAAGCTAAAATTTGGCCAACACTACTCCTTGAATTTCTCACCACCAGAGAAGTTGAGCTGACTGGGCAGCAATGTATGCACTGATGTAGCACAACATATAATAAATTTTCTGTTGCTTTTCTCTATCACGTTGGTTCTTTAGATGGGTACTTGTCAAGCGGCTGATCTTCTGAAATGAAAATCCAACTTCTCTGCCCTCAGTGGCTTCTAATTCTTGTTCAACCTGTTCAGGCACTTCATGATTCCCATTGCCACCCTGGTGTTATTTTGAAAAGCAATCTGCTGACAGCTCCAAAAAGTAGTTAATTAAGCCAGCAAAAGGATCACTCTATTCGTTGTGCGAGATCCTTTCACACAAACAAGTAAGGGATCTTGCAAGTGGTCGGCCACACTCAGGAGCAGTGTACAGCACCTTGCACGCTTAAAATTTGTGCGGTGAGGAACACCACAGCCTTTTTCATGTTTTCCCAAGAACATGAGTCATTTTCCTGGCCAGGTATAAAATGCAACAAAAGCTTCCTGGTGGTTTGTCCTCATTGCAGTGTGTGTAAGTTAAAGCTTCTAGGGCAGTAATATCAAGTTACAGCATTGTTTACTCCCCCCCCCTTTGCATTTTAAAAGGCAGTTCCTCAGAGTTCTCAATCGTCTTGGTATCCAGGTTTCAATGCACCTGAGAGCGCAGTCCTAACCTGGAGTTAGGCCGGCATAGTTAGGCCAGCCAAGTTTGGCTGGCACAAGGGACACCGTAAAGCGCATTTGGACCACTCTCGGAGTCAGGGAGGATGGCGGACGTCTGTGTGCTGGCCTCTCGGACTCCAAGAGTGGTCCAAACATACTTTATGGTGTCCCTTGTACCAGCCACACTTTGCTGGCCTGACTGTGCTGACCTAACTCCAGGTTAGGCTTGCGCTTTGAGTTGGCAGTTTGTGTTTTGGGTTCCATAACTTGTTTTGGTTACAGAAGTCGGTGAAAGTTTGAGTTTCGTGTCGAAAATGATTGTTGGCGTGGAATGCTTTTGTATTATGGTTTGGTCTGCTTTTAGGGTGTGTGTGTGTGTGTGTTCTTTTGATGCGTTGTAGCAGTTCCTGTAAGTCATGGATCATTCATGCAAATCCATGAACTGGCAGAGTCAGAAAATTGGTGGCATATGGTAGAAGGATCTCCACATGCACCAGCCCAATGGAGTAGAATGAGGGTGACTGGGAGATTTGGGAGACGTTTGACCGGAGATTTGCAGATTTCAAGAAGACAGAGTTTGTTCCCTCCCTCTCCTGAGGGAATTGTTCTATACCTGGTGCTTATCTCAAGTTTTGTTGTTGCTGATGATATCCTGATGTCCTTGAACCAGGAATTCCAAGTTTTAATAACTTCCTGTTGCCCATTATCTTGGGTCGTCGAAAGGTTGCTCTATATTTCCCCCCATAGAACTGTGAATTTGTACCCATTAGAGACACAACTTCTTAAAAAAAAAAACTCCCGCAGAAGCAAAACCCCTCTTACGATACAAAGATTCCTGACTTTTTCAATCCACTTCCGACTTACTCACCCCTTTCCCATGTAAACCAGCTAGAGGCTGAAGTGGATCCAAAACTTGTTTATTCCAAGCATGTCAACAGGCACAGCTCTTATTGCCTTCAGGGCGAGGGAAGAAAGAAGCGCTGTATTAATAATCCATCTTCTGGATTAATTCATAGGCAGTAATATTGACAGTCATGTTTTCTTAACTCAAGCATCTCCATGGCAATTTTTTGCATTTCTGTTGAACCTTTTAAAAGTTGATTTTTATCAGGTGGAAAAACGCTTAAAATTGGGAACGGTAGTGCCCACTTCCGGATTTATTTGAAGAATTTATGCCCCGCCTTTTCCATGCTGAAGCAAATGCCCAAAGTGGCTTGCATGGGTGAGCTGGTCTAAACCACTATTTTTCCAGTGGGTTTTTTACAAGTGGACAGTGACCTGTGATTCGCCGGATCCTCAGTGCCACGTCCGCGGTTCTAACCATGTGTTGGCATTGAGGATTTTGTGTGCTGGGGTGGAGGTGTTGAGCATGGTGCCGTTCAGGATTTGTGCACAGAAGCATTTCTGCTGCGTGTACTCTTGCCCTCCTGGTTTGTTTTCATCCGCCACACCCACGCCGTAGGCCCTGGCAGCAGCTTATGCACACAGCACATAGCACATGCCCACGTCACCGGCAAAGGCGTCTCGCAAGCATTGGTGTGCGGATGCAGCCTCCAGGAAGAGAGAGCTTACACCACCTGCAATGGGTGTGTGCCAGCAGGATATTAATACACCCCATGTATTTCTTTCACCTCGTCGGCGTTTCCTCCGCTTGATGTTTGGGTTGCAGATGCCAGCGTGGCAGCATGTCTGGCGTGGCTGGGTGTCGTTTGCGCGGCCAGGGGTGGTCGACGCCTTGACCGCCCCTGCCTCCGTTCTGCCTCTGCGCACTGCTTTGAGCATGAAATGGCTGCGACGGTAGCTTGGGTGCAAAGATCTGCTGGATCTGCCCAATGTTGCGCAGCGTGGCCTTGGCGCTGTGGCAGCTTCGTGCCGGCCAGTCCCTGCTGACACGACATGCCTCGTGCCTCGTCTCTCTGCCTGGCCACGCCTCTGCGTGAGCTGCTTCCCCATGAATAAGTACCTGCTCGATTAGTGGGAGCAGTGGAAGGAAGTAGGCGGGCACAGATGGGTGGACGGAGATGGTGCCCCGCTTCAGTCTGCTGCCCTAGGCAACAGCCTCAGTTGGCCTCAGGAATGAGCCGGCCCTATTCGAAATATATGTATGGAGGAGGGCTAGCAGCGAAACATCATCTTTCAGAGGAACGCTTGTGTAAGGTGCAACGTGGACGGTAAGAGTCCCTTACAGATTTGGAAACCCTAGATGTGGGAGACACTGTTCAAATATGGTAGTGGCCCCCACGTGCCCGGTGTGTACTAGCCCTGGGAGCCGTGCGGTTTCCTCCTTAAACCAAGCAAAATCCCTGCTAAACTGAAGAGTGATGCGTTAGTTTCTTGTCTGTAGCGTGCAGGCTGTAGACAGAAAACTAACTGCACATTATGGAGAAGCCCTTCTGCTAGTGTTCAGTTTGGCTTCCTCTGGCATGCAGGCAGGTTGCCTGAGTGCCGCTCTTCAGATCAGCAATTTTTAGTTTTGTTTTTAGGTCACTGCTTTTCTACCCCTTGCTTTCTGCTGCTTAGCCGAGCCGCCGCCACCCCTGCTGCTTAGCCGAGCTGCTATTAGAAGCTTTATTCACCATATTCTTATTGAACCATATTGACCCACGTATAAGTCGATCCATATTTTCAGGGTCAATTTTCAGGCATAAGTCTTTACTGCGGGAGTATATAAGGTATTTCTGTTATCTCTGATGGCTGAGATTTTATTTTATTTTTTTTAATCTGAAGGGTGAAATATACATTCGGTAAATTAATGTGTTGCATTAATGGTGGCACCACTAGCCATTTAAGACGAGAATTTGGGGTTCTGTTGTGCAAGTTTCTTCCCTTGCAAAGAGCAGGGAGCAAAGGCATTTCCCCTGCTATTTAGTGCCTCTTTTATTGCCCATGAATGCTTTGGTGTTGGGAGCTATTTCGGAGATTAAATGCAATGAGGTCATGTGTGTGTTGCCTGGACTGGCTTTGCGGCTCTAGCAGAGGCTTGCTCAAATGATTCTCTCCTCTTACCAGCTGGCTTCAACAGTGTCAAGCCTTCAGGCATGTTCAGGCCTGCGTTTGGGCAGCAACTAGATTTTTCATTTGTTCTCTTTAGATGTGGCGATCCAGCTAAATAGGCTTCGAGAAGGCAAGTGTGGCTTCTGTAGCTGTGTCGATACGAATACCGATCATGGTTTGGATTCCAAGTTCTCTTTGGGTTAGCAGAAGGCAAAGGCATCACAGCATAGCTAAAGAAGTGCAGGGGGGTGCAATTGCCCTGGGCAAAAAGCTTTTGGGGGTGGACAACAAGCTGAGCTTGACACTCGTGGCCAAAATGGTGGAAGTATGTTTGAATACACGGTGTCTTATCATTGGAAAAGATAATTTAATGCAGAATGCAATGAAACAAACCAGAGTGTCATATCTTTACTCCATTGAAAGTGATGGCCCAAAACCCAGAAAACCGAAATATGTGTCATGTGAAAATGGCGGTTTGTTAAAATCGCGATTTGTAGGAATAATACTGTCATGTTATATATCATTCAGTGCAGAATTCAGTGACACAAACTGTAGTGTAATATCTCCATCCTATCAAAGGTTCCAGCCAAAAAACCAGAGAAAATGAGAACACGACTGTGACGTCACTTCCTGTTGTGATGTCACTTCTGGGGCAACATTTTGCCCTCGGCACCCAGCTACACTTCCATAAGCTAAGCTCCTGAAATACATTACTATGGTTTGCACCACCTGGGATGACCCACCAGACCATATGGCATAAATGACAACATCAAACGCACAGCCTAAATGCAGGGGCATCGCTAGGTTTGGTGTTGCCCAAGTAATAGTTCTACTGTAGTATTGGTTCTGCTACATGGAAATACAACTCGTGCAAACACCTGATTGGTTCCCGGCTGTGTCATAACACCTCATTGGCTCTCACTTCAAGCGTCTCATTGGTCAGTTTTGAGCGAACTGCTGTGGATACCTAAATCTGCAGGCCTCAGAAAATTCTCCCGCAGTGACCACAGCACAGCTGTAGTCACCTTCAGAGGGTCCAGGTGGGCCCTTTTCCCGTGGGTTCAGAATCGGTAGATTCTGAAATCCGCGGGTTTTGAATCTGCGGATACTGCAGGCCCACCTGTATTGCTGGAATCTGTTCTCTCATGCCTCCGCTGATTAGACCGTGTGAAAGCTAGCAAGCTTTGGAAATGGTTTATGGCTTAATGAGCCTGCCGAGCGGGAAATTATTGGTTTTTGTCTTTATGCCGTTCGTGAATGATCCGTGAGTATGATTAACCAGATGCAAGGAACATGGTTTCTGGAGAAACTCTATTATATAAACAAACAGCGTTTCTGCTGCGTAGGGTCAGCAGTTTTGTTGCATCTTTCGATGGGGCTCCACTTGTCCCTGATGACATCGATTCTGACTAGTCAGTGCGATTAAACTGATTAAATGTGGTGGTGGGGTTTTTCCTGGTAGGCATGATGGCTGTGTCCCAGGAACTATCGAAAATGACGCCTGGCCTCTCTTAGCCTATTAGGTTAAAGGAAATGATTTCCTTACAATGAACCACTTGAAGTCCGTCAACTCGGTTGAAAGAACACAGCGTTCAAAAGCCAGAATTGATGGCAATGGAGAGTCTCTTCTGATCCCCTTCGAGGTGTTCTTTGTAGCAGTTGCATATATCAGTTTAGGCTCTATAAATCCCCCTGAACTACGTTATGATGTTTTGAGCCCTCTCTCTCTCCCCCCACCCATTCTGGCCCAGATCCTGTGATGTCTTTCAGGCTGCAATCCTAACCTGGAGTTTGGCCAGCACAAGGGACACCGTCAAGCAGGGGTCTCCAAACTTTATAGCCAGAGGGCCAAATCAAAGATCTGGCAGGGTGTTGAGGGCCGTGAAAATAAATCTATATATATATATAAAAACGGACGTGTGTGTGTGTATATGTTCCTTATACACGTCTCCGTCCCTTGACCCACGGCCACGAAACGTGGCACACACGTACCTTGCAGCCTGGAAGGAATCACTGCAGGGGTCAGACCCCTCTACAGCCCCCCGTTTTTCAGGGAGGGGGCCCGGATCGTCAGGAACCAAGGGGATTGCATGGGGCTACAGGTCTGCTGCCACCCTGTGGTCACAGACGATTCTGCAGGTTCTGTGGGAGGGCTGAGCAGCTCAGCTACCAGACAGAGGGACAACAGAAAGCGAAACTAAATGCTTTGCCTGCGTTGCCTGACTGGCCCAGGGTGGAAAAACCAGGATCCAGAGACTTCCAGCACCCAGTCGGATCTGAGAGGGGCCTATGTCCAGGGAGCTAACAGGCCACCTCTGCCTGTTTCTTATACTGCCACATGAGGATAGCAGGGCTATCCTGCCACAGGACCTGCAGACAGTAAGTGGGACCTTCATATTGCTCTCTTAGTTGATGGTGTCCCTGTTTCCTCATTCATTTCACAGTGATAGTGTGCATTGTGGGTTCCAGGTCATCAATCCTGTTTTATTTCAGGGACGGGTTCCATATGTCTATGTATGGATCTCACTATGTCATGCTTTTGAGGGAGGTTTGCATATTTGTGTGTATGTTCCACCATTACTCTGGAACGCCTGGAACGATGTGCACCACACGTGGTACACTCCTTCCTTACGATCTGGACAGATATACTGTGGGGGTAGGGCCCCCCTTATGCCCCCAGAGGTGGGGGTGCACTGCAGAACAAACTCATTCCTCCTCCTAATAGAGCCTGGGGATAATGTCTGCTCCCGGGCAACGCCGGGTCACAAAAAGCTAGTAAATACATAAATTTACATATAAAATTTAAATAAATGCATTAGACACTAAACTTATATGAATGAATGAATGAATGAATGAATGAATGAATGAATGAATGAATGAATGAATGAATGAATGGGCTCAAAGTTCCGGGATTCCTCCAAGCCCCACAACAGAAATATAGCACACACTGTAATTCTCCCACCCCACAAGCAGCTAGCTTCGCGTGCTGGAGTAAATATCTTGGAAACAGCAGATCACAGGAAACACCCAGTGTTCAGAAGGCCGGGGAAGCCTCCCTGACCCTCAGAAAGCTGTCTAAGCTTTTCAGGGGGCCAAAAAACATTACTTCCAGGACCTCTAATAGGGGCCCAGAGGCTTGCTGTGGGCCGGATAGAGGCTCTCTGAGGGCCACATCTGGCCCCCGGGCCGGGATTTGGAGACCCATGCCATAACGTATGTTCGGACCACCCTCAGAATCAGAGAGGCCAGCACACAGACGTGCGCCACCCTCCCTGACTCCGAGAGTGGTCCAAACACCACTCCCTTGTATCTGGCATTCTGAGGTAAAACTCTGAGGTAAATATGAAGTAAATAAAGCAAAGTCTGGCCAGCACAAGGGACACTGTAAAGTATGCTTGGACCACTCTTGGAGTCAGAGAGGCCAGCACACAGACGGGCGCCATCCTCCCTGACTCTGAGAGTGGTCCAAACACCACTCCCTTGTATCTGGCATTCTGAGGTAAATTTCTGAGGTAAATATGAGGTAAATAAAGCAAAGTCTGGCCAGCACAAGGGACACCGTCAAGTATGTTTGGACCACCCTCAGAATCAGAGAGGCCAGCACACAGATGTGCGCCATCCCCCTGACTCCAAGAATTGTCCAAATGCACTTGATAGTGTCCCTCGTGCCGGCCAAACTTTGCTGGCCTAACTGTGCTGGCCTCACTCCAGGTGAGGATGGCGTTCTCAGTTGGTGGACCCGTCAGTCATGCACGCACATCAACCTTGGACTCAGTGGCCTCTCAATTGGAAGGCGATTGCTATTATCAAGGAGATAAGCCACATTATGTCTCAGGCATGGAGCAGCCTGCTAATGAGAGCAAGTGAAGCTGGTCCTCTGTTGCTCCGCCCCCTCAGTTAATAATAATAATAATAATAATGCTAGTATTTATATACCGCCTTTCTTTGGCCATTAGATTGCTCCTCTGGCTTTAATTCAAGGCGGTTTACATGGGCAGGCTTTATTTCTCTAAACCCGCAAGGGGTTTTTACAAATTACAGAGAAGTTCTGTCTTTCTACAACAATATACAGATGGAACTTTCGTGGTCTAGTCCTTCTTTCTGGCCGCACGCTTGCCTTCCTGCTGGCTGATAAACGGCTTCTCTGCTTCCACCAAAGAAGCGGCTGGCCCAGCACAACTCCTCTCTCACAGGCAGCTGGAGACAGCTCAGCTCTTATCAGTCGCAATTCTCAAGGTCTGCCGCTCACGGAAGCTTCCAGTGTTGTCGAACTGGCGACCTTCGGATCTTATCTTCGGGCAAATGGAAGCTGTAACCCTCCCGACTAAACCTCCTGCCCAGTTAGCCCCCACCCAGTGGTATAGTTAAAGTGGGTACCACCTGGGTTGCCCTGGATACCGTGCTTTGAAAGGATGCCTTGGAGACCTCCCAGGCATCTCAGGAACTGTCCTTCCCCATCCCTCCAGAAGAAGTAGTCTCAGAAAGGCACTTCCAGTTTTCAACCAGAATTGCCTTTCTAAGGTCTCCAGGAGGCCTAGGCCTGTGTGTGTGTATGTGTGGGGTGGGGGGGACTATTAAGGTGCCAGATCCCTAGCTACACCACTGTACCACCCCCTTGCCTCGGCCTTTTCTTCCCAATGTGAAGCAAACAAGAAAAAAAGAAGTGGGCGTGCGTTGGGATAACAAGTACTGGCCTAGAGTGTCTCCTGAGAGTTGTTCTAGGCTGCCACTCTTCGTCTTTACATGCCCCTCCTTTTTTTAAATTTGGCCAATAGAAAGAAGCTTGTGCACACATGAAAAGGGCAGGAGCCAATGGCCTGGGTCTTGCGTCCCAGGGCAGGGTGAGAGGAGCCAGCTCTGTACGGACAAATTATTCGCAGAACTGGAATCCTGAGCAGAAAACGTCACGTGCATTTTGCCCCACAGAGAACATTAGCTACTCTGTTAACTTCCATTTTCCCGGTTCGCCGGTGGCAACTTTTAGCCCACATTATTTTTTTTATGATTTTATTGCGTTCTGTAACTGAGATACTTAACGGACGATGGGCTCTTGCAAAGCCGAGACGTTAATTTTGCACTTCAAATTTTAAAAGCGGCGTTAAGACCAAGGGCTCGGAAGCCAAAATAAAACGAGTCTTTCCATGCCATTTGTCACACATTTTTATCTTGCACCCTGTTTATGGGGCCCGTATAAAATTCTGCAGACATTGAGAGAGTTTGCAGGGCAGCGCCCAGAGCAGGATTCCAGAAATACGACACCTTTTAAGATATTGCAGTAAAATCCTCCTGGCGTTACACGTGTGTTGCATTTCAGGCTTACGAATAACGGGCCTCATAGTAAGATATGAGCAGACTATCAGGGAGTATCTTGATACTCGAGTAAAACAGTTGAGGAGTGCGGAAGTAATGAACTTCCATTGCCTCCTTTTTCTCTTGCAGCAGTAGTCTTCAAAATCCTACTCAGACTTTGAAGCCGTAGTAAGTGCTTGTGGGGGTGGGCCGGGGGGGGGCAGGACCCCGTGGCACCACAGCAATCGCTGCGCTGCAGGCGTTGAGGGGCACTGCAGATACCAGGAGGTTCTGTCTTCAAATGCTAACAGGAATAGCATCACATTTTTTCCAGCACTCCAGCCGACTTCCTGTTAGTACTTCCTGCTTCCTGTTAGCTTTTGCATACCGCTCCGAGGCAGACAGACTCAGGAGACGGAAGGGAAGGGCTGCAATCGGACAAAGGTGCTTGCCCGATGGAGGAGGAATTAGTGAACTGTGGAGAAGTGAAACCGCGGATATGGGCCCCGCGGATACAGGTGAACGCCTGGACTGGGCCTTTCCACTTGTAGTATTTACAAGAGAGATGTTGTCCTTGCAGCCCTGAACACCTGTTTCGAGAGCACCTACCATGCCGTTGTCGTGCTCTAGAAACTGCAGCTCTGCCCTTCGTGAAATTATTTGCGAGCGCAATCCTAACCTGGAGTGAGGCCGGCACAGTTAGGCCAGCAAGGTTTGGCCAGCACAAGGGGCACCACAAAGTATGTTTGGACCACTCTCGGAGTCAGAGAGGCCAGCGCACAGACGTGCACCATCCTCCCCGAATCCGAGGGTGGCCCAAACGCGCTTTACGGTGGCCCTTGTGCCGGCCAAACCTTGCTGGCCTAACTGTGCCGGCCTCACTCCAGGTTAGGATTGCGCTCTAGGAAGTGTTTGACATTTAGGGTAAAAGAGTGCGGCTTGTCCTACTATTTGCATTTTGCCCTGAGCCAGATTACTATGGTTTCATTGTCAAAATATTGACTCATAACACCGGAGGAAAAAAGGTGAGGCAGGGCATTCGTTTCTCCCTGGCGATGCTGGGGAGGATGTTGCCGATGTAGGAGGAGAGAGAAAACACAGACTTTTTGTATGTGAAATGCTACTCTTCAAACGTATTTGGTTCCCAGATCTATTAGCCCTTCCAATTGGTTTTTAAGTGTTGCGGGGGGGGGGAGCCCAGCAGGCACTCCCTCCCTCTCCAAGGGCTACAGTCAGCTCTGAGTGCTCTTGAGACCAGAATAACAACATCTGAAAGTCAGGTTTTCCAGTCCTGACCCGTCAGGTGAATGGCTTGTTTGATTGAACATTCAAACTGCGGTGGCCAAGGGAAGGGCGTGTTCGAGGGTGGCGGGACTGGAGCCAAGCGCATACAGCCTTGTTGGACGGCTGTCAGCATGCTGAGGTCCAGGTTCTAGCGCATTAATCTTGGCCAGTGCACCAGCCATCGGCATAGAGCGTTGCTGTGGCAGCAAATTCCCAGAAGCACGTACTTCTGGAGCGAGCAAGGCCTTGAAAGATGCAGGGCCTGACCCTTGCTCTCAATTAGGCCGTGGGTCCAACAAGCCGGCCCGTTTTTACATTGTAAATTAGGTTTCCCTTATGGCTTCAATTATTCCTTCCAATATGCATGCTTTAAAGGCCTTTTAAGGCCTCGGCCGGAATCGTTCTCCAGAGTTGCACCTGCAGGATTGTAAATGAAGGAGGTGGGTCTTGCCTGCGTCGATTACGCCCAAAAATAGTCTTATCCTTGAGACTATCCGATTATATACAGTAGTCTTATCCTTGAGACATGTTGGCGAGATCATGTATGCGTATTTGTATTTTATGAGTGATAGAACTCAGGTGGAGAAACTGCAAGACACAGATAAGGGGTGGACAGGTGTCGATGAGGGCCAAGGTCGATGTGGGTGTCTTTGGGCAGTGTGACCAGATGGGGAGCGAGGGTTGTCTTTTCTTACAAATAAATAGCAAGAAGGTTGAGCATGAAATTTAGAGCGCATGAAATTTAGAGCGCATGAAATTTAACTTGGAGTTAGGCTGGCACAAGTTAGGCCATCAGAGTTTGACCGGCACAAGGGACACCATAAAGTATGTTTGGACCACTCTCAGAGTCAGAGAGGCCAGCGCACAGACGTGCGCCATCCTTCCCGACTCCGAGAGTGGTCCAGACGTGCTTTGTGGTGGCCCTTGTGCTGCCAAACTTTGCTGGCCTAACTGTGCCGGCCTAATTCCAGGTTTGGATTGCACCCTTAAGCTGTGGATACTGAATCAGTGGATACTGGAGCACACCGGTGTAATTCTGCCTTCTGAATTCATTCCTTTGAAAGAAAATTAAGTCGGACATCACTTTTAAAAAACAGGCATAATTTTGAATCTCTTTTGGCCAACAGGACACGTTCTCATAGAAATTTCAATTGCACAGAAAAAACTGAATGACAGCCTAGATGAAAGTGTAAGTTACGGAGTGTGTGTTTGTTTGTTTTCTCAGCATCTAAAACGTTTTAGAAAGATTTGTGATGTGTGCATGCAAACTCTTTGACCCTCCTCTCCTCTGTTTCCTCCTCCAGTTCAAGAAATTCCACAAAGAGATTGTGTCTGAGCTTGAAAAGAAGACCGAACTGGATGTGAAATTTATGAATGTGAGTATGTTTGCCACTCGGGGCCAGAGAAGATTGGCTGTATAAAGTATCTAGTACCTGAAAGGACGTGCCTGATGATGATGATGATGATGATGATGATGATGATGATGATGATGATAGTATTTATATACCGCCTTTCTTTGGCCATTAGATTGCTCCTCTGGCTTTAATTCAAGGCGGTTTACATAGGCAGGCTTTATTTCTCTAAACCCGCAAGGTTACAAAGAAACCTTTGTAGGTTTCAAAATTACAAAGAAGTTCTGTCTTTCAAGAACTACAACAACATACAGATGGAACTTTTGTGGCTTAGTCTTTCTTTCTGGCCACACGATTGCCTTCCTGCTGGCTGATAAACGGCTTCTCTGCTCCCACTAAAGAAACAGCTGGCCCAGCACAACTCCTCTCTCACAGGCAGCTGGAGACAGCTCCCCTCCCTTATCTGGGGAGTTTCTCTGCTGCCCCCCCCCCAGAATAATGACATCAGAAGAGCCCCACTGGATCAGGCCAATCTAGTCCAGCTGCCTGTATCTCACTGTGGTCCACCATTTGCCTCGGGGAGCACACAAGACAAAGGATGTCTGTACCCTGTTGCCACTCCCTTGCACCCGGCATTCAGACCCAGCCTATTTCTAAAACCAGGAGGTTCCACGTACCCATCACGGCCTGTAACGTGTGATGGACTTTTCCTCCATAAAACTGCCCAATCCCTTTTTAAAGGCATCTGAGTCTTCAGGTGCCAGCGCCACCTCCAGTGGCAAGGGGTTCCGCAGATTAACGGCACACCAAATACAAGAAATCTGGACACTTGGATTGCAGGCCACGTTGAAGAGGTACCAGAATGAGCACCGAAGCAAACTGGATTCTTTGGAAAAATCTCAGGCCGAACTGAAGAAAATCCGGCGAAAAAGTCAAGGGGGAAGGAATGCCGTGAAATATGAACACAAAGAAACAGAGGCGAGTGTCTTTCCCTTGTGTCATTTTTTTTCCCTTACCCAAGAATGGGAGGTGCTCAAATGAACCAGCCACTGCATTTAGGTTTTCGTGGGTGGCATTTAAACCCAAATCGTTCTGTCAAGTGGGTATGGCTAATAGAATCCACCAACTTCTTAATATTTTGACAACCACTATTAAATCACTATTTAGCCTCTTAAATCAGTCACCGATCTTTCATTAAACATTAATATGCCTCTTAAACTGAATTAAGTGAAGGGGTGTGATGTTTGTGACTCAGGTTGATGTACTCCTCTTGTCTGGCACAAACATTTATAGGCAGGTGGCGTGTTGACAATCCTCCATCTCTTGGAAAGGAAAGGTCGTTGGTATTGTGTGCAGACATACCTCCAGAACACCCATGGAATTCTCACTCCCTTCTTGAGACCGCCTAAGGCAGGGGTTCCCAAAGTGTGCATGTCTTAGGACATCGTGGCACACTCACAGCGGTCCCACAGGATGTCCCAGTGGCCCCGTCTACCTATTCCTCCAACTGCCACGAGATTTGGGTGCCGCCATCTTGAATCTCATAAAATCTCATGAGTTTTGGGCTCCGCCATCTTGGAGCTCATGAAGTCTCATGAGGTTTGGGTGCCGCCATCTTGGACCTCGCGAGATCCAAGTTGGCAGTGCCCAACTGAGGAAGCTGCGGGGACATTATGACCCAGGTAATTTTGGGAACCACTGACCCAAGGCACCAGGCCTTCCCTGCTGTAACTAAGATGGAATACATGTAACTGAGGGCGCAATCCTAACCTGGAGTTAGGCCAGCACAAGGGCCACTGTCAAGTATGTTTGGACCACACTCAGAGTGGCCAGCACACAGACATGCGCCATCCTCCCTCACTCTGAGAGTGGTCCAAACGCCACTCCCTTGTATCTGGCATTATGAGGTAAAATTCTGAGGTAAATATGAGGTAAATAAAGCAAAGTCTGGCCAGCACAAAGGACACCATAAAGTATGTCTGGACCACTCCCAGAGTCAGAGAGGCCAGCACACAGATGTGCGCCATCCTCTCTGACTCCGAGAGGGGTCCAAACAAGCTTTACAGTGGCCCTTGTGCTGGCCTAACTTATGCTGGCCTAACTCCAAGTTAGGATTGCTCCCTGTGGCAAATAGGTTTCCCCGGTTATCCCTGTCTCTGTCGGCTCCCTTGTGTCAATATCTAAATTGTAAGCACCTCAGGGCAGAGATATATATGTAAGTGCTATATACTGATGATGCAATGCAAATGATGATGAGGGTGTGATCTGGGCATTTAAAATGGAGCAATATTTTTATCTAGATCAGGGATAAATTACTATAATGCATGCCTATACTTTCGTTTGAAGGATTAAGCTCATGTAAAAAAAAGTCAACGTTTATCCTTAGCTGAAGTTGTGCAAGGAGAAAGCATCAGGTTTTCTTCGTTTTAAGCTGCAATCCTGTGGATTCCGTGGGGGCTTACTTCTGAGTAGGCACGCCTCAGCTTGTCCTGTTTAATGACTTGCTTTAATGCTTTAGTACCTCGAAACGGTGACTTCTCGGCAGAACGACATTCAGAGGTTTATCGCCGAAGGTTGCCGAGAGGCCCTGCTTGAAGAGAAGAAGAGATTCTGTTTTCTGGTTGACAAGCACTGCAGTTTTGCTCAGCACATGCAATATTACCACTTGGAGGTGAGTCAAAGAAGGAGCTCGGTTGATGGGCAAAAGAGAGCCTGATCTTGCAGTACGCAGAGGCTTTTATAATCCAAAGCCTGCTTCAGAAAGGCCTTGCTTCTTGCAATTTGTGACTCCGGCACCTTGAAAAAACCAGGCACATGCATGTGAAAATTCAATTTACGGCATGTAGCTTGAGGCAATTTAACACTGTGGCTTCCTTCATAAGGTTGCCCCACATTCCTATATAGCAGTGGTATTCAAACTTTTTAGGCCAGGGCCCACTTTTTAGAATGGCACTTTTATCGGGACCCATCGGAAGTGATGTCATTAACCTGGAAGCAATGTTGTGGCAGGAAGTGACATCATCAAGCAGGAAGTGCTGTCATTGTAACCTAATAAAATGACACCCCTGAAATGCCAATTGGCATTCTTGGGCTGCAGAAAGTGCACATCCCATGAAACATCCCTGACAGAATGCAAGATGAGGGCCAAATATGACGTAAAAGCACTGAACTAAAAACAAATTTTATAAAAAACAAAACAAAACCTCACTTGACAATTCAAACTGTTAATATTCACTAAAGGAATATGACAAGAGTAAGGCTTGCCGTTTCCAAGATGGCTGCTCCCAGCTTTCCGCGACCCACCTGACATCAGGTCGCAACCACCTGGTGGGTCCTGACCCACAGTTTGAATATCACTGACCTACCTGGTATACTTTTAAAGCAATTGTAATTTATAATTATGATGTAAATTTTGAATAATAACCCCACTTTTTGCACTTGGAAAATGCCGAAATCTGTGAGGGGGGGGGACATTTTCTCTCACTTCTAGCCATGACAGCATCTATTGCAGGCTGGGAAAAAGGTGGGATTCAAATGTTTTAAGTAAATAAGACTCCTGAATGTCTTCGTTTTTAGTGTACGGAGCTACTGAACGCCAAGCTGCCGGGATGGCTGGAAACGTGCGGAGATGCTACAAAAGTACCAGAGAAAATTATGAATATGATTGAAGAGATCAAGACGCCAGGGACCACCCCCATCTCGGGAACTCCTCTGCCTTCCCCAATGATAGAGAGGAGGAGTATGGTGAGGCAAATCTCTCAGGGCTCCCAGGTCCTCCTCTCAATGGCAGGGAGAAGTTGTTGATTTAAGAGTCTTGCTTATTAAAGTGAAAAAGAGGTCTGGCCTTGATTGCTAAAGTCAAGTGATTCAGAAGTGATTCAGAAGAGCCCTGCTGGGTCAGGCCATAGGCCCATCTAGCCCAGCTTCCTGTGTCTCACAGTGGCCCACCAGATACCTCAGGAAGCACATGGGACAACAAGATGCCTGCATCCTGTTGCCACTCCCTTGCATTCTTCTGGCATTCTGCAGTAGCCTACATCTAACGTAAGGAGGTTGCACCGCCCGTCATGGCCTATAGCCCATGATGGACTTTTCCTCCAGAAATCTGTCCAATTCCCTTCGAAAGGCACCTAGGCCAGATGCCATGACCACCTCCTGTGGCAAGGAGTTCCACAGATTAATTACCTGCTGGGTCAAAAAAGTATTTCCTTTTATTTGTTCTGACTCCCCCGACACTCTATCTGAGTGGATGTCCCCTGGTTCTGGTGTTGTGAGAGAAGGAAAAGAACATCCTTCTATATACTCTATCCCTCCCATGCATAATTTTGCACGTTTCAATCATGCCCCCCCCTCGGGCGCCTTTTTTCTAGAGCCCCAAACGCTGCAGTCTGGTGGGTCCCGACCCACAGTTTGGGAACCATTGCCTTATAATAATAAAGCTTTTCCTGTGCATTGACTGATGTTTGCTGTTATCTCTGTAGGTTGGGAACAACTACGACTCACTCAGCAGAAATTCGGCAAAGGTGCCCCCTGCTCCTGCGGGGAGGGCTTTTACCAGCCCCTTAGTGGATATGTTTAACCCTACGAAGGCATCTTCAGAGATATCAAATAATTCCACAGGTAAGTGCTTCTTTCTGTGTGGGTAGATGGGGTGGTAGGGTCTAGTGGAAATGTTTTAAGAACATAAGAAGAGCCCCACTGGATCAGGCCAAAGGCCCATTTAGTCCAGCTTCCTATATCTTCCTGTAACAAGATGCCTGCATCCTATTGTCACTCCCTTGTATCTGGCATTCTGAGGTAAATTTCTGAGGTAAAATTCTGAGGTAAATATGAGATAAATAGAATTTGCTATCCTAAGTACATTAGAAGAGCCCTGCTGGATCAGGCCAAAGGCTCATCTAGTCCAGCTTCCTGGATCTCACAGTGGTCCACCAGAAGCCTCAGGGAGCACACAAGACAACAAGATGCTTGCATCCTGTTGCCACTCCCTTGCACCTGGCATTCTGAAGCAGCCTACTCCTAACATAAGGAGGTTGCACCACCCATCATGGCCTATAACCCACGGTAGACGTTCCCTCCAGAAATCCGTCCAATCCCCTTTTAGAGGCACCGAGGCCAGATGCCATCGCCACCTCCTGTGGCAAGGAGCTCCACAGATGAATGACCTGCTGGGCCAAAAAAGTATTTCCTTTTGTCCACTCTCTCTTTCTCTCTCTCTCTCTCCCAACACTCAATTTGAGTAGCTGTTCTCTGGTTCCGGGGTTGTGCGAGAGGGAAAAAGAACATCCCTCTATCCACTCTAAGAGGGAAAAAGAACATCCCTCGATCCACTCATCCCTCTATCCACTCTAATCCCTCTAAGATTTTTCAGAGGTTGAATGGCTTGACTGAAAAAAAATTACACACACACACACACACTTTTAAATTAACACGCATACTTTTCATCGTTCTTCGGCTTTGTTTTGCGTTTGTTTTCTTTTGATGTTCTGCTACGCTGCTGCTGTCGTCTTTTAATTAGATCATGCAGAAGATTCCAGTTTATCACGATCAACATCTGTCGCCACAGGACTGAATATAATGAAAAGGCAGAAAGTCAAGACCATCTTTCCGCACACCGCCGGCACCAACAAGACCCTGCTCAGCTTTGCCCAAGGAGACGTCATCACCCTGGTGGTGGCAGAGGAGCGGGACGGCTGGCTGTATGGCGAACACAACGTAACCAAGGTGTAAGTTAAGCCACGTGTCTCGTACTCGAAGAGGAGGACAGGGTTTGTTTGGTAAAGAAGGCGGGTCGAGTCTTCTGCAAAGGGTGCTTTGGTTTTCTAGAGGTTCATAGTGAGTTTTGGAAGGAAAAGAAATCAACGCTGGGCCAATTTTGTAATTGTAATGTCACCTCTATTACCCAAATTAACATCAAATACATAAGAAACTATCAAATACTGTTGGTTGGTTGGTTGGTTGGTTGGATGGATGGATGGATGGATGGATGGAAACAGTAGACCACTAACCAATACAGTAAAGACCGAGGCAGACCAGTAACAATGAAACTGATTAAAACTATGTTCTGTTGCTTTCTGAATAAGTTTTAGGAGATCAGTTTAGCTTTCAAGCTTAGGGGAAAGAGTCAGGGCACGATTCTAACCTGGAGTTAGGCCCGCAAAGTTTGGCCGGCACAAGGGCCACTATAAAGTGCGTTTGGACCACTCTCGGAGTCCGGGAGGATGGCGCATGTCTGTGTGCTGGTCTCTCTGACTCTGAGAGTGGTCCAAACATACTTTATGGTGTCCCTTGTGCTGGCCTAACTCCAGGTTAGGAATGCTTTCCAGGGAGAATCTGAGGCAGTCTCTGAGCGCAATTCTAACCTGGAGTTTGGACGGCACAGTGAGGCCAGCAAAGTTTGGCTGGCACAAGAGCCACCGTAAAGCGTGGTTGGACCACTCCCGGAGTCCCGGAGGATGGTGCACGTCTGTGTGCTGGCCCCTCTGACTCCTAACTCCAGGTTAGGATTGCGCTCTGAAAGGTGTAAATATACAGGAATGTGGAGAAATGATGTTGGTTGGTTGCTTTCTCTTCTAGAAAAGGATGGTTCCCATCTTCATATACAAAGCCCTTGGAAGACCCATCTGAAGAATCACTTCGTGCACCAGTGCCAAGGTAGGTAAATAAAAAGCACCTACGGAACACTGCGAGTTATCTCCCTTGAGGGCTCTTGTCGCTTCTCTGCGTGAGTACATGCTCTGTAGATCAGGACAAGTTCCAGATTCTGCAGTGGAAGGGAATACAGCAGCCTGTAACAGTTTACTTCTCTCCTTCTCAGTAGACAGGACCTCCAGAATTTTCATCCCAAGAGGGGAGGAGTTCCTACCTTCCCAGGTTAAATCCTGCCAACCTTGGGCCCGAGTACACGTTACAGGGGCATGTCTGAGCCTTAGGTCTGCCACATTCACATAAAAACAGACATGTGATTTTAAAACAGTAAAAGAGCACAAGTCCCTCATCAGCTCCCCTGTTTGCAGCTCTCGGAATTTGGAAGGACATAGAACCATAGAGCTGGAAGGTGCCAACGAAGTCATCTAGTCCAACCCTTTGCCTGTCACGGAAAACCCTCCTGGGGTATCTCCATCAAGTGCCTGTCAAGACTCTGTTGGGAGGTTTCCAGTGAGGGAGAAACCACCACCTCCCTCGGCAATCCATTCCACTGCCGAGCTGTCCTCACCACCAGGAATTTTGTCCCCATGTCCAGCCGGACCCCCAGAGTCGAGTTATCCTGTCTGTTACTGGGCAGAAGATTTAGCCGAGAGGGTTAATGCCTCCGTTTGCCCGAAGATAACAGCTGAAGATCGGAAGGTCGTGAGCTCGAGACTACTAGAAGTCTCTGTGAGCGGCAGACCTTGCAAACTGCGGCTGATTAAAAGCTGAGTTCCAGCTGCCTCGTGGGAGGAGGAGTGTGCTGGTCAGCTGCGTCTCTGGGGGAGCAGGGAAGCCACTTATCAGCCAGCAGAAGACAGACGGGTGGCTAAGAAGGAAGGCTAACTCCAGAAAGATCCATCTGTATGAGTGTTGCTCTTGAAAGTTAGAACGTTGCTGTAAATTGTAAAAACCTTCGGGTTTGTGAATAAAAGTCTGCCTATGTAAACCGCCTTGAGTTACAGTCATTAGAGAAATCTAGTGATCTTAAGAAAGGCGGTATATAAATACAAGTATTATTATTTATTATTATTACTCATGGCTGGCTTTCTTTATCATTTAGCCCTGCACCTGTCCGAAGCATTAGCTCAGTCAACTTAACGGAGAGGAGCGGGGTGGTTCTCCCGCCACCCGATTACCTGGTGCCGGCGCAATCGAGGGTGGCTTCAGAAGCGAGGATCGAACCTTCGAAGACCACTGCTGTTAAGACAACAGTGGCCAAACCAGAAAGCACAGCTCCTGTAAGTAGACCTGCCAGCTTGATCTTCATTCATGATAGGCCGGACCTCAAACCCCTCCCCCCCGTTCCATTGCATTCAGCCCCATCTAGTGCCCGAATGCGGTATTGTACATCCATACTGATGCATTCTGGGGCGAACCCCGAAGTGGGTCTTTTAGGGCTAAAAATGGCTCTAAAGTCTGGGGAACGGCGCAGTTCGAAAACAGTGTAGTAGGAAAACAGATCTCGGCACTTTTTCCGTTTTAAAAGCTTTTAAATGGGGACCTCGGTATACGATGGCATCCACCATAAGCAGGAAAAGGTACTACTTGGACAAGTGCTACTGTGTTTGGGGGAGAGGGGGAAAAAGTTGGAAAAACCCAGGCCTGCACAATGGAAAAATAAGTAGGGATTTTGTTGTTGTTGAAAACCGCCTTTTGGGCATTAACAAACCCAATTTCGGTTATCAAATATTGTATCTGAATAAAAACACAAAGCACTGCCTTTTGGTGTTTAAGATTTTTTTCCCCAGAAATTAAAATAGACTCTTTTTCTAATGAGAAATAATACTGTGGCTGTATCTGCTGCCAATAGATCCCCTGTAGCATCTACCTTATTTAAAATAAATAAAAATGAGAACTTGGATTGAGGATGTAGAATAAGAACACATAACACCGCCATTTGCTGTTTCCTCTTTCTGATTCACTTTGCTATTGGGAAATGGCTGAGAAATCACCCAACTTATTGCTGTGTTCTCAGGAAAGCAGCAGGCTCAAACATTGGGCCATGACATCACTTCTGGTGGGTCCCAGACAGATTGTCATTCTAAAAAGTGGGTCCCAGTGCTAAAACGTTTGAGAACCACTGTTCTATTGTGTTCAGTGGGGCTTACACCCAGGAAAGTGTGCACTGGATTGCAGCCTGCAGCAGTAGCAGAGGTTATATATTGGTTCATTTAGTCCGTGGCCAACTCTTGAGACCTATTAGATCAACATGTCCTTTTGCCTATAATTATGGGAGCAAGTGTTCGAAAAGATTTATTGGCCTGGCAAAAAATTGCTTAGCAAGCAAGTACAGCACGTTCTTTGCGGTGTGACTGGCTTGCCGGATCCCAGTTGAATTATCACAGCATCTGCGCATCGATACTTCATATGGCTAATGCACCCCAATAAATTTTAGAGGCAGCACAGTTTGAAAAGATGTTTCCATTGGTTCATTATAAAGACATTGCCTTGTAGATAAATTCACAGGAACTTCTATAACTAGGGGTGTGTGTTTTTGGTGATACTTTTTTCCAAAGTGCCTTGATTAAAATAACACATTGCAGTGTTCTTAGTCTGCATTCTCAATCCAGTTTATCCACTTTTTCATTCATTTTAAATGCTTTGTACTAGGTAGACGATATAGGTGCTATAGTGTCAGCAGAAACCATCACTGTATTATTTCAGACACTGCTGTTCTGAGGCTGCCTCTAGTCTATAACTTTTATACCGCAATCATTCCATCCCCATATAAGCCAACTTCAAACATTCACCCATCAGAAGACATTTTAATATAGGCAGCGTCATGAATTCCATATATAATCGCCTTCCTAACCACTTATAAATCATGAGATTGTTTGGAGTGAAATGTAGAGGTGACTTTTATCCATTGATTTAATTTACCTGTAGTTTTGCGCAACAGGTCGTCATGCAATGAAACCTAGATTAAGATGTGCGTGAGAGAAAATGTGCACCACAGAAATGTACAACATTTGGTATGTCAGTATCACGACAGCAAAACCGACAATATTTGTGGCCTGTGCAGGAGAGCAAGACTGCCACCTTCTGGGCACAGGGTGATGTTGCAATTTAAGCCCAGGCAAAGATCTACATTTTGCAAAGACAATGGCAGACTTCCATTATTGAAAGTTTAATAGAAGGACTTCATTCAAAAGTTCTCTGTGTTTTTTTTAACCTCCTGCTGTTGTCTCCCTTGTTTTGGATTTAGATTGTAATTTCCTTGAGGCAGAGACCTGACCTGTCTATACTTTTAAAAAGTGGGTCTGGTCTGAGACATTTGAAAACCACTGAGCTAATACACTTTCCCCTGAAAGACGGCGATTTAAACGAACAATGTGGGTGAAGATCCCTGTGCGAGCCTTGTAAAATTCTGGGCATGATGGTTCTGCTGCCATCCGCGTTGGCATGAGTGCAGAACTCCTGCAGGCTACTCATTTCCTTGCTCTGTGCTGTCTACTTGCAAGCAGTGTCTTTGAGTGGTAATAGCAGGAGCGAAACAGTTTGCAAAGAGCCAGCGTGGTGTAGTGGTCTGGGAACTGGACTTTGACCTGGAAGACCCAGGTTCAAATCCCTGCTCAGCCATGAATCTTCTTAGGTAACCAGTTTCAGCCTCATCTACCTCACAGGGGTTGTTATGGGAACAAAAGGAGGGAGGAAACCATGTGTACCACCGAGCTCCTTGGAGGGTGGGTGATGTAAACAGAACTGCAGAGGAACCTTCATTGAGCATCATACAATTGCCAGCAGCAATTGTCTTACCAGTATATATGGTACTTTCTACGGTGGGTGATCATGGATTTTTCTCTTTCCTTTTCAGAAACCCAACATGAACGGGGTCATAAAACCACCTTTTCTAAGGTAGGCATTGACCTTCCGCAACTTTTGCATTCTTGAGAGGGGATCCTCGGAGCTGCGTTTGGGACCACACCTTTGCATGAGATCTGGGCAATGACGTTTCTGTAAAGGAGTTTCTGTAATGAAGAGGAGAGGCTGTCGTTTGACGCCTGGAGAATCAAAGACGGATAGGGAAATAACACAATACAAGCCTCAAAGTTTGCAGTGCTTTTACTTTGTTGTTGTTCAGTCGCTAAGTCGTGTCCGACTCTTCGCGACCCCCTGGACCACAGCATGCCAGGCCTCCCTGTCCTCCACTAGCTTCCGGAGTTCACCCAATTTCATGTTCATCACTTCGGTGACACTATCTAACCATCTCATCCTCTGCCGCCCCCTTCTCCTTTTGCCTTCAATCTTTCCCAGCACGAGGGTCTTTTCTAAAGAGTCCTCTCTTCTCATGAGGTGGCCAAAGTATTGGAGCTTCAGCTTCAGGATTTGTCCTTCCAGGGAGCAATCAGGCTTGATTTCTTGTAGGATGGACCGATTGGACCTCCTTGCAGTCCAGGGGACTCTCAAGAGTCTTCTCCAACACCATAATTCAAAAGCATCTATTCTTCGGCGCTCTGCCTTTCTTATGGTCCAGCTCTCACAGCCATACATAGCTACTGGGAAAACCACAGCTTTGACTATGCGAACCTTCGTTGGCAGGGTGATGTCTCGGCTTTTTATTAAGTTGTCTAAGTTTGCCATAGCTTTCCTCCCATGAAGTAAACGTCTTTTAATTTCATGGCTGCAGTCACCATCTGCGGTGATCTTGGAGCTCAGGAAAATAAAGGCTGTCACTGCTTCCATTCCTTCCCCTTACTTAATATTTATATCTTAAGCCTTTCCCCTTGAGATCAGGGTACCTTATAATATTTCAATATACAGTTGGCCCTCATATCCGTGGGATGCGGAGGAGGTCCATTCCTGACCCTGCCATGGATACCAAAATCCACAGTTAAAACTGTCGTCGGGCCTCATAGGACCTCTTTCCTAAGGAAGGACCTTTCCAAAGATGCTGGCAAGCCTTCTGAGACTCCAGGAGACTTCAGAAGACCTCCTGGATGCAACATCTGGATTGGGAACGCAATCCTAGAACTAGGCCAGCACAAGGCCACCGTAAAGCGGGATTGGGCCACTCTCGGGGTCAGGGAGGATGGCGCATGTCTGAGTGCTGGCCTCTCTGACTCCGAGAGTGGTCCAAACATACTTGACGGTGTCCTTTGTGCTGGCCAGACTTTGCTTTATTTACCTCATCTTTACCTCAGAAATTTACCTCAGAATGCCAGATACAAGGGAGTGGCGTTTGGACCACTCTCGGAGTCAGGGAGGAGGATGCAGGGCTGTGTGCCAGCCTCTCTGACTCCGAGAGTGGTCCAGACATACTTTATGGTGTCCCCTGTGCTGGGCTGACTGTGCTGGTCTACCTCCTGGTTAGGATTGCGCGCTGAATCAAACCAGCAGTTCGCCAACCAGCAAGTGATGAGGGCAGACCGTAAAATGCAAAAAAGATGAAGTACAAAACTAGTATTCCGTTGACCCTCACTTAGACAGTCAGTGCACTTGTTCTCATGGAAGCAACTAGGAATTTACTTTTTCCGGGTAGTGTGTGGTGTTAAATGGATTGGAGAACAGAAAACACAGAGGTTGGATGAAGTGAAACCGAACACGCACTGGGCAAGGTTATGCCGCGTGAGTCTAATGGGAAAGTTGTCCTCTGCTCTGTGCAAATCACTTCTCATTGACCCATCCTCAAATTCCATTTGTGTTCAAAGTAATATAATTATGTAGCATCTCACAATCTCACTGTATTCTTCAAGCAAGCAATTAGGCCAGAGAAGTGCTTAGCCCAGTCCCAAATTGAGTTTAATGGGGGTCAGGCGATTTTTTTTCTTAGACACCCACAGTGTTGAGAAAAACACTTAACTATTAAACTAGCTAGAAAGATGTTTCCAGAGCAAAATGTGACACAAGGCCATGGCTGAAGTTTTCCAGGACATTGAAGGGGAGAAGACATGCTGGAATTGTGATTCGGGTTGGCCCGGGCTAGATTAAGCTATGGGCTTATGGGCCCCAAACTGACCTTTGTGTGAATCCGTGCTAGAGGTCTGTACACCAGAGGTCTCCAAACAGAAGTCTCTTTTTGACTTGGGTAAGAAAATAAGAGCCCTGCTGGATCAGGCCAAAGGCCCATCTAGTCCAGCTTCCTGTATCTCACAGCGGCCCACCAGGTGCCCCAGGGAGGCATGAGACAACAAGATGCTTGGATCCTGTTGCCACTCCCTTGCACCCGGTACTCTGAAGTAGCCTACTACTAATGTAGTTGCACAATCTACTACTAATGGGCCTATAGCCCACAATGGACTTTTCTTCCAGAAATCTGTCCAATCCCCTCTTAAAGGCATCTACACCAGATGCCATCACCACCTCCTGTGGCAAAGAGTTCCACAGATTAACTACTCGCTGGGTAAAAAAGTACTTCCTTTTAGATACAGTGGGCCCTCGATATCTGCAAAGGATATTCCTGGAACTCCCACCGATAACAAAATCCGAGTTCTAGGCAGCTGAATTCTAGTAAGGTCCAGGGGGTTTCCTGAGGCTGTGCAAGACCACCCATGGCTTCTGAATGGCTGCTTCAGCCAAAAAAAATGCGACTTCAGGTTTTTATGTTTTTTATGCCATTCTGATGCCCAGGAAGTCTGCGCAGCTCCAGATTCTGGACTTGCAAATTCTGAAACGCGCAAGTCCCCAAAGCACGGCTACCACATGCCCACCTGTATAAGGAAAAAGATGTGCTTGGTATTTTTACATCCACACCTTTTGATGGAAGGAATCTCCACAGTGGCTTACAGAAAACCATCTCTGAGTCCTGTGGTCCTTTGGCCAATGATGGGAGAGAGAGGGTGCAATTTCTCTTAATTGCCATGAGCTGTGCTGTCTGTCAAGTCACCTGTGGGCAAGATAATGGCTGTGATCAGCACACTAATGTTCTTTCTGCCTGTGCTCCTTGCAGAAAGGAGGTCACTTGAATCCACACGCCCTGATTCTAAATGAGGAAACAGAGCTCGGGCGCAAATCAAAATGCACATTGCACAAAAAAAAAAATTATCCTATTATCCAGGCTGTTGGGTACAGGAGTGAAATCTTATGTTGCCATACAGAACGGTCAATTGTACTGATTTAAGAAAACAAGAAACACAGGCAATGAGCAATGTCTGTGTTCATCTTAACCCTTGTACTAATTGTGTGACAATTTATTTTCATACAGTGGAGAAAACCCATTTGCTACGGTGAAACTTCGCCCCACAGTCACAAACGACCGATCAGCACCGATACTACGATGAGCTACGTGAAGTGCTGTTTTTTACCTCCTCCTTGTAAACACTACTACTCTTGGCAATAGGATTTTCCAAATGCTCCTTGAAGTTATTTCAAAACTACATGTAACTTCACAGCGGACCGTAGCAAGACATTGCACCGGTTTTCTGACTTTCCACTTCCAGTATCAGCTAATGCCTGACTTGTGTTAAGATGCTTAAAACTCTTGATTTTACAGTGTGCCTTGTTTAGGGAGCCAGGATTCTAAAAATCGGAGGGGGGGCAAGGTTGAATTGTCTTGACCAGCGTAATCATTTTAACAAGACCCCTTTTTGCCAGTTCTACGGTAAATTCTTTGCTAAGTTCTATTTAAGTTTGCTTGTTCCATTTAGACACACAACTGATTTTTAGAAAGACAAACCTTCTGAGGATTGCCTTAGCCTACGACAATAGAACACTGTGTAAAGTAATATGTGCAATTATATTGGTAAGCTAGGTGTCTTAGGCAAAATAATAAATATTTATCTTCTGGATGTTCAAACATACTATATTTTTTTAAAATGTGTACATTGGAATGTAATGCAAGGTTTTGTGTGTAGTGCCATCTAGTGGCTGACTGCAGTATAGCGGCTATAGCATGTTCCACGGCCTGGTATTCAGATTCAGTATCGATGGCTACGGGGACACCTCCTAAAAAAGATAGGGGAACATTAAACAACTCTCTTGTTTTTTACCTTGTTGCAGCAAAACCACTGATGCGGTATCTCACAATACCAGAACCAGGGGCCATCTACTGAAATTGAGTGTTGGGAGAGTTAAAACAGATAAAAGGAAACACTTTTTTTACCCAGTGGGTAATTAAGCTATGGAACTAAGCTTGGGGTAATGGAAAAAAGGGGTTGAGAATAAAACAGCCAATATTATCATGCCATTGTACAAATCGATGGTAAAGCCACACCTGGAATATTGTGTCCAGTTCTGGTTGCCGCACCTCAAAAAGGACATAGTGGAGCTGGAAAAGGTGCAGAAGAGAGCGACAGAAATGATTACGGGGCTGGGGCACCTCCCTTATGAAGAAAGACTGCAGCGTTTGGGGCTCTTCAGCCTACAAAAAAGGCGCCTGAGGGGGGACATGACTGAGACATACAGAATAATGTCGGAGGGACAAACATTCCCTTACCTTGAGGAGGCCACTAGCTGCCACTGCAGGTTGCAGCACATGCCCCATTGGCATAGCTATGGCAGTGTTGAAAAGTTGGTGATGACTGTGCTCTCAGTGAAATGGACTAGCCTGGGGCAGTCCGAATTCTTGCAGGTGAGAAAGTTTACCTCCACACCCTCCAAAATTAGTTCTAGCGGCTTTACATACTTCGAGTGAAGGATGAGACGCTGCTAAAGGTCAGATCAAACCAAGGCACCCATTGTGAAGATGCAAAAAAATCTATTTTTATTTCAATTTCCAAAAGGTGCGTTTAAACATGAAAGCCCCGTGGGATCAGTGTGTCTTGCAGACAGACAGACGTGCTCCTCAATCAACTTGACATGCAAGAGACTAACTTCATTGTACTTTACAAAAGTCAGCTGGGAAGCAGAAACATGATTGTACATGACATTTACATTAGAAAAAAGGAGGTACTACGATAGAGAGTTAAGATTCCCAAAAGCCCTGTGTGTGTGTTGATCCCTTAACCAAACGTTGCCCCGCAGTTAGGACATCTTCGTTGCCGCAAGGCCAGGCAAAAAAGAATTCCGATAGGGAAAAAGACGATGGCACACAAGACCCCCAGACAGGTAAAGGTGTCCTCCAGCACACCAACTCTGTAAGAGAAAAGACAAAAAAACAAGGAATCATGACGGTTGCTATAAGACCAGCAAATGAAACTGACCACAACAGGAAATGACATCACAGTATTTTCATTTTCTCTGGTTTTTTGGCCATAACTTTTGAAGATATTACACTCCGGTTTGTATAACTGAATGCTGCAATAAACTGCACAGCAAATGATCTATAACACGACAGTATTATTCCTACAATTCCGCCATGTTAACACACCCCAATTTTTACTGACATTTCTACTTCTGTTTCCTGGGATTTGGGCCACAACTTTTGATAGAGTAAAGATATTACACTCTAGTTTGTTTCCTTGCATTCTGCATTAAATTACCTTTCCAATGATATATAACGCGATGGTCTTATTCAAACATACTAAGATTTTCACCATTTTGGCCACTAGCATCAAGCTCAACTTGTTGGCCCTCCTAAAGCTTGTTGCCCTCCTAAAGCAATTGCACCCCCTTGCACTTCATTACCTACGCCCCATATAGGACATGCTCCAGACACACAACTGTAGACCGAGGCCAAACACGGAAGTACCACAATAAACTTCTTGTTGCTGTAAAGTGGTATACAAATATTTTCGAGTGGTTTACACAGCTAGATAAGTAGGTATACTATTTATATTTCCTGACCCAAAAAGGCTCACCAGCTAACAAAAAATGCAAATGAAACACATAGCAGGCAGACACGGCTATGCTGTGGAGGGGGGGAAGAGGGTGAACCAGAGATGCTACAAAGATGGTCCCCCAAATACAACAGTGTTCTTCAGCCTTGGGGTCAGGACCCCAATGGGGTCATGAAGCCGCAGGTGGAGAGCGGTGCCACAGCAACTTATGGGAATGAAAAATGCTGACAAACACTAAACTAGAGCACCCCCAGGTCAAGGGGGAGACATCTGGTGTACAGGTACCAGGAGATTGTGCCCCAGTCAGCTCAGGTTCTTCATCAGCCACCATCATCACATCTTGTGGCAAGGGGTTCCACCGACTTACATGCTGAGTAAAGAAATACTTTCAGACAAGTCTACAAATGACTATGCATTCTGCATGAAAGATCTCCAGCTACCAGTTTCGGGGCGGGGGGAGTCTATTTGTACTGTTTCTGGGCATCAACGGGCTGCTCGGAGATGGAGAACACCAGGACTCAAGGAATCATGGGCTTCTGTTAACAAAGCTTACTTATCCCTTTCAATGACTAAGAACACAATCCTAACCTGGAATTAGGAAGGCATACTTAGGCCAGCTTACTTAGAAGCGGAAGAAATGGAAGCAGTGACAGACTTTATTTTCCTGGGCTCCAAGATCACCGCAGATGGTGACTGAAGCCATGAAATTAAAAGACGTTTACTTCTTGGGAGGAAAGCTATGGCGAACCTAGACAACTTAATAAAAAGCCGAGACATCACCCTGCCACCAAAGGTTCGCATAGTCAAAGCTATGGTTTTCCCAGTAGCAATGTATGGCTGTGAGAGCTGGACCATAAGAAAGGCAGAGCGCTGAAGAATAGATGCTTTCGAATTATGGTGTTGGAGAAGACTCTTGAGAGTCCCCTGGACTGCAAGGAGAGCCAATCGGTCAATCCTCCAGGAAGTCAAGCCTGATTGCTCCCTGGAAGGACAAATCCTGAAGCTGAAGCTCCAATACTTTGGCCACCTCAGGAGAAGAGAGGACACTTTAGAAAAGACCCTTGTGCTGGGAAAGATTGAAGGCAAAAGAAGAAGGGGGCGGCAGAGGATGAGATGGTTAGATAGTGTCATCGAAGCAATGAGCATGAAATTGGGCGAACTCGGGAAGCTAGTGGAGGACAGGGAGGCCTGGCGTGCTGTGGTCCAGGGGGTCGCGAAGAGTCAGACACGACTTAGCGACTGAACAACAACAAAGGCCAGCACAAGAGATGCTGTGAGGTATGTTTGGACCACTCTCGGAGTCGGAGAGGCCAGCACACAGACGTGCGCCATCCTCCCTGACTCCAAGAGTGGTCCAAACGCGCTTGACGGTGGCCCTTGTGCCAGCCTAACTCCAGGTTAGGATAGTGCACTGAGAAAATTCTGCCAATTCAAACAAGGATAAGTTTAAATAGACCAAAGTCCAGATCATGGTACTGTTTATAAAAGAAAAAAAGTAATCAATTTAATTAAGGATTGTTGGGGGAGAGGGTGTTGCACATTTCCAAATATTTAGACATCACGGCTTCCTATGAAAACTTGCTTGTGCATTCAATCTGGAGAGGCTACTAAACCCTACATAAGAACATAAGAAGAGCCCTGCTGGATCAGGCGAAAGGCCCATCTAGTCCAGCTTCCTGTATCTCACAGTGGCCCACCAGATGCCTCAGGGAGCACACGGGACAACAAGATGCCTGCATCCTGTTGCCACTCCCTTGCACCCGGTACTCTGAAGTAGCCTACCACTAACATAAGGAGGGTGCACAATCCATCATTGCCTATAGCCCACGATGGACTTTTCTTCCAGAAATCCGTCCAATCCGCTCTTAAAGGCATCTAGGCCAGATGCCGTCACCACCTCCTGTGGCAAAGAGTTCCACAGCAAGGTTGTGGATTCAAACCCTAGCAAGGTTAGGATTCAAACATCCCATGTGTGAAAATTTCAAATGTCTAACGGGGCAGACTTTTGCAGTTATCCACCGGCCAACACAGAATCCAGCCAGTGGAGGGGAATAAAATCAAACTCATAAGCAGCAGTATATTGCATTTGGTGTAATCTGCTCCATTACAAATGCCTCCCCTGCTCTCTTCCAAATCATTCCCCTCCAGGTTCTCAAAAAGCAAGTGTGTCTCTTTTTTGGATGCCTTTGCACGGAACAGAAAGGACCTCTCGCTTGAGTCTGGACAGGTTGAACTGCAGAGGCCAGGTGTTTGGGGAAAAAATGCAGCTGCAAGCACTAACTAGGCTCATTGGGAGCGGAGATGGGCAATAGCCAAAAAGGTAGGACAGTGGTTCTCGAACTTTTCCGCACCGGGACCCACATTTTACAAACACAAACTGGCCAGGGCCCGCCGGACGTGCCATCATTGTGACACCAGAGCCAGAGGCAGATCTAAGGGAGGGCAAAGCTCTAAGTTTTGCAAGAAGCCTTGCCTTGCAGTGGAAATCACTCCTCCCCTGCACTGTTTTAGCCAATCCTCACAGGGAACAGCAACATCTTGGCGTTGCTTACTGGCTACAGCAGGAAGGGAGAGGAGGAATTTACATGACAGGGTCAGGCTTCTTGCAACACTTAGAGCTTTGCCCTCCCTGTAGATCCGCCTCTGGCCAGAGCCTGCTGCTTTCTGAGAACGCAGCAATAAGCTGGGTGATTTCTCAGCCGTTTTCCCACAGCAAAGTGAGTCAGAAAGGGAAAAATCCTATTTACAACCCTGACACAAGCAAAACAACCACACAGCTCTCCCCCTTTCCAGCATCCTGTATTTTCAATATGGCTTCTCTAGATGTTTTAATGACCCACCTGCAATTGGCTCGGGACCCACAGTTTGGGAACCACTGACCTATAGCACCTACCTAGTACACTTTAAAAGCGCTTCAAATTAAGAAAAAGTGAGAACTTGGAATGAGAATCTAGAATAAAAGCACATCACGCCGCCATTTGCTATTTGAAGCAAGACATTCTGGAAAACAGCATCACCAAAAACACCCTCCCTGTCTACCAGTGTTGCAGGGAGGGAAAGAGAACAGAATGTTTTACTCTCCAAACGTCCCCAGCTCCTCGGGGTTCTCCTAACAAGCAGCGTCCCGTTTCACAGAGGGTGTGTTTTGGCAGCTGCCTGCACGAGAAACGCCAAAAAAGGGAGAGAACTGGAATGACCTTCAAAGGCAGCTTTCAGCGCACACCCGGACAGAAGCAATTTGCCAGCCCTGAATTCTGGCAGCATCGCCGCACTGCAGAAAAAGCTGCAGGGGCCCCATTGCTGAGAGTTCAGCAAACGGACAGGGGAATGCCCAGCGAGATTGGCGATGCCATCATAGGGTCGGACGAGACCTACAAGGTCATCTAGTCCAACCCAGCGGACAAGCACCATTTTGAGGCTCAGTTTGTCACAACATGGATTTTTTTTTTACTTTTTTACCAAGCGGGTAGTTAATCTGTGGAACTCTTTGCCACAGGAGGTGGTGATGGCGTCTGGTCTGGATGCCTTTAAGAGGGGATTGGATGGATTTCTGGAGGAAGGGTCTATCGTGGGCTATAGGCAATGATGGATTGTGCAACCTCCTTACAAAGGTGGTGGGCTACTGGTACCGGGTGCAAGGGAGTGGCAACAGGATGCAAGCATCTTGTTGTCTCATGCCTCCCTGGGGCACCTGGTGGGCTGCTGTGAGATACAGGAAGCTGGACTAGATGAGCCTTTGGCCTGATCCAGCGGGGCTCTTCTTATGTTCTTATGGATCCATTGACATAACTATGCTGCGTACGCACATCCAAGAGCTTGCTTACTTGCTTGCTCGCTCATTCATTCATTCATTCATTCATCTCAGTTCCACCTCTACTGTATCTATTTAAACATTGAAATTTATTTATTTTTCCGGCCCTTGACACCATGCCAGGTACTTGACGTGGCCCTCGGGCTAAAACGTTTGGAGGCCCCTGCCCTAGCCAAATCCAACAACAGCGACCAATCAGACGCTGCGGAAGGGAGGAAGCGGGAAGGCAGAATCCCCCTACCGCAAACAGGCACGGTATTTACCGAGCAAATCCGCAAATAAAACAAGCTTCAACAGCTCTGTCCCGAGAAAGACAGAGGAGGGCCAACAAGGTGCCAACGGTCTGCTAGCTGCTGGTGCATTTCCACTGCCCGATCGTGCATCAAACATTCACTGTCTTAGCTCACTGCCACGTGCAGAAGTCAGCCACTTCAAAATTCAGCAGGAACAAGCCCTTTTACTTTTGTATTAAAATGATCATTCAAATCATAGAGGACAGGAAGGAGGGAGAGAGAGAGAGAGAGAGAGAGAGAGAAGATAAACGGTAATATGCTCTCTTTAAGGACTGGCTAATCTTGGAAAAGCTGCTTTGGGCTTGCCGGGTGCTGGCTGTGTTTGGTGCCACACCACTCTCTATTTTTAGGACAAGCCTATTTTGACCACAAGCCGAAATAGGCAGGCTTGCATCTAAGCCACGCCGCAGCTGCTCCCAAGAGCAGCTTGGATTTAAACACTCATTCACACACCTTTGCAATCCAAGGTTTAACTGCCCTTTGGCAAGCACTGAGAGTGTCCCAGAGTTTGCAGCTTAAACCCAGAGTCCAGAAAGAGAATTGCACAAGGCTGCAACCCCATCCACGAGTTTAAGAGGCAAGGCCTTTCCTGCTGGATTAGTGATGCTCCTTCTGGCTGCAGAAAAGCACTTTGCATTCGTACAAGCGCTTTCTATGTGTGGAAAATGAGAACATAAGAAGAGCCCCGCTGGATCAGGCCAAAGGCCCATCTAGTCCAGCTTCCTGTATCTCACAGTGGCCCCACCAGGTGCCTCAGGAAGCACATGAGACAACAAGATGCTTGCATCCTGTTGCCACTCCCTTGCACCCGGTACTCTGAAGTAGCCCACCACCTTTGTAAGGAGGTTGCACAATCCATCATGGCCTATAGCCCACGATGGACCTTTCCTCCAGAAATCCGTCCAATCCCCTCTTAAAGGCATCTACACCAGATGCCATCACCACCTCCTGTGGCAAAGAGTTCCACAGATTAACTACCCGCTGGGTAAAAAAGTACTTCCTTTTATCCGTTTTAACTCTCCCAACCCTCAGTTTTAGCGGATGCCCCCGGTTCTGGTGTTTTGAGAGAGGGAAAAGAACATCCCTTTATTGACTCTATCCCTTCCGTGCATAATTTTGTATGCTTCACAGTTTCTTGAGCTGCTTGGACAATAATCATGTAAAGCGGGGGTCTCCAAACTTTTTAGCCAGAGGGCTGCATCAAATATAAAATAAGAGAGAACTTGAATGAATGAATGAATGAATGAATGAATGAATGAATGAATGAACTCCAAGTTCCAGGATTCCTCCCTGCTCCAACACACACCACAGAAATATAGCACACACTTTAATGGACTTCCATCCCCCCACCCCACAAGCAGCTGCCTTAAATGTGCTGGAGTAGATATCTCAGAACCAGCAGACCCTATGCGTCCTGGGCAGATTGCCATTCTAAAAAGTGGGTCCCGATTCTAAAAGGTTTGAGAACCACTGCTCTGAAAAAAAGTATTCTTCCCATTTTGCAGCTGGAAAGACTGAGTCCTTTTAGAGGCCTTAGAAAGGCACTTCTGGTTTTCACCAAAAACTGGAAGTGCCTCTTGAAGGCCTTTTAAGGTAGGGTGTGTGTGTGTGTGCGTGTGCGCGTGCGTGCGCACGTTATGACAGGTGTTACAAATGCTCATCGGGCATGAGTCAAGCCCGTTAGAACCATGCTGAAGCTGGATGCCCGAATGCAGGTATTTTTGGTGCCCGCCTCAGAGCTGATGCCAAGGTATCGTCAAGGTCCTCTACAGTAAGCAGATTCTACCTTAGGCAGCTCTTGACCTTAATTGGCTTACCGCTTGTGGTGCAAAGCAAGGTCAAAGTCTGGACCATATCGCTGGGGAAGGGTGGCTGGAACTTGCCTTTCCCCAATCCCCTGGAATTCCTGGCCAATCGATTGGTGTTCTTGAGCTTTTCTTTCTAGTGTAGTTGAAACTCCCTCTTAAATCACAGGGAACACCCGACCATGTTCTGAGGGCCAAGGGGGCCTTCCTGATGCTCAGAAAGCCACCTAAGGCCTTCAGGGGGCCTAAAAACATCCAGGTCTTTGGGAAAACTAGGTAGTGACTATTTTTGCCCTTCCAGAAACCGCAACCAGGAGGTCTTTTGAGGCGTAGGGAGATTGTGTGCGACCTCCCTGCACCTAAGAATGCCGGCCTGAACCTTCTGAGAGGCCAATTCTGGTATTTCTGGGCAGTCTAGCCGCAGATTTAGTTATCTGCGGATATTGGGGGGGGCGGTCTCACGGATACTGAAGTCCCACTGTATTTTGCTAACCTGCCTCCACCCTTTCTGGAGGAGCATGCAGCTGCCTGCACAAGATTTCCAGACAACTTCGTAGAAGCCAGGCTGAAGTTCAAGAGAGTGACAAACATTAGGCAGGCTCCAGTTTGGACGAAAATAAGGATAATTGTGTATTTGTCTCGTGCTTTGGAATGTGTGAACTGTGCCAGGTATTATAATGGAAGCCTAACAGCAATTCTACAAAACAGTGGTTGCATCCAGGGGGGTCTTATGTAGCCCCCCCCCAGTGCAGGCTTGCGATCCACGTCCAGTCAAATCGCAAGCCCCACAGATCACGAGGGCAGACTATATTTAAAATATTTTTACGCCGTTCCTTCAGGAGAGTTCCCAGGGCCGTTTACAAAGGAAACAAGTACTACGTTAAGGCAGTGGTATTCAAACGTTTTAGACCAGGACCCACTTTTTTTAGAGCGGTACTCGTGTCAGGACCCACCAGAAGTGATTAACCTGGAAGTGATGTTGTGGCAGGAAGTGACATCGTCAAGCAGGAAGTGCTGTGATTGCAACATCATAAAATGACACTCCTGGAATGCAAACTGGCGTTCTTGGATGGCAACAATTGTACAATCGTGAAACGTCCCTGACAGCAAGCAAGATGAGGACAAAACATGATGGAAAAGCACTGAATTAAAAACAAAATTTTGAAAAAAAAACCTCACCTGAGAATTCAAACTGTTAACACTCACAAAAGGAATATAACAAGAATCAGGTCTGCAGTTCTCCAAGATGGCTGCTCCCACCTTTCTGCAACCCACCTGGCAACGGGTCACGGCCCACCGAGTGGGTCCTGGCCCACAGTTTGAATCACACTGCGGTATGGGATTATGTCCTTATCAAATCTGTTTTTGTAATTTTTTTTGTATTCTAGTCAACCTCCCAAACCTCACCCTTCTGGCTAACCATCCATACAGCAAGAGGGAATTTTCTGGGAAAAAAAGGATCTTTAAAAAGAGAGCGAGAGAATCTCCATACCTGCAGGCAGGGCAGCCACCGACGACAACCACCGAAGTCGTGGACACAGGTTGTTGGATTATTGTGTACGAGGTGTTGGGAAAGTTGTGGGCTGGTGCGTTTGGCGGGACCACGTAAGCTGGGAAGACATAAGAACATAAGAACATAAGAAGAGCCCCGCTGGATCAGGCCAAAGGCCCATCTCGTCCAGCTTCCTGTATCTCGTCCAGCTTCCTATATGCAGAAGATTTAGTCGAGAGGGTTAATGCCTCTGTTTGCCTGAATAGAAGATAAGAGCTGTACTGAAGATCTGAAGGTCGCCAGTTCAGGACAGCCGGAAGTCTCTGTGAGCGGCAGACCTCGTTAATTGCGACTGATTAACAGCTGAGCTTCGGCTGCCTTGTGTGAGGGGGAGTTGTGCCGAAGTTCAGCCGCTTCTCTGGTGGGAGCAGGGAAGCCACTTATCAGCCAGCAAGAAGACAAACGGGTGGCCAGAAAGAAGGACTAAATCCAGAAAGATCCATCTGTATGTGTGTAGTTCTTGAAAGATAGAACATTTCTGTATAAATCGTAAAAACCTTTGTATTGGGTTTCTGAATAAAGTCTGCCCATGTAAACCGCCTTGAGTTATAGTCATTAGAGAAATCTGGTGACCTAAGAAAGGCGGTATATAAATCCAAGTATTATTATTATTATTATTATTATTATTATTATTATTATTATCTCACAGCAGCCCACCAGGTGCCCCAGGGAGGCATGAGACAACAAGACACTTGCGTCCTGTTGCCACTCCCTTGCACCCGGTACTCTGAAATAGCCTACTACTAATATAAGGAGGTTGCACAACCCATCATGGCCTATAGCCCACGATGGACTTTTCTTCCAGAAATCCGTCCAATCCCCTCTTAAAGGCATCCAGACCAGATGCCATCACCACCTCCTGTGGCAAAGAGTTCCACAGATTAACTACCCGCTGGGTAAAGACAAGCGGGGACAAGCGTGACCCACCTTGAAGACAACTTCCTTGCCCACATTTGCCAGTCCAAAAGGAGCAGATGGAATGAGGGCAGAGCCTGCTCCAAGACTTGGTTCGCTCACCTTGAAAACCAGCCCCCAGCAACGGGCCCAAGATTCTCCCCACCCCTCCCAAAGGAGCCAGTTCTGGCTGCTGGAAGTTGGGGTCGGTCTTGGAACAGCAGCTCTGCAGGATCAGGCCCCAGGCTATTTAGTCCAGCATCCTGCTCCCCATAGCAACCCACCAGCTGCCTCTGGGAAGTCCACAAGCAGGAGAGAAAAGCAGACATTTCTCCCACCAGCGCCGCCCTGAAACTGGTACTGAGAGGCGCTGTCTTCTGTAGCGGTCCAGGAGGTCACGTCAGTGCAATTCCATCCGCAGCAGAGGGTGGTGGATGATGGCGCCGTGCCCCTCCCGCCCCCCAGCCAGCAGATCCAGGCACCCTGGGGCATTTCCCGCATCCAGGTCTGCCACTGACCATCTTTGAACCTGGAAGTAGTGTGCCACCACTTTAACTGGCCATCGTTGACCATGAACTTCTTCAATCCCCTTCGGTATCCATGGGACTCACACACACACGCCAGAGATATCGCTATCCGCAGATAATTATCCGCAGCGGAGCGGCCTGGCCGGAAATACCAGAAGTGGCCTCTTGAGACGCGGTCATTACCACACCTTGTGGCCATGAAGTCCACAGACCAATTGTCTGCTATGGGCAGTACGGTGGGATACCACTTGGTATCTGCAGGGAAGCCATTCCAGGATACCAATTTCTGCGGATAGCCCTCAAAAGACCTCTGGATGTGGCCCGAAGTGTTGTTCCAACTTCTCCAGGAAGCCTTCAGAGGCCTTTCAGACAAGGGGTGGGCACCCACGGCAAGTCAAATCTGTGGGTGCTGAATCCACAGACGACAAGAACTAGCGGTATCTCCTTTTGTCCGCCCTAGATCCCCGACCGACCAGATTCAATGAATGATCCATGGTTCTATACAGTGATGTCATGCAGGGGGAACGCGGGGGAACTCAGTTCCACTTGTTAAAATTAGGGCTGACTCCGCCCACTTCACTCTCCCCCCTCCCCCCTCCCAATTCCTCTGCAAAGAGCTTTTCTTCTTGGTTGGCTGGCACTCAGAGTGTTAAAGGGAGTGACTCCGGATTCCTAGGGGGATGAAGGGGGAATGGCTGCAATGGGGAAGTCCCGTCCTGCACAGCCCCCTTCCTTGCTCCCTCCAGTGAGTTCTTGTTCTTAAATCATTTAGATGCCACCACTGGTTCTATATAGTTGCAAGGGAGGGTCATGAAGCCCTTGGGGGAATCTGATGAAAGCAATGGAGCCCCTCTCCAGAAAAATCCTCATCAACACGATCCTTTTTGTTTATACTTTGGGGTCACAGATCCCCTGAAACCCAGCCATGGAGTCACCAAATTAAAAACAAACGAACCCTGCTTTAAAATACACAGTTGATATTTGCATTATCTGGTGACTTGACCTCCACAGGACCAACACAACACTTTGCCCCCCTAGGAATCCGGAGTCGCTCCCTTTAACCCTCTGAGTGCGGGCCAACCAAGAAGAAAAGCTCTTTGCAGAGGAATTGGGAGGGGGAGGAGGGAGAGTGAAGTGGGTGGAGTCAGCCCTAATTTTAACTAGTGGAACTGAGTTCCCCCGCATTCCCCCTGCATGACATCACTGCCTTCGCCCCCCTAGGAATCCAGAGTCGGTCCCTTTAACACTCTGAGTGCTGGCCAACCCAGAAGAAAAGCTCTTTGCAGAGGAATTGGGAGGGGGGAGTGAAGTGGGTGGAGTCAGCCCTAATTTTAACTAGTGGAACTGAGTTCCCCCACGTTCCCCCTGCATGACATCACTGAACACATCTCAGGGCAGCCCCGGAGTGGCAGAAACTCCTGGCTTCCCCCCACCTCCCCCCAGCCGTTCATCAAGTCAGGGCTGGAATGCATGACAGTAGCTCCATTATCTCATCTAGGACTAAGCACCTTGACCTTTATGCTCCTAGACAGTTAGCCAAGTTGGCTACCTGTCCTGAGCCTTGATGTTTGTTCTCTTGTATGGAGAGGGAAAGGAAGAAGGTTGACAGATACAGCATGCACCACCACCCCAAGAGTAACAAAATTCTACTGTTGTGTGTTGGGCATCTCCGTTGCAAAGACTGGGTTTGAGTCAACCGCAGGCACGGAGCTGAAAGATTCTCTGCCCAGAATACAGATCTCGCAGGGAAGGGGTGAGAGTGCAAGGAGAGAAGGTTTGAAACTTCTCTCCTTCGTATCCGGGAGGGATACAGTCAATAGAGGGGTGTTCTTTTCCCTCTCTCGCAATACCAGAACCAAGGGGCATCCACTGAAATTGAGTGTTGGGAGAGTGAAAACAGATAAAAGGAAACACTTTTTTACCCAGCGGGTAATTAAGCTGTGGAACTCCTTGCCACAGGAGGTGGCGATGGCATCTGGCCTAGATGCCTTTCAAAGGGGACTGGGCAGATTTCTGGAGGAAAAGTCCATCGTGGGCTATAGGCCGTGATGGGTAGTGCAACCTCCTTACGTTAGAAGTAGGCTATCTCAAAATGCCAGGTGCAAGGGAGTGGCCACAGGATGCAGGCCTCTTGTTGTCTCGTGTGCTCCCTGAGGCACCTGGTGGGCCACTGTGAGATATAGGAAGCTGGACCAGATGGGCCTTTGGCCTGATCCAGTGGGGCTGTTCTTATGTTCTTAAGCTGTTTGCACAAGAGATACCACTGTCCAACAAATCTTAGCCGACTGACACAAACACAGCCACCTTGTGCATCAAACTTCTCCCTCTGGCATGGACTAGGGGCAGGGTCTTTTCGGTGGTAGCCCCCAAATATGGAGCTCTGCCCCTGCTGGAAAGACAGAGAGCTGGGCGGTTGTTCTGCTTGTGCCAAGGCTGTAAATAGGCTTCCCCACCCCTTTTCCGATTCACTTTGCTATTTAATTGGAAAACGGCTGAGAGATAATCCAACTTATTGCGGCATTCTCAGGAAAGCAGCAGGCTCTGACGTCACAATGATGCCACTTCCAGCCATGACATCACTTCCTGGACAGATCATCCTTTGAAAAAGTGAGTGTCACTTCACCCACCAGAAGTGCCATCATTGTGAGGCCAGATCCTGCTGCTTTCCTGACAACGCAGCAATAAGTTGGGTTATTTCCCAGCGCTACAAAATTTGAGAACCATTCTTGATACAGTAATTTATTCTGTACGGTCTGGTACAGAAGGACGTCCATCACGGGGGTGACACAAACCCTAATGATGCCACCGGCCTCGGGTACCAAATGACCTTGGTACACCCCGAGGACCAGAGATGCACTTATTAACATCACATGAAGATTAGCCCTGAGCTGGCAACCAAAGGAAGCTCTACAAAACTTAAGACGCTCAATTCTCTCTTCCCCCAATTGTTAATTTGATATAATTGACCACATGTAGGTCATGTGGCATAGTCAAAGCGATGGCTTTTCCAGTAGCAATGTATGGCTGTGAGAGCTGGACCATGAAGAAGACAGAGCGCCGAAGAATAGATGCTTTCGAATTATGGTGCTGGAGAAGACTCTTGAGAGTCCCCTGGACTGCAAGCAGATCCAATCGGTCAATCCTACAGGAAGTCAAGCCTGATTGCTCCCTGGAAGGACAAATCCTGAAGCTGAAGCTCAAGTACTTTGGCCACCTCATGAGAAGAGAGGACTCTTTAGAAAAGACCCTTGTGCTGGGAAAGATGGAAGGCCAAAGGAGAAGGGGGCAGCAGAGGAGGAGATGGTTAGAGAGTGTCACCGAAGCAATGAGCATGAAATTGGGTGAACTCTGGAAGCTAGTGGAGGACAGGGAGGCCTGGCGTGCTGTGGTACATGGGGTCGCGAAGAGTCGGACACAACTTAGTGACTGAACAACAACAACAGGCCAAGTGACAACGACAAAAGAAAAAATACAAGCACACAAAAGCACACACATCAACCCCTCTAACCAATTCACCAATTAAGAGATACAAAAGACTAAGAACAGAAACAAGTTCGGCTCTAAAACCTGCAGCACATTACCAGATATCACAGGACACCGTTCTGAGACTTCAGTTCTGCTCAGCCTTATTAAGGCCCGGAATTATCGTGCAGAGGGATAATTATTAACGTCAAAGAGCTTATTCTTTAACACCGCTGGAGGAGCAGAAGTAAAACCTCGCCGTTTCCAAATGGAACAAGAGTCGCCGTTTCCTGCGAAGAATTTTGCTCAGAAAACGTCACATTTAGAGAGAGGAGAGGTTTGACCCAGATCTCTTCGGGCAGAACGGCTGTTTGGAGAGGTTGATGGTCCCAGTTCTTTCACTGGATTTTGGGGTTGGTCAACCAGGCTCCAGACCTGCTCGTATATGACTGTCCGGTCCGGAAGGGAAATTTGGCTTCCAGTCCATGGACAACTGGTCATAAAGCCAGCAGTAGATGGAGGGTTAAACTGTCGGTACGCCCTACCACAGTGGTTCTCAAACTTTTTAGCACTGGGACCCACTTTTTCGAATGACTGTCTGTCGGGGACCCGCCAAAAGTGATGTCATGGCCGGAAATGCCGTCATTGTGACGCCAGAGCCTGCTGCTTTCCTGAGAATGCAGCCATCAGTTGGGTTATTTCCAGTGATGTCATGCAGGGGGAACGCGGGGGAACTCAGTTCCACTAGTTAAAATTAGGGCTGACTCCGCCCATGTCACTCTCCCTCCTCCCCCCTCCCAATTCCTCTGCAAAGAGCTTTTCTTCTTGGTTGGCCGGCACTCAGAGGGTTAAAGGGAGCAACTCCGGATTCCTAGGGAGGCGAAGGCAGTGATGTCATTCAGGGGGAATGGACCAGAACGGGCGTTCTGGATCCTAACGGGCTCCGTGGCTGGTTCCGGGTTCCCGACAAGTGCCAATCAAAAGTGAGTTCCTGTTCCTAAATCATTTGAATGACACCACTGGTTATTTCTCAGCTGTTTTCCAATAGCAAAGTGAATCAGGAAGGAAAAAGGCCCATTTACAACCTTGACACAAGCAAAACAACCACACAGCCCTCCCCCTTTCCAGCATCGCATCTTCCCATATTTTCAATATGGTTGTTCTAGGTGCTGCGCGACCCACTGGAAACTGGCTTGCAGCCCACTGGTGGGTCCCGGCCCATAGTCTGGGGACCACTTTTTTAGCTTGTAGATCCCAGAGCTAAAAGGTTGGGGAACCACTGGGGTAGCAGTTTCAGACTAGGGCTGAGAAGCCAAAGTTAAGACACCATTTAGCTCACACCAGGGCAATCCTACAGGAAGTCAAGCCTGATTGCTCCCTGGAAGGACAAATCCTGAAGCTGAAGCGCAAATACTTGGGCCACCTCATGAGAAGAGAGGACTCCTTAGAAAAGACCCTCATGCTGGGAAAGATGGAAGGCCAAAGGAGAAGGGGGCGGCAGAGGAGGAGATGGTTGGATAGTGTCACCGAAGCAACGACCATGAATTTGGGCAAACTCCGGAAGCTAGTGGAGGACAGGGAGGCCTGGCGTGCTGTGGTCCAGGGGGTTGCGAAGAGTCGGACACAACCTAGCGACTAAACAATAGTCACCTAATTGCAAGGTAACCATGGAGTGTTTTGTAAGGATACCTTTGGGGCAATGGACCTTGTAAGCCACTTTCAGATCCTTTTGGGGGGAAGGAAGGTGTGACTACTTCTCTGGCGGGGAGAGCTGCCAGAATAAGAGAGCGGCCTAACACCAGGTTAGGATTGTGCTCCAAGACACCAAGAAACACCCATGTCATATGCAGCTTCTGGCCAAGGCTATGATGTCACCCTCCATGAGTCACATTTGAGCCTCATTTGTCCCTTTCAAGGTTTTACTTCCCCCTCCCTCAACATTAGATACGGAGCACTCCCTGGCAAACTACTCAAACAAGGGAACCATCTAATTTAGACGAAAATAGGCCCCTTTCTCCCCCCAGGAAGTTTCCTGGTACCAAGAGTCCATCTCCCCCAAGGCTTGGCATTCCCCCCTTTCTCCAGTTACACTAAAAAAATATACGTTCGACTCCCTGATTTTTAAAAAATAAGGCAGTGTAGCTGCGAAACAACATAAAATGCTGTGCTGCATAAAAATGGACAACACACCTGATCAGATCACAGTTCGTTTAATCCACAGCATTACGGCTTTCCTCTGCGGTCGGCCAAATCTTCCCAGGTCGTGCCGGCAAGCAGGGCATAAAGATTAATGCTCTTCCTGGCTAGGGTGTCCCAGCAACTAGCAGCCACCGATATACTGCCTCTGAACATGAAGGTTCTATTTCACCATTATGGCTACTCATCTCTTTGCCCTCCAGAGAGGATATCGCTGCAAGATGCTTGGGGGGGGGCAAAAATTTGCACTTTGTGCATGCTCTACAGAATCACTTAAAGCAAGCCACAGCACTCCCTTGGAAAACGTTCTTTTAATAAGTGCGTTTACATGTAAGAATATTCTAATAATTTGTGCGCAAGGCAGAGAACCAAAATGTAGAAAAGCCAGACCATCCCTTCCTCCACAAGGTCCTAACAAAAAAGAACAACAACAACAACAACGGATTGTAGCCTATTCTCCACGTCGTCCTTCCTAGAAATAGCAACCGGTGCACTTGGAAGAGCAGTATTCGAATCCTGCCTCCTTGCTGGCGCTATACCCTCCCAATCTCAGTTCCTCTCAGTTAAGTAGCTTAGCAATGGGTACATGATAAATATTGCAGGCGCGGCAATGTGCTTTGGAGGCGGCCCCTCCCACTTGCTGCCAGAGACATTCTGGGCAGCAACGGTAGCCCAACTGTTGCAAGTCTTTCCAACAGACCATCGCCGCTGCTCAGAATAGCTGTGGCAGCAAGTGGGGAGGGCTGCTTACCAAGCACATTGTGGCGCCTGCAATACTTAGAGCGCACCCACTCCCATCGCGACGCTACCGGTTCCTCTTCTGCCAAATGAGAATTGGAATGTGCCAGTGGTGTCATCTAAATGATTTAAGAACAGGTACTCACTTTTGATTGGCACATGTCGGGACCCGCCCACCGGAAGTGACATCATAAGCCGGAAGTGATGTCATGGCAGGAAGGCACATGAAACAAGCCCTTTTTGAGGCCTCAGACCATTTTAAACTGACCCAACAGTTGCAACAGTATTCCACAGAACCCCCAGAACATGTTAAGGAGGCCTGGCATCATGTTAAAGTGACCCAACAGTCCCAAAAACCCAGAGCAGCTCATTTTTCAGTGGCAAGGCAAGGCTCCGCTTGCGGCCTGCCTGGCTCTGAGAACATGCAGGCAACTCAAACATGCAGGAAATTCAAACGTTGCAGGGGGCGGAGTTGACAAGTGGGTGGGCGAGTGGGCGGGGCCAGCCATAATCCTAGAAACCGGTACTCGCGTACCCCCGCCATGGAGTTATTATACACTGGAGAAGCCATGACGTCACATTCTTGAAGCCATGGACTGAACAATATGGCTGACTCAGATCATTGCCGCCAAGGAGGAGGATTGCCACAAATTCTCGAATAAAAATCTCCCTGCACGCGTGTAAAAGTTAATTTCAACGTCTTTAAGCATGCCTGCGTGTTCTGCATACGGGTGTGCGAATCGCTGTACGAAAAATGGGATTTAATTTCCACTGAAAGATTCGTGTATTCTCATTACATCGGCTCAATAAAACTACCGTTCAGTGAGTACTGAACATTAACAGAATTTGTTTTTTTTGGGGGGGGTGAGTGTAGAAGTTAAAAAAATACTCTTAATAGTCTAGAAGTAAAAAAAATTACTCTCATATTGACAACTGCTTGTGTCATGAAGAGATTTTAATGTAATTTTCCTTCGCGGCGATGATCTGAGTCAGCCATATTGTTCGGTCCATGGCTTCAATTCGTGCCTATTAAATGTTAAGGGAGGGCCAGGGGTTGACCCCCGCGTACCCCCTGCATGACATCACTGGAAAGTGCTGGCCTGAAAGCACCCCAACAAAGAGACTTGACAACGGCAGTAAATGAACGCTGCATTCAGAAACGATCTCAGGCCCATTACATATTATTTCCACCCCCCAAACTCTTCAACGTGCAAATTACTATGCCGTGGAAACCCCTTTGCAACAGAATCACCGGCCGTTCCAGCCAGCCCGGGGTCACGCAGCCAGTCAAGCAGTCCAAATTCGACAGGGAGCAAAGGTCCCCTTCCGACCGACCGCCTACGCGTGGCAGGGGAGGAGGCCCCAATCCAACACCTGGCATACGCACCGCAAACACAGTGCCAATGTCAAGTTTGCTTCCTTTCCCCCAACTTTCTCCCCAATAGTAGCAAACATCTTATCGGCCCTCACTCTTGTTTATTCGATGCCCGACATACACCGAAAAACCCTCATCATGGAGTAAAAAGGGAAATGTTCCCATGTACAGTACGGCAAGAAAATGGAAAAGGGAGGGCTCTTTTACTCCCCCAAGGAAACGAAAGAGGAAGAATAAACTGCCAAATCTGGGATCCAACAGGCAAGACACACCCCCTTTAATCCTTCCCCCTTAAGAACTTCCTTTAAACCTGCTATATCCGGGACTTACGTTCGATAGGGGCAGGGGTCAAGCAAATCAAACTCAGCCTACTACAGTGCCTACTGTCTGACCGACGTTCTCCCACATTTCTCCATTCTCAACCTAGGATTCCAGCTGCCAGTCCTCTGTCGGGCGGATGGGCCCTCTGCACGTCCTCAGAGGCACTTGATGTGAACTCTGCAACCAGGAGAGCCCACCCATGCCGAGGGCTGGAATCCATTTTTTGAACCCTCCCATACGCCCCAACTAGGCAAATTACATTGCTTCCTCTAGGCCAGTGATGGCGAACCTATGACACGTGTGTCAAAAGTGACACACCTCAACGTTTGGGGTGACACACTAGCGTTCACCAACACCTGACAAAAACTGAGTTTATTTAACTCATTTTTCATTTTTGTAATCATTTGAAGTTTCTTTATGTTATACATAAAGGGAGGGGAGGACTGGACGCATGATTAGACTCTTATTTCTTCTTTAAATAAATGATTATAAAGAATTTTCCCTTTTGTTTGGGAGCAGGGGTTGACACACCAGCAGACTCAAGTTAAGCATTTGCTGAAGTTTTGACACACCAAGCCCAAAAGCTTTGCCATCACTGCTCTAGGGAAATTAAAATAAGAATCCACAGGTGTGTGTGTGTGTGTGTGTCCCCAATTTGGGTTAGCTGCTTAAGCAGCAGCCAAAAAGAGACGAGGAGAGGCAAGCCCCTCCCACCAAGAAGCTGATTCCTACCGCCTCCCCTTTTCTTGCTTTTATGGCCTCTGAGCATGCAAAGAGTGTTTTGTTTTTTTTACACACCCCAAATTTGGACACAGGCAAGCTCCCCTCGGGCTCACACCCATAAAACACTCCGTTATGTTAAACCCAAGAGGTGGGAAGAAGTTTAGCCCCCCCCCCATTCTTTGTGTGTCCCCCCCTTGCTGCCGCCCCACTGAGCCTTACCTGAGCCCGGACCGGTGGGGTACGTGTAGGGCGGCGGGGGCTGGAAGCCTGGCTGGGGAGGCGGGATGGCCCCGTACTCGTAGCCCCCGCCGCCGCCGCCCCCCCTGGGGGCCGCTGGGGCTGTAGGCAGGGGGCCGGTCGTGCAGGAGGGGCTTGCTGTCCATCCTCCGCGGGGACCCTTCGGCCGCGGGTCAGGCGCGCCCAACTCGCCCAGGCGGATCTTGCGCACCGGAGCGGGGTGGGGCGGGGAGAAAGGGGGCAGAGCGCGCCCAGCAGTGGGGCAGGGAAGGGGGCCGGCTGGCTCCGCCCAGGCAGCCCCGAGGGGGGGGGCGCAGCAGGACCCGCGCGTCGCCCAGGGCAGGGGCTCGCCCAAGCGCACCTCCTGCGCGCCCAGGAAAGCCAAGGCGCCGCCGGCCACGATGTGCTGCTGCTGCTGCGCCCAGAGCCAGTCACAAGACTGCGCTCACGTGACTCTCCCTCCCCCCCCCCCGCCCCGCAGTGACTCTCCGGCCGGCGCGGGGGAACCCCCTCTTAAAGGAGACGCGCAGAGCTTCCCCGCCCCACCGGAGGGTCTCGCACCCACGCTGCCATCACCCACGCACCCCCTCCCATTAAATGATACATAAACCCCAAATAAAATGGGTGGACGTTTGCTGCATGGGGAATTGCTCTATCTAGATTGATAGCAATATAGGGGGCAGATAGATAGCAATACAGGGGGCAGGAGGAGCTACTAATCGGGGGACGGGACGGGACGGGACTGCTCTCTCCTCCCTCAGCTTTCTCTAGCTTAAACCCCGCCATTCAGACTTCTCAATAGGATTAACAATTATTAATGTGGCCCACAACTAGACACAGACCTCCTGGTGCCCGAGGCAGCCTGCCAAATGCTGCCCCCTTACCCAATTTATGCCTGCTCCTGCCCCTCCACCTCCGCTCTCTCCTTAGAAGAACATCAGACGAGCCCCGCTGGATGAGGCCAAAGGCCCATCTAGTCCAGTTTCCTGCATCTCACAGTAGCCCACCAGGTGCCTCGGGGAGCACACAGGACAACAAGATGCCTGCGTCCTGTTGCCACTCCCTTGCACCTGGCATTCTGAGGTAGCTTACCTCTAAAGTATGGAAGTTGCACTACCCATCATGGCCTCCCCCCTCCCTCCGTGTGTGTGTGTGTTTCCTTGTCTTCGTTTCCAATCCATGGAGTGAAAGGAGCATAGCACCAGCAGAAGGAAATATAGGTGGCCAGAGAGGCAGCCCTCCTAGCCCTCTGCTACCTGAGGCATCTGCCTCAGCTGGCCTCACAGATGGGGCCAGCCCTGCAAGAATCCTAGCAATGCGACGGCCCAACCAGAAAAATGCCCATTGGCTTGAAATGGCCATCTACTTTCTTGACCTAGGTTATGGTCCCCATACCACCCCACCCCATATGGGGGGGGGCACGAGCAGCCCACCCCTTTTTTTCCTTGCAGGGCCCCCAGCCGATCGCGAGGGAGGAGGAGCCGCGCCATGGAACGCGATGTATCCATCTGACCGCGCCCGCCGGCCAATCGCAGCGGGGCTCCGCGCTCCCAGCCAATGGGCGCGCGGCTTCTCCCGGCCCGCACTTCCTCGTCCAGCCTGGGGGTTCGCATCGAGGCGGCGCCACGCAAGCCGGGGAGGCAGCGGGGATCGCGCAGGTAGGACACCTGGGCAGGTCCCGCGGGCTGGGAAGGCGGCGGGATGGAGGCTCCGGGGCGTCGGGAGAAGGGCGTGCACCAGCCCTGGGGAGCCTGGAAGGCGCGCATTTAATTCAACGCTTCCCAGTTGGGTCCCCCCCCCGCTCTCTCCTCCCCTTTGCATCATCATCATCATCACCCCCATTTGCGATGGTTGCCTTTTAGGTGCATTCCGCACCCGCCATGCCGCCCATCGCCTGGCCTGGTGCGCAATTCCTTCTCCCGCACCTGGTCGCGCAACCCCCGCTTACTCCCGAGTAAGGCCCCTGGAGTCCCAAGGGGGGGGTTGCTCCCCACTAAAGCCTTGCACGCCTCTGGCCCTTTCTGTGCCAGCAGCCCAGGCTTCACCCTTAGAGGGGCACCTGCTTTGCAACTCCAGGTGGTCGTGGAAGGATGACACCCCCACCCCCACATACACACAGCCCAGCCAGGGCTGAAGGCACAGAGTTGGATGAGTCTGGCTGAATATAAAGTGGTTTCCTGTGTCCTAAATATTATTGAGATTGTATATAGGTAGGGTGACCAGATCCAATCTGGGACGGAGTGCCTCTACCTTTTGCCATTGTATAGAAGAGGGAAGATGGCCAGGTGTAGCTCAGCATGGAAAGGTTGCAAATGCTGCACCTGCCCAAATTCCCTCTTCTATACAGTGGTTAAAGGTAGAGGCACTCTGTCCCAGTTTGGATCTGGTAACCCTATCGGGAACAATCTCTCCATCATCAATCCCACCATGAACCAGGGTGTGCCATTAGTAGAGGTGGGAGAAGCTGGTTTTATTTTTATTTTTTTGTGGATTTTGGTACTGTAAGAACATAAGAAGAGCCCTGCTGGATCAGGCTAAAGGCTCATCTAGGCCAGCTTCCTGGATCTCACAGTGGCCCACCAGATGCCTCAGGGAGCACCCAAGCTCACGTTCCTCCGTCAAACCATCCAATCCCTTTTTAAAGGCCTCTAGGCCAAGTGCCATCACCACATCTTGTGGCAAGGAGTTCCACAAGCTAATTACACCCTGGGTGAAGAAATATGTGCTAACTCTTTCCGCACTCGATTTGTGTGGATGTCTGCTGGTTCTGGTGTTGTGAGCGGGACGTTGCATGTCACTACAGCTGAGAGATGAGGAAATGCAAGACAATAATGGAAGCATGTAGCGCATTTGTTGTTTTACATCACTTTATGTTTTACTGTGTGACAAGGTTCTTCTCCACGCTGGTTTTTTATGGAAATCTAATTTATACTTTTATACCAGTGGCATTTGAGGGTTTTATTTTATTTGCCGTGGTTAAAACATAACCATATCCTGAAGTTGAAAAATTTGTGTGGATCCTAAATTTGTTGGTTGGCACTGAGATCCAAAGCAAATCTGTTGAGTCTGGAGGTAGGGGTGGGGTAACATTTACCCCTGCTAACTAGGCAAGAGGCACTTTTTCAAGTGGTGTTCCTCTTATATTTAGCAGGGGGAGAGTAATTGTCCCTCTTCACCCCTGTGCAGTATCTTTTCTAGTGACTATTGCTGGGAATATTCTGCATTTTGTTTTTTTAGATCGTGAGCCCTTTTAGGACAGGCAGCCATTAAACTTTATTATTATTTGCCTGTAAACGGCTTTGTGAACTTTGTGTTGAAAAGCGGTATATAAATACTGTTCGATGATGATAATGATGTCTCTGTAAGGGCCCTGATATTCCCCAGTGAGTAGTTTTAGGAATGAGATTGTGCAGTTGCCATGTAAATTCCACCCACTCCCCAGCTAGACCCGGATGTGTGTTCTCCATTAACCCTATCACTGCTGGATGTCCCCAGGCACCATCTGTGTGTGTGTGCGCGTAGGGGGGAGTGGCATAAGAAAAACCAGAAGCAAATGTCAGTTGAAAACATGTAACAATCTCTGCCTTTGCTAGGAAACAAACATGCCCTTGCAAAATGGGAGAAAATGGTCCCCTTCCGTATTTTCAAAACATAAATTTAAATGACAATTACTTGCCCCATAAATTTGCCTCCACTGCTTTGGGGTTCACCCTATAGGTCAGAAGAACACCCTTAATCTCCACACTCTTTTCTCTGTAAATAGCGTAGACAGGTATCTGTTATGGTGTAGGAGAATTTGGGAGAAACTCCATAACCTGATCCTTCAAAAAGCACGCAAGAGTTTTACGTTGCCCAAATAAGAGTTTCATTGGTGTAATTAAGGAGCAGTGGATTAGGGCAGGCAAACTAAGGATAACCTTACAGGCCAAACCAATATTTTAAAAGCACTCTCTTTTAGTTAGCTTTCCTAAATACGCGTCTGTTTGCCAGCTGCCAGAGACTCATTTTAAATAAAAATTTTTTAAAAAGCTGGCAAGTAGATCTTGCATACTGTATCTCTTTGCGGCATGTAGTTTCCTACTGAAAAATTAATCATTTATAAAGTAATAAATATTATTATTATTATTATTAATAATAATAATAATAATAATACCCCACCTTTCCCATGTCAAAGCAAATGCCCAAAGCAGCTTATGGAGTTACATAATAAAAATACAATGTAAAAACAGTAAAAACATCAAAACCAAAAGCATTAATGTTAGCATTAAAGCACAAAGACGTACGCAAAACATTTAAAACGGGACAGGACCCAGCGTATCACATGAGGCCACGGGGGGGGGACGACAAATTGTCAACCAACAGTACTCTTCCCGAGACAAAATAGGTATGTTTATTATTATTATTATTTGCCCGTAAACCGCGTTGTGAACTTTGTGTTGAAAGTCAGTATGTAAATACCGAAGTCGCTTTCCCCTAGTATCCGCAGTATCCGCGGTTCAAATCCGGTGAGTCAAATCCGCGGTTGCTGGATCTTTAGATAGTTTTATGCTGGTTTAAATTTTAAAATGACTACAGTGTGTCCTGTTCTCTGTGGTCCAGGCAGGACCCTGATTTCTCCTTCCTCGTTTTCTTTTTCTTTCCCAGCTCTTCTTAAATAGTCACCCCCCAAGCCGCCGTGGCCAGCAACGAGAATGGTAACTGAATCGTCTGCCTAGAAACCGGATCGGCCCTGCCTAAACGCCATGGCCGCGTCCGGTTCCCTCCTGTGGGCCGTGGACATCTTTGGCAGGGTGTACACGCTCTCGACCGCCGGCCAGTACTGGGAACTCTGCAAAGACGGACAGCTGGAGTTCAAGCGCGTCTCTGCGGTCAAGGAGTGCTGCTGGGGCATTGCCTGCGATCACCAGGTCTACGTTTACATCCACTCCAGCGATGTCCCGATCCGGTTCCAGGAAGAAACCTACGAGAATCAGGTATGGGAAGAAAGGGAGAATCTGGGGCGGGAGGGAAATGGATTCGTAAAATAACTAGCTCTCCAGGATGCAATGTGGGTGTGACAGTTGTCCCCTCTGCTCTCCGGCAGCGCTGGAATCCGGTGATCGGCTTCTGCGAGAAACTATTGCCCAGCGACCGCTGGCAGTGGAGCGACGCCAGCGGGCTGAAGCACCAGCCGCTCGAAAGCTTTACGCCGCCGTCACCTCACTGGGAATGGGAGTCTGACTGGTACGTGGATGAAAATTTTGGCGGGGACCCCACAGAGAAAGGGGTAGGTGAACCATATTGGTACGGGACCCACATCCTCTTAAAGCAGTGGTTCCCAACCTGGGGTAGTCGAGACCCCCCAAGGGGGCTGAGAACTGATTTTCAGGGGGTTGTGACGAGCTTGGGGCGGCCATCTTGAAAAGCTGGGCGCCGCCATCTTGGAAGCTTCATTTTGGCTGGGAAAGAGGCTTCCCCATTAAGCTGCCACTTCCTCAATGCTTGTGGCTGTGAGGGAAATTAGCCTTGCGATGGGCTCGTCGTGTGTGTGTGTGTGTGTGTGTGTGTGTGAGAGAGAGAGAGAGAGAGAGAGAGAGAGAGAGTCGATCGCTGAACTCAAAACTGAAACCTCACTTAGCTACAAAACATTCAGAACATTCCAAAAAGGATGTGGAGTTCTTTCGACTTTCCAAAAGTGTGATTTATTCAAAACAATGACCTCACTTCCTGCTTAATGACATCACTTCCAGCCCTAGGTCTCACAGGCGGGGGGGGGGGAAGGTCCCCGACAGGTTGTAATACCTAAAAAGGGGTCCCGATGCAAAAAGGTTGGGAACCACTGTCTTAAAGAAATAATATAGGTTGGGCATCCCTTATCTAGAATTCTGAAATCCAAAGGATTCCCCAAACCACAATTCTTTTGAGCACCAACGTGATGCCGCACCTGACCCCTCACACAACGGGTCGCACACAATTGTACAAAAAGTATTGTATGGCATCATCTTCAGGCTACGTGTATAAGGTGTATACGAAACAGGCATGAATTTTGTGTTGAGACGTGGGCCCCATCTCCAAAATGTCTCATTAGGTACAGGGAAGTATTCTAAAATATAGAAGAATCTGATATCCAAAATGCTTCTGGTCCTAAGCCCTTTGGATAAGGGACGCCCAACTTGTATATTTATTTGAAAGGTGAAGGTCTGATACGTGTTCGGATAATGGGTTTCATTTGCCCTCAAGGGTTTGTGAGTGGAAAGTCTTGGGTTGGGATGTTGTTCATTCAGGCATCTATAGATCCACCCGCATCCTCTCCCCCCCCCCTTGGAAGTTTTGCTGGTGTGCATATTTTTCCTCCCACCCCTTCTTTTCCCTCTCTCAGAACACCAGAACCAGGGGGCATCCGCTAAAACTGAGGTTTGGGAGAGTTAAAACAGATAAAAGGAAGTACTTTTTAACCCAGCGGGTAGTTAATCTGTGGAACTCTTTGCCACAGGAGGTGGTGATGGCATCTGGTCTGGATGCCTTTAAGAGGGGATTGGACGGATTTCTGGAGGAAAGGTCCATTACATCGTGGGCTATAGGCAATGATGGATTGTGCAGCCTCCTTACATTGGTGGTGGGCTACTTCAGAGTACCAGATGCAAGGGAGTGGCAACAGGATGCAAGCATCTTGTTGTCTCATGCCTCCCTGAGGCACCTGGTGGGCCGCTATGAGATACAGGAAGCTGGACTAGATGGGCCTTTGGCCTGATCCAGCAGGGCTCTTCTTACGTTCTTACCCCAGTATTGTTTTAAAAATGCCTATCCTTTGTGATGAACCATTCTATGTTCTTTAGTTTATTTGGGGGGGGGGGGATCTTGCATTCTACTTTCTGACCCTTGCTGAAAGCAATTAAGGGCACAATCCTAACCTGGAGTCACTTGTGCCAACCCAGGAGTGTTGCAAATGTGCAGTAAAGTGTGTTTGCACAACTCTCGGAGTCAGGAAGGATAGCACATGTCTGTGTGCCGGCCTCCCTGACTACGAGAGTCATCCAAACGCACTTTATGGCATGCTTGGAACACTCCTGGGCCGGCACAAGTGACTTGCGCTCTGAAAATCGCTGGTCTAGAACGTCTCACACTGGCCTGAACGCCTTGCTTGGCCTTGCTAAAGCCACAGAGTGGGTAGTTTGGTTCTACCCACACAAGGCCTGCGTGGCAGGTTTAAAAAGATCTGGGGATTAAAAACCGCTTTGTTTGGCACCTTCTGCAAGGAGATCCAATCGGGCAGTCCTCTAGGAAGTCAAGCCTGATTGCTCCCTGGAAGGACAAATCCTGAAGCTGAAGCTCCAATACTTTGGCCACCTCATGAGGAGAGAGGACTCTTTAGAAAAGACCCTCATGCTGGGAAAGATGGAAGGCCAAAGGAGAAGGGGGCGGCAGAGGATGAGATGGTTAGAGAGTGTCACCGAAGCGACGAACATGAAGTTGGGTGAACTCCGGAAGCTAGTGGAGGACAGAGAGGCTTGGCGTGCTGCGGTCCAGGGGGGCGCGAAGAGTCGGACACGGCTTAGTGACTGAACAACAACAACAAGGCACCTTGTCACTTTTCAGCAGATCCGTGTCGGCGGTTTTCTGCCTCAGGTTTTCTGAACTTTCTCCCCCGCACCACCAAACAGTCAGATGGTTACAAAAAGGAACTTAATTTTTTTGCCTCTGTCCTTGTTTAGGGCTGGACGTACGCCATTGACTTCCCGGCCACCTACACAAAAGACAAGAGGTGGAATTCGTGCGTCCGGCGCCGACGATGGATCCGGTACCGGCGATACAAATCTCGAGATCTGTGGGCAAAGGTCTCTTTCGCTCTCTTTCTCCCTCCTTCTTTGACATAAGATGTGTCTCTATAGACAATTAGGTCTTGCAGTTCTTTTTGCCAATTCAAGGGGCTGCAGCCTGGGAGTATGTTATGAAGTACATTATGGGAATACATTTCTTATGGAGAAAGACTGCAGCGTTTGGGGCTCTTCAGTCTAGAAAAAAGGCGCCTGAGGGGGGACATGATTGAGACATACAAAATTATGCATGGGAGGGATAGAGTGGATAGAGGGAGGTTCTTTTCCCTCTCTCACAACACCAGAACCAGGGGACGTCCACTCAAATGGAGTGTTGGGAGAGTGAGAACGGATCAAAGGAAATACGTTTTTACCCAGCGGGTAATTAAGCTGTGAAACTCTTTGCCACAGGAGGTGGTGATGGCATCTGGCCTTGGGTGCCTTTCAAAGGGGATTGGGCAGATTTCTGGAGGAAAAGTCCATCGTGGGCTATAGGCCGTGATGGGTAGTGCAACCTCCTTACATTAGAAGTAGGCTATCTCAAAATGCCAGGTTCAAGGGAGTGGCCACAGGATGCAGGCCTCTTGTTGTCTCGTGTGCTCCCTGAGGCACCTGGTGGGCCACTGTGAGAGACAGGAAACTGGACTAGATGGGCCTTTGGTCTCATCCAGCAGGGCTCTTCTTCTGTTTTTATGTTCTTGTGTTTTATTTACCTCATATTTACCTCAGAATTTTACCTCAGAAATTTACCTCAGAATGCCAGATACAAGGGAGTGGCAACAGGATGCAGGCATCTTGCTGTCTCATGTGCCCCTGAGGCAGTGGGGTTTGGAGCGCAATCCTAGCCTGGAGTTAGGCCTCCTTCCTGACTCCGAGAGTGGTCCCAACGTGCTTGACGGTGGCCCTTGTGCCGGCCAAACTTTGCTGGCCTAACTGTGCTGGCCTCACTCCAGGTTAGGCTTGCGCCCATGGGTGGGCATGTATAAGGTTGGGGGCTCAGTTGTTTTGGTTTTGTTCTGCTGCAGATCCCAGCCGAGGAGGATTCCAAGCAGCTTCCGGATCCATTCAACGACCTCTCGGTCGGCGGGTGGGAAATTACCGACGAGCCAGTGGGACGGTTATCGGTCTGGGCGGTCTCTCTGCAGGGAAAGGTACCGCCTCTTTTTGGACGGGATGTTCTGATCTTCTGCATGTGGGCATCCAACAGTAGAGTAGGCAAGGAAGGATTGTGTGGTACGTACTGCAGGTGCCAAAACATGCAGTATAAGCCAGCCCTTCCGCTCTCCATCAGAGCCATTCTCGGCAGCAATACTCACTGTGTACTGCCTTTTGTTGTTGTCATTCAGTCGCTAAGTCGTGTCCAACTCTTCGCGACCCCCTGGACCACAGCACGCCAGGCCTCCCTGTCCTCCACTAGCTTCCGGGGTTCCCCCAATTTCATGTTCATCACTTCGGTGACACCATCTAACCATCTCATCCTTGGCCGCCCCCTTCTCCTTTTGCCTTCCATCTTTCCCAGCATGAGGGTCTTTTCTAAAGAGTCCTCTCTTCTCGTGAGGTGGCCGAAGTATTGGAGCTTCAGCTTCAGGATTTGTCCTTCCAGGGAGCAATCAGGCTTGATTTCCTGGAGAATTGCCCGATGGGCTCTCCTTGCAGTCCAGGGGACTCTCAAGAGTCTTCTCCAACACCATAATTCAAAAGCATCTATTCTTCGGCGCTCTGCCTTTCGTATGGCCCAGCTCTCACAGCCACACATTGCTAGTACTGCCTTTTACTTATGACTATATTTGGGGGGTTTGTTTTTTTTAAAGAAATGCTGTGCCTGCTGGTTTTTAAATTATGTTTTAGATTTTTTTTTTTAAAGTCTTTTATACAGTATTTCAGTGGTTCCTAAACTGCGGGTTGGGACTCACCAGTGGGTCGCGACCCAACATGGGGTGGGTCGCGAAGCACCAAGAGCAGTCGTACTGAAAAATATGGGAAGATGGGATGCTGGAAAGGGGGAAGGGCTGTGTGCTTGTGTCAAGGTTGTGAATAGGTTTTATTTTTTCTTTCTGATTCACTTTGCTGTTGGAAAACAGCTGAGAAATAACCCAATTTATGGCTGCATTCTCAGGAAAGCAGCAGGCTCTGGCGTCACAATGGCGGCACTTCCGGCCATGACATCACTTTCGGTGGACCCCGGACAGATTGTCACTCTAAAAAGTGGCTCCTGGAGCTGAAACATTGGAGAACCACTGCTGCATTCTATATACCCATTTGGGTTTGGAAGCCGCCTTGGGCTTCTGGAAAAGTGGCATATAAATGTTTGAAATCAACTAGTATTTAAATATGTGGTTGTATAGTTTTTGTTAGACGCAACCAGCGGTGTTATGCTGCCGAAACGCTGGGCGGGACATCCGGGTGATCGACAGCCCGCCCGTCGCGTTCTGGAGTGTTACGCTGTTTGCGTAACCAATTACGCCGCTTGCGTACATTACGCAAACAGCGTAACGCTGCATAACGTGACAGGCGGGCTGTCAATCACCCGGATGTCCCGCCCAGCATTCCTGCAGCATAACACCGCTGGACGCAACCCTAAAGGAATGGAGAGGCAAGAGAACCCGGGAATCAGCTCTTATATACTGTTGGAAACTGAGCTGCTTAGCCCAGTGCAGTCTATCTGACTGGTGACAGTTCTCCGGGATTTTGTGTAGACGGCAAGCTGTGTCTTCTAGGACCCCTTAGCTTAGATTCTGTGGGAATTGTCTGCACGCAGGGCCCAAATCGTGCTGATTTCCAGCCCTCTCCCCGCATTGGTGTCTTATTTCTTAGCAGTGATGGCTGAAGGCTGCCTTTACTTCTCCCCTTGTAGGTCTGGTACAGGGAAGATGTCTGTCGCCACAACCCTGAAGGTTCGCTGTGGTCTTTAATCGCAACCCCCGGAGAAGCGGTCCAGATCAGCTGTGGCCCGTACGACCTCCTGTGGGCCACCCTGTGGGAAGGGCAGGCGATTGTGAGAGAAGGGATCGACCGGCACAATCCTCAAGGTCCGTCCTGCCTGGTTGGGCAAACGGTCGCGGTATGGAACGAAACGAGAGCTGACGTGGTTGTGTTCCTTTTTGGCCTTTGCCAGGGGTGTCGTGGACGATCGTGGAGCCGCCGAGCCCGGAGAACGGCATCTTGCACGTCTCGGTGGGGGTGAGCGTGGTCTGGGCGGTGACGAAAGACCGGAAAGTAAGTGGCTTCCGCCTCTTAAGAGGACTCCTCCCCGGTGTTGCCCCAGAATGCATTGTGGAATGGAACCCCTGCAGATACCGGAGGGCCCCCCTGTAGTTTAAAATGGGACCTCCATGCTCAGAAGCACTCTACCTTTGATGGGCGGATGCCAGTAATCAGTGGTGTCATTAAAATGATTTAGGAACAGGAACTCACTTTTGATTGGCACTTGTCGGGAACCCAGAACCAGCCACGGAGCCCGTTAGGATCCGGAACGCCCGTTCTGGTCCGTTCCCCCTGAATGACATCACTGCCTTTGCCCCCCTAGGAATCCGGAGTCACTCCCTTTAACCCTCTGAGTGCCGGCCAACCAAGAAGAAAAGCTCTTTGCAGCGGAATTGGGAGGGGGGAGGAGGGAGAGTGAAGTGGGCAGAGTCAGCCCTAATTTTAACTAGTGGAACTGAGTTCCCCCGCATTCCCCCTGCATGACATCACTGCGGCGGTAACCAAAGTAGGCCTGCTTCTCCGCTTTCCCAGAGGCATCTGATTGGCTGCTGCCCCTTAGCCATTTCAAAATAGGGGGGTTGAAGGGGGGGTATGCAACGAGTGCAACCTGCACAAAGCTTGACCGTATATTGACATTGCTGACTTGTATCATTGCAGCTGCAGAATTTGCAGGCGTACGCCCCCTTCCATTGCATGCGCGCGCGCGCGAACACACACACACACACACACACACACACACACAGAGCACTGATTTGTGCGTCCTGTCTCAGGTCTGGTTTAGAAGAGGCGTGAACTCGCACAACCCCTGCGGCACCAGCTGGATCGAGATGGTGGGCGAGATGATGATGGTGAACGTGGGTTTAAATGACCAGGTGAGGCTCCCCTAGATGGAGCGGGGTGCTCAAGCCAGCAGACTCCCAGCACCATGCGATTTGGGGGTGGGGGGAGAGGGGCAGGGAACGAAGCAGGCCTGTGTGAGACTCCAGGCCTGTCTGCCTATCCTGGGACCGAACCCAGCAGTCCCGTTCAAACAGTCCATCAACAGTATTTATATACCGCTTTTAACACAAAGTTAACAAAGTGGTTTACAATCTATTATTATTTTTATTTTATTATTTTATTATTAAACACAACAATAATTATTAATAAACACAACTTAATAATCACAATAAAAATAATAACAATAAAAAAAATTTTAGACTCTATATTTTAGGATCCATGGGGCTTGTTTTAAATTTTAATTATTTTAGTGTTGTTTTTAATTATTGTTTTTAATTGTAAATTGTGTTTTTATTGTATTTTATTGTTGTAAGCCGCCTTGGGGAAGAAAGGCGGGATATAAATCAAATAAATAATCATAATCATAATAAAAAACACAATAGTTATTAACACAACCAGAGTTATTGATAAACACAACAATAACAATAAGCGCAACCATAATTAATAAACACAACAATCATAATAACGATAAACGCAGCAATAGTGATTAATAAACCCAGCAACAACAATAATAAACACAACGCTCTGTTGTTTCTTGGCGCACGCAGAGCAATTTGTCGCCTTCCTTCTTCCTCATCCCCTCCTTAGGTCTGGGGGATCAGCTGTGAGGACCGAGCCGTCTGCTTCCGGCAAGGGGTCACCCCGAGCGAGCTGAGCGGGAAAACGTGGAAGGCCATCGTGTGCGGCAGGGACAGCGACCGCTCCCAGACGGGCAGCTCCACCAGCCTCCTCAGGTAGCCGCGACGCCCAAACAAAGCAGGGTGGGGAAAACACATCCCAAATGGAGAGTGGTGGTGGTGGTGGTGGTGACGTTCCTGCAGATGAATGACCTTAGTTTCAGAGTAGGACCCCTTCTTTTCCCCTCCCAACCCAGCGCCGGCTGCTTCTTCACTGATGATATCAAGGAGCAAACCAACTCGGTCTCCCAGAATGACGGCGACCTTCCGTCGGACAGCGAGACGTCCCTGGCGCTAGCCAACGCCTGCCTTCCTGCAGCGGCCGCGGGTGGTGATGGCAACAACAGCACCACCCAGGCCACAGAACCCACTGCAGACGCAGTTGTCGCTCCTGTGCTCTCCACCAGTGAAGAAGGAGCCGTCCCTGCCGCGGATCAAGGGCTCGGCGGATTCCCGGAGCAACCATCTTCCGATCCGGATTCCCGCCCTGCTGCGCTGCAGTGGACCAATATTGACCTGAAGGAGGCCCGCAACGCCAGTGCGCTGTCTTCCAGCGCCATTGTGGAGACGTCCAGCCTGAACGCCTTTGGCACATTATCCGTTGGCGACGAGGATCATTACGGCACCGATGAGCATCCACTGTGGGCCTGGGTCTCGGGCGGGGGCTGCTCTGTGGATTCTCACATCTCGCTGAAGTGGTTCATGGTACAGTCAGGTATGCAAGATGACCGTTCTCTGGAGCGTCTTCGTATTCCCTCCTGTGCGTCCTTGGGCCGCTGGCTGGCAGGCTGGGCATCAGTGAGGAGCGGCAGCCACAGAATTTGTCAGATGGCACTGGGGGAATAAAAAGTTGTCCGCTGCTTATTGCCCTCCTGATCATATCAAGACCTGTTGGGGAGGAGATTGCATTTCCTTCTGCCTTGGCCACTGTTGCGTCCCCCCTTGTGTTGTAGGAACCCATGAACTTAAGAATATTTCATTAGCTTGAGGGCCCCAACCTGCGGATTCGATTATCCGCGGGTTTTGGTATCCGGGAACGGATACCGAGGACCAAGCTTATATGTCATGTTCCAGGTAGCAAGATGACCTAATACTTGACCACAGAGTCCTTGTCTCCCTCTCCAGCTTTGACCTGTTCTGGACAGTCCCTCTCTCTGTCCATCACCCCTGCACAGACCGCCGCGTGGCGCAAGCAGATCTTCCAGCAGCTCACTGAAAGGACGCGGCGGGAGCTGGAGAACTTCCGACACTACGAGGAGGCCGTTGAGCAGGTAGGCGGAGAGTGGACGGAGCAGGTAGGCGGAGCTTTGACGCAGTCTGGGACGAGGAACGTCAAACGGGGTCGAGGAGAGTTGCTTGGCCTTCGCTGTAGGCCGCCATGGGCATGGGATTGGAAAGGCTGGGTGTTCAATAATAATAATGCTAGTATTTATATACCGCCTTTCTTTGGTCATTAGATTGCTCCTCAGACTTTAATTCAAGGCGGTTTACATAGGCAGGCTTTATTACTCTAAACCTGCAAGGGTTTTTTACAAATTACAAAGAAGTTCTGTCTTTCAAGAACTACAAGAACATATAGATGGAACGTTTGTGGTCTAGTCCTTCTTTCTGGCCGCACAATTGCCTTCCTGCTGGCTGATAAACGGCTTCTCTGCTCCCACCAAAGAAACAGCTGGCCCAGCACAACTCCTCTCTCACAGGCAGCTGGAGACAGCCCAGCTCTTATCAGTCGCAATTCTCAAGGTCTGCCACTCACAGAAGCTTCCGGTGTTCTCGAACTGGCGACCTTTGGATCTTCTCTTCAGGCAAACAGAGGCCTTAACCCTCTCGACTAAACCTCCTGCCCCTGAATCTGAAGCTTCTTGGTCTTGAGTTGTTTGTTTCCCTTTTTGTCTCTACAGTCAGTCTGGGTTAAAACCGGCACCTTGCAATGGTGGAGGAGCTGGAAGCCTTACAAGTGGATAGATGTGCGGGTGGCGCTGGAGCAGTTCACGGGGAACGATGGCGCCCGGGACAGCATCCTCTTTATCTACTACATGCACTACGAGGAGAAGAAGGTATCTGGGCCCAGCGTGTCGAAGCCTCTTCCCTTCTTCTCCAGGAAGAATTTGTACTATACGGCAGTGGTTCCCAACCTCCTGTCCCTTTAAGAGCACAATCCTAACCTGGAGTTAGGCCAAAGTTAAAGTTTGGCCGGCACAAGGGCCACTGTGAAGCGCATTTGGACCACTCTCGGAGTCGGGGAGGATGGCGCACGTCTGTGTGCTGGCCGCTCTGACTCTGAGAGTGGTCCAGACATACTTTATGGTGTCCCTTGTGCTGGCCAGACTTTGCTTTATTTATCTCATATTTACCTCAGAATTTTACCTCAGAAATTTACCTCAGAACACCAGATACAAGGGAGTGGCGTTTGGACCATTCTTGGAGTCAGGGAGGATGGCGCACGTCTTTTTCATTCTCCATTCTTCTCAGTCAGCACGTAACTTGAGCTTTCTTGTTTTGGCCAGTACATTCACGTCTTCCTCAACGAAGTCACCATCCTAGTCGAGATCCTGAATGAGGCCAAGCACTCTTTCGCGCTGTACACTCCGGAAAGGACGAAGCAGCGCTGGCCCATCCGACTCGCAGCCGCCACCGAGCAAGAAATGCACGACTGGGTAGGCACTTCCTGCTTGATGATGTCACTTCTGTATGACATCCCTGCCAGGGTAATGGCATCACCTCCCATGGGTGCCATTCTAATAAGTGGGTCCTGGTTTGATAAGTTTGAGAACCACTACTGTAGAAAGATTTTTTGCTACAGGCAAGTGGTTGGACTCAGTGGCCTTTGGGGTTTCTTCCAACTCTATGATTCTAGCAGGTTCTCAGAGTCAGCCTCTGGCGCCATCTCAAGGTAGGACCAGGAAACACCTCTGCTTGAATTCCTGGAGAGCTGCCCACAAGACTGGTCAAGTGGCTCTGTTGTTTATCTCCGTATCATGCCAGTCCCTCTGAGCCTGTGAAAACTAATCATAGAAAATGTATGGACATCTGGAGCAGCAATCACTTTTAGGTGCCATTGAAGAATGTTTCCCAACTTGTAGCAATAGAGATAATGGTGTTGCAGAAGACTTTTAGATGTAATGATTGGGTTTCCCCTGTAGATGGCGGTGTTGTTTGTGTTTAGAAACCAAGAACTGCCCAGATCACTCATTTTTTCCCACCCCCAGTACTAATCAGTTTTTGAACCCTTCCTGCTCACCAGCTGGCTCTGCTGAGCTCCTCTTGCTGCGAAAGCCGGCGGATCCGAGGACGGCCATCCCACCAGGCCATCTGGTCGTTGACCTGCAAAGGAGACATCTTTGTCAGCGAGCCGAGCCCCGATTTGGAGGCTGCCGCGCACCCCATCCCCTGTGACCAAATGTAAGGAATCCTGACTGTTTTCCCTGGCTAGAGGGAATTCTCTGTTGGGGGATGTGGCGGGGCATTTTGATTGGCGGAGGTCTTTGGGGGGTGGGGCCATCTTCTCCTGGGCCCTCCCCTACAAGTTCAACAACCTCTGCAGGACATGTCTCACCAGCTTGGCGTTGGTTCTCTGCACTCTCCGTGTGCCAGTCCACTTGAGGTTCGGCACCTCGCCGCCCCAACTCATTGAATTCTCAGCGGGTTGTCTCGTCCCTGATAGGTTCTGGCGCCAGATTGGTGGTCATCTCCGATTGGTTGAATGCAATAGCCGCGGAGTCGTGTGGGGCGTGGGCTATGACCACACAGCCTGGGTGTACACAGCCGGATACGGCGGAGGCTACTTCTCAGGTACCAAGTGCTGTTGGCTGTTCTCTTATGTTCACTGTTGACTTGGTGGGTGCAGGTTTTCCCCAGTTTGCATCCTACCCTTCGGACAAGGAAGGACGTTTCAGTCTAGGCTAGAAGCATTTTCAGACAGAAATTCAGGAGGTCCCTAATGGATCAGGCCAAAAGCTGCATCTAATTCAGCATCCTATTTCTCATGGAAGCCAACCAGAAGCATGCCTCTTTCTGGGAAGCATGCCTCTTTCTGGGAAGCATGCCTCTTTCTGGGAAGCATGCCTCAGAAAGCCTCCCAAAGGCTTCTGAAAGGCACTTCCAGTTTCATGATGAGGACTCTCCCTGGATTTCACTGGCCATAGAATTTGGTATCAATGAGGGTCTGTGGCTCTTGAGGGCCCATTGTATTGTGTTAAGAGATTGTTTTACTACTACAGGGTCGGCAAGCAGTGCTGACGGCATTTATGCGCAGTCAGATGTGAAGTGTGTGTACATCTATGAGAATCAGCGATGGAACCCTGTCACCGGATACAGCAGTAGGTAAGTGGCACAGAAACACAAACTGCATGCCGAATTCATTGGCGCAATGGTCAACGGGACCCTGGGCTTGGTAGCTGCAGTCCTAAAAACATACGTACATGCTTGCCCAGTCATGTTCCCAAGGCTGTGGTTTCCAAGAAGGGTCTACTCCAGTGGTTCTCAAACTTTTGAGCACCAGGACCCACTTTTTAGAATGAGAATTTGTCCGAGACCCACCGGAAGTGAAGTCGCGGCCGGAAGTGCCGTCATTGTGACGCCAGAGCCTGCTGCTTTCCTGAGAATGCGGCAATCAGTTAGGTGGTTTCTCAGCCATTTCCCAGCTCTTTCGGCTGGTTTGGACAAAGCTGGGCCCAGACGCCACGCACATGCACGCCAATTCCCTCGTTTGGGCAAACCGTAGCCAGCTTCTGCATCCAGATTGGCAAACGGCGGTTTGCACTTGCCCTCCGTGCGATGATCGGCAAACCCATTTCAACCGGGGCTTCCAGTTCCAATCCAGGGGGCAAGACGTTGTTTTCCAGTGTGGATGCAGTGGCAAAATACACATTGCCCAACCACAAAACGGGGACAGTGGTGGCACAACATGCTGGCACGGGGAGGAGAGAACACCCAGGCCTGAGGGGTGTCCGCATCATCATCTGGTGTTGTGTGTGAACCAAGCTGAAACCTTAGAATCGGGCACTTCGTAAAACGATGCCATTAAGTTGCTAAACAAATCGACTTGAGCGCAAGTCATGCTGAACTGAGTGGGTCTAGGTAAACATGCCTCCGGTCGGGCAGCAAGGAGCATTATGCACTTTTGTTTTGATAGGGGCCTGCCCACAGACAGGTACATGTGGAGTGACGCAACTGGCTTGCAAGAGTGCACAAAAACACACACCAAACCGCCATCCCCGCAGTGGTCTTGGGTAAGTTGATCCTGGCTTTATGGAAGGAAAAAAAATTTGTAGAGGAGACGGACAGTTTTTGTCGCAACTACCTGTGCAGGTGGAAGGAGCGGGATTTGACCCCCCAAGATTCTTGCTCTTGTTTGGTGCTGTGGGGCAAACCCATTGCTTTGGGGGCTTTTGCATGGCAAAGAGCAAATTATTTAAAGATGGTGGACTGGCTTGGACAATGCTGTCCAAGGGAGATCAAGAGATCTGGTGGGAGATCAAGAGGGGACTGTCTGCACTGGCTTCCTCGTTCTTTTTGATCGCGGTTCGTGATGCCTTTATTGCCTTTAAAGCCTTAAAGGGTGTGGCCTTGCATATAAGTGGGCATGGCTATGGGGTGCACGTGTCATGCAGTTTACCATGACATCACTGTACAAACAAGAATCCAATGCAGATAGCCACTCCCACCACACAGGGCTTGTTTTTAAGTTTTAAAGGAGGGCCCTTCACAGATCTGTCGTGCATAGTTTTGCCCTAAATTCAGGGCCTCTGAGATGAATTTTATCAGGGGGGCACAAAGTTTCTTTTGGGTCCTTTCCCTTCCTGATAATTTCATATGATCATTGGATGTTAACATCTACGGTTTACGATGTATAAAACTATGTAGGCGTCCACAAAATGGGATTGGTTATTTTTACTCCCCTGTACCCCATCCCGCAAGGGACGTGGTGGCGCAGCGGGTTGAATCGCTGGGCTTTCCGACCGGAAGGTTGGGAGTTCAAGACTGCGTGACGGAGTGAGCTCCCGTTGCTTGTCCCAGCTCCTGCCAACCTAGCAGTTCGAAAGCACCTAAATGCAAGTAGATAAATAGGGACCACTTCGGGGGGAAGGTCACGGCATTCCGTGCGCTACGGCGTATAGTCATGCTGGCCACATGACCACGGAAGCTTGTCCTCGGACAAAACGCCGGCTCTACAGGCTTAGAAACGGAGATGAGAAACGGAGATGAGCCCCCTACTGTCAGTCACAACTAGACCATTCGGTCCTGTGGAAACCTTTACCTTTACCCCATCCCGCAATCCTGGGTCCAGCCTAAAGTAACGTTCTGTCGGAATGTTTCGGTGCCCTGACAACATAAAGGAGAAAGGGAAACATTGGTACTGCTTTTTAAATTTGTATTTCTCCCAAATCTCCTCTTGGCCCAATCCAGGTGTCCGACTGGTATGTCGATTTTAGTGTTTCGGGTGGACCCGATCGGGAAGGCTGGCAGTATGCGGCGGATTTTCCAGCGTAAGGGCTCTCCTCTTACCGTTTCACATTCCCTGTTCTGAAGTACGTACGTAGAATTGCAATGAAAAGAAGAGCAAGAGGCCTTGGGGGTGCGTGGGGAGGATAGAGTCGATCAAGGGATGTTCTTTTCCCTCTCTCGCAACACCAGAACCAGGAGACATCCCCTGAAATTGAGTGTTGGGAGAGTGAGAACGGATCAAAGGAAATACTTTTTTTTTTTACCCAGTGGGTGATTAAACTGTGGAACTCCTTGCCACAGGAGCTGGTGATGGCATCTGGGCCTAGGTGCCTTTCAAAGGGGACTAGACAGATTTTTACTGGAGGAAAAGTCTGTCGTGGGCTGTAGGCCATGATGGGTAGTGCAACCTTATGTGAGCAGTGGGCTACTTTGGAATGCCAGATGCAGGGGAATGGCAGCAGGATGCAGGCATCTGGTTGTCCTGTGCGCTCCCTGAGGCATCTGGTGGGCTGCTGTGAGAGACAGGAAGCTGGACTAGATGGTTCTTGGCCTGATCCAGCAGGGCTCTTCCTATGTTGGGGGGAACGCGTGCATTTTGAAATATTCCCATGCGTAGATTGAAATTTGAGTGTGTCCGGGAGGTTCTCCGTGAGACCCCGGCCGCTAATTTAGAACCTGCGGTGGGTAAATTAAGCCCATACAAAATCCACGGTCAAACCCAGCGTATAATGCACCTTCTGTGTTCATTGAATATTTTCTTTTCAATCCCACATTTCAGTGTTGGTACGTTTTGACACTGACTGCAAGGAGAGCCCTGCTGGACTGGGCCAAATCCAGCGCTCTTGCTTCCCGCAGTGGGGAAGCCCCACAGGTTGCTGTTTTGTTCCTTCTCAAAACAAAGCCCTTATCTTTGCTGATGGACAGCGCTTGGCGCAGGCTCGGTCCGGGCTTGTGTGTGTTTGTGCATGCGGGTGTCTTAAGTGGTACGTCTCCTCCGGCAGGTCTTATCACGGCAACAAAACAATGAAGGACTTTGTGCGACGGAGGCACTGGGCCAGGTAATGGTGCGAGCATTTACAACATGATCGAAGGTACACCTCAAGCATGCTCTTCCCCCCCCTTTGCGCACACTGTACACTTCCTCCCCCACCCGTTTGCTTCTCAAAACCTGATCCTGTTCAAGTGGCAGCTTCAGCTTTAACTGCTTAGTTGCTGTAACTCCTTCACTGGGAAGGCACTGATGGTGCATGTATTGCACGTACAACTGTGGTTCCCAGCGGTGGGTCAGGACTCCCCAGTGGGCCGCGACCTTAATTCGTGGTGCGTCGCCAAACTGGCAGGGAAAATGGACCGAGCTCTATTAATTGTGCTCAGTTAATGGAGCACGTTTTACTCACGGGTAGGGGGCTAGGCCTACACGGGGGGCAAGCCGAGAGGAAGGCAGTGCCCCCAGGATGGTAACGATCCGGCCAACACAGACCCCCCAACAAACTCTCAAGCAGGAAGTCTGCCCCCCCCAAGCTGATATTGAACATGGATTGGGCCTTATGGAAAGCGAAACCTGGCCACATGTGTGCATTTGCTCATGAGTAGGTAAGCATGCCTGCCCTCAGGCTCCCCCCAGGATGAGTGGGCCTGCCTGGACACCTCTACAATGCCCCCCCATCTATAACCGTTCCAGGGCATTTGGAAGAGAGAGAAAACCACACCTCCCCACAATGCACCTGCTGGAGATTCTCTAGGAGGATTTCCTGCAACAGGCAGGGGGGTGGACTAGGTGACCTCGTAGTTCCCTTCCAACTCTGTGATTTTATGACGTTCCCCCTCCATGCACCATCTTGGAATGCGTAAGACAAAGAGGCAGGCAATGAGACTTCTTTTCCTTCTCTCTGCTGCTGCAGGAAATGCAAGATGGTCACCAACGGGCCGTGGCTGGAAGTCCCTCCGATCGCCTTGCGGGATGTTTCCATCATCCCCGGATCCCCCGCTGCCGAAGACGACTTTGTCGCTCTGTGGGCCATCAGCGACAAGGGAGACGTCCTCTGCAGGCTGAACATCACGCCCCAAAGCCCAGCTGTAAGACTTTCTCCCTGGGGGGGGTGTTTGTGTGTGTGGCGTCTGGTTCACTCTCCACATCTCATGTGGGGGTGGTTGCAGAGGGCCCTTGGTATCCACAGAGATTCTGTTCCTAGACAGCGGATACCGATTTCTGCGGATAATCGAATCTGCGGGGACCTCCTGAATGTGACCAAATGTTTTTTCTGGATGTGTCTGGGGGGCTAAGTGCAGACCACCTCCTGGGCACAACCAAAAGGCCCTTCTGGTTGCATCCTGGAAGTCCTTGAGGCCCTCCTGATGCTCGGACGGCCCCCGTGTTGCGTGAAATCCAAACTCACGGATGACCACCTGGATAGATCTTTATGAGGACTCTTTTCCTTCTTCAAAACTGCACCTGAGATCTAACCTGGGCCGTGCAGTCAAACCTGTGTGTGTGTGTGTGTGTGTGTGTGTGTGTGTATGTGTATGTGTGTGTGTGTGAGCATTCAGTGGCACCCATCCATATGTGACTAGGGCAATTTTCAAGTATCCTACTGCCCCATACTGTGTATTTTTGACTCCTTAAAGTGATTTGCCTCCCATGGGAATCCAAGAACCTCTGGAGCTGTCTAAACAATGTTCTCTTCCCATCTGCCACTAATTTGACTCAATTCCTTTAACTATCAGTCAGCATTTAAAAAAAAAAAAAGATTCTCTTACCATGGCAACGTGGCAGCAGGCATTCTCACAAATTACAATCCATTAGCTCTGAGATAAGACCTCCTTCTCTGCCCTGGAGCCTGGGAAGTGTAGATAATCACTTCCATTTTGCTTCCATTCCTAATTAGGGAACGTCTTGGCTCCACGTGGGAACTGACCAGCCATTCATCTCCGTCTCAATAGGAGCCTTTCACCAGGTCTGGGCAGTTGCTCGAGACGGCTCCGTGTTCTATCGTGGTTCAGTATCACCAACAAAACCTGAAGGTGGGTCCCTATGGCCATCAAGGTGCCCTGAGCATGTGTAATGTACTCACTTCCTGCTTTCCGTCAGATTGGAACTCAAGACCACATACTGGGGCAACAAAAGCAGACACCCATCAAGGCGCTGACCAAACCAGGAGCAGCCAAATTATTACTTGGTTGCAGCACCTCCCTTAAAAGGAAAAGCATTTCAGTCTAGAAAAAAGGCACCTAAGGAGTATAATGATTGAGATGTACGAAATTATGCATGGGATGGATAAAGTGGATAGAGGAAGGTTCTTTTCCCTCTCACCCACCACCAGACCCAGGGGACACTCACTAAAATTGAGTGGTGGAAAAACAGGCAGAAGAAAAACATCCCTTTACTCAGCATAGATAATTAATTGGTGGAACTCCTTGCCACAGGATGTAGTGATGGCTTTTGGCCTAGATGCCTTTAAAAGGGGATTGGACAGATTTCTCCTGGTTTGAGAAGCCGGCTGCATCTGAATGCCAAATGCAAGGGAGAGGCAACAGAATGGAGGTGTCTCGTCTTGTGTGCTCCCCGAGGCATCTGGTGGGCTTTTGGCCTGATCCAGCGGGGCTTCCTGTATGTTTTTTTTTTTTACCCACGGCTCGTTCTCTGTTTGTACTGTTGTACAGGGGATTGCTGGTACCACATTCCTTCTCCCCCAAAGCAGAAGCTGAAGCAAGTTTCAGTCGGCCGGACTTCTGTGTTTGTGGTGGACAAGAATGGTGAGTAGCAAAAGACTGGTATATTTTTTTTCCCAAGACTGGTATTTTTGAGGATTGCCCGCCAAGTCTCCTAAAGCTAGGTGGGTCCCGACAGAGTGTTGATTTTAAAAGTGGGTCCTGGTGCAAAAAGGTTTGAGAACCGCTGCATTAGAGGGTTGTCCACAAATCCGAAACAATGTTGGTAAATGCAAGAATGAGTTCGATTTCCCCACGCCCAGGAGATGCTGTTCTTTTCTAGGAAACCTCTGGTACCGTCAAGGAATCACGCCAAGCTACCCTCAAGGATCCAGCTGGGAGCACATTTCAAACAACGTCCGCAAAGTGTCGGTTGGGCCGTTGGACCAGGTAGGAAATTGGCATCGAAAGAAGCTCTTGGTTTACTCTTCAAATTCAAGTCTATGCAGTCATCAAGGCTCAGGACTAGGGTTTGGTGCCTTGTTACTAATGCTTGTGTTTTTGGAATTAACAAAGGATGCTAACATGGCTGTAGTCAGCCATGAGGGGGTTGTGGGAATAGTAGAGGTGAGTCTTTTCTCTGGGGTCTTTGGAAAGCACTGCATGGACATTTTTCATTGTTACTCAGGATACCTTATTTGTGACGTTTTTGTCTTGGAGCGCAATCCTAACTTGGAGTTAGGCCGGCCTAGTTAGGCAAGCAAAGTTTGGCCAGCACAAGGGACACAGTAAAGTATGTTTGGACCACTCTCGGAGTCAGAGAGGCCACACAGACGTGCACCGTCCTCCCTGATTCCAGGAGTGGTCCAAACGCCACTCCCCTGTATCTGGCATTCTGAGGTAAATTTCTGAGGTAAATACGAGGTAAATAAAGCAAAGTCTGGCCAGCACAAGGGACACCATAAAGTATGTTTGGGCCACTCTTGGAGTCAGAGAGGCCAGCACACAGACATGCGCCATCCTCCCTGACTCCGAGAGTGGTCCAAACGCGCTTTAGGGTGCCCCTTGTGCCAGCCAAACTTTGTTGGCCTAACTCCAGGATTGTGCCCTTAATCCCATCTCTCCTTCAAGTTGCTTAGGATGGTGGTGTGTGTGATTCTTCTGTCCCTCATTTTTATCCTCACAAGTGAGCAAGGCTGGCCCATCCATAAGACCAGTTGAGATCTGCGCCTCAGGCAGCGGACAGGAAAAAGGGTGCCCACTCCGTCCGCCTTCTTACTGTATACTGCAGCTTCTCTTCCTCCTGCTCCAAGGAAGATGGGGCTCTGTTCCCCGCTACCAGGCTAGGAAGGGAGAGGAGCAGAGTCACCAGCTAAAGAGGGCAGCATTTGGCGTATCCATTTTGAGTATCAAGTGGTCTGGGCCAAGCTCTGGCTGAGAGATGGTGAACTTATAGGGCTGAATGGGGTCTGGTTTTGAGGGCCTCCCCAGGACATAAACCAGTACGCAAGGGCGGAGGTGGATCCAACGCAGGACCCACTGGACATCAGATCGTGACTCACCACAACCCACAGTTTGAAAAACCCTGGGTCATTTTGTTGAGCGTTGTAGGAAAGGGCTGGAATAAGATGGTTTGTTGCATTTCTGCCATCCAGGTCTGGGTGATCGCGGACAAAGTGCAGGGAAGCCACAGCCTGAGCTGCGGAACTGTCTGCCACCGGACCGGAGTCCAGCCCATGGAACCGAAAGGACTTTCTTGGGATTATGGCATTGGAGTGAGTATTTTTTTTTTTAAAGTCGGTCCCATGGCTCGACCTTTTTTGGCCTGATCTAGCAGGGCTGCTGTTGCCGGAAATGGGGCAGTTAGGACCGCGAGGCTCCCTGGGTTTTGTGTACTGAGCAAAGGGTCTGCTGTACCGACCGACCCCAATCCTCCCGTGCCTTTATGGAGCAGATGCGACAACTGACAAAGCTGTGGAACTCCTTGCCACAGGAGGTGTATGCCTTCTCTTGACCCTTTCAAATTTGGTTTCCTTTGAACTGTTGCAGTGTGTCCCGCTCCTGCCAGGGCAAAGAAACGTACTCCGAGTCAGGAATTATTCATCCAGCTAGTTGAGGATTTTGAAGCAGGCCAATTTCTAGTTTCCAGCCCTCCTCTTATTTTGTTCAAATGGACCCCAGCTAAGGAGTTCCAATTTTTGCAAACGTGCTCAACCCTCTGAGGCCGCCTTAAGCGCACCTCGTCATCCATGGGTTCGACACCCGCAGATTTCAGTGTGTGGATGCCAGACTGGCCCTGCTCCAAGCCCTGACGGGAGCACGACCCCGACTAACTGGGCAAGCAACACTTTTTCAGGCGGCGTTCCTCTTATAGTTAGCAGGGGGAGAGTAACTGTCCCTCTTCACCCCTGCGCAGTGTCTTTGCTGGTGGTTCTTGTTTAGAGTGTGAGCCCTTTTCGGACAGGGAGCCATTTAACGTTATTATTATTTGCCTGTAACCTGCTTTGTGTTGAAAAGCAACAATAAAAACTGTTGATTGATTGAACCACAGCTTTGGTAATATCCGGAGGCATGCTGAAATCCGGAACTGGCAGTAACAGCTCCAAGCTTCGTTTTGAAGCCTGTGGAGTCCGTGGGTGGGCAAAGATGGCCTCTGCAGCCTTCAGAACACCTGCAGACCCAACCAGAGTTGTGGTCCAGTCAGGTTAAGAGAGGGTTCTAAAAACTGCGGATTTGAATATCCGTGGTTTTCCTTATCCGCAGCGGTTCCTGGAATGGAACTACCGCGGATAATGAGAGCCAGCTGTATATAGAGCCAAACTTTGAAGTGTCCCTTATCCCAATGTCTCTCCCGCAATCTTTGCGCAGCCGCAGAACTTGTCGACCCTTTGGCAACGTCTTTCATCCATGTCCTGTGTGGCTGTCTTGTAGGGAGGCTGGGAGCACGTGACTGTCAGAGGGAACGCCACTGAAAACGCCAGGAGCTTGGCGCCGGAGGCTTCCGCGGAGCGTTCCGCAAGACCCGGAGAACTGGAAGGCGGGGACGGTGAAGGACGAGGCCACCCTCCGCAAAGTAACGTCTTTGTGCACGAAGCCGAGGGCCTGGACCGAAACGCCGTCCACTGTTAGTACCGCACTGCGCTCGCGAGATGAACCGCGGCGTGTTTCTCCGACCGTGCCCTCGCCCGCCCACGGTCCCAGAGGAGCACGGCGGGAACTGTACAGCACTCTCCTCTTGTGCATCGCTAAGAGGGAGGGGCTCGCACCTCATGAAGGCAAGTGGCATCGCCAATCCAACACGGAGGTTGCAGGTGGCCTCTGTTGATCTCAGGGGGTGGGGTGGGGTGGGGATAGTGGAGAGCCATACAACCCCTGTTGTTGCAGAAGTTGGAGACCTGGGGGGAGCAGATCTTCGGCCCAACATCCTATGTAAAACTGGAATTTTCTATGTGACTGTTGTTGGTTTTTTTTGTCCTTCAAAATAATTTATTCTCTAATATTTATTAAGCCCAGGGCTGCTCGGCCACGGACAACGCCACTGGGCAACTTCTGTGTTAGTTGACGCTTTGAATGTGGCTGCTCTCTGAAGAGGCCTAAATGTGAATCGAGCCTCTTAGGCTGCAATCCTACGCACCGGCAAGCAAGCCTCACTGCATGCAAGGAGACTTGCTTCGGTGTAATCAGGCATAGGATTGCACTGCTAGAGTCAGGATTCTTTAAAGGCATTCTCCCCCCCCCAAAAAAATAATCCTCCCCATGGTGGATTCAAACCTATGGAATGCCAACACTAGCACTGAATTCCCTGGAAGTGCTGGAGGAGGGAGATCTGCTACCTCTTGCCAGAGGGTATTTGCTGGACCTAGTGAACTTATTCGAGGTGGTGCATAATTGTGGCTGAGCCATTGCTAGTGTGTGTGGCTTTTTCGTGCTAGCCGTTAGTGCTGTATGAAAAACAGGGGTGGCAGATGGGATGGTAGCTTGGTCTACAGCACAGGTAGGCTACAGCTAGGCTGAGCATTCATAATAATCACCAGCAACTGCAGAGAGTCACTTACTCCCTGCCGTCTTCCGGGGAGAGGGGCAAGAACAGACAAGCCAAGCTGCTCCACACCCAAGGTAGTTTTCTGCTCTTGCCAGCGCAGGTCTGCTTATAGGACTCGAGAGCACACGGCTTTCCATTGCGTGGAATGAGGAATTGTGAGCACAATCCCACCGTTCCTTGCTTTGTACAGGAATCAAACAGTCAGTTCTTCCCTCTTCTAAGCCACTTCCGTAAGCGTAATGCAAGGGGGGGGAAAAAAATACAGGGAGCAACTCCTGCCAGAATCTTAGTATTCCCTTTCAGTTTTAATGTTCTTGTGTCTGTCCTTTACAGCAAGTGCACCCTAACCCTAACCCCCACCATGAAAGTTTTGCTTGCAGATTGCACTTTAAATGAGCCACTTTGTTTGGGGGGAGAAAGAGATGGACTTGTTGACAATCCAGCGCTGTCACTGGGGCATTGCAGGTACTAACTGGTTGTATCGACCACCAGTGGATTGTTCGTATTAAGGATTAGTCCTTCATTTAACTGTGAAGCTGTCTCGATGGGCTAGGGAACCTGCTGAATGGAAAGAATATCCCAGCCTTTGGAGAGGCTGCAGGTAAAATCCATCCATTATGCTTTTTTCCACCATAGCATAGAATCCACCTGTGCTCATTTCTGTCTATTCTGGACTACTAGTGCTGTACCACCGTTAGATAAAAATAGTGGCGAGAATACCCATGCATGTACAATACACCATTTGTACAGGCCAGAGAAGGCTAACGTGTTTCTCTCCAAAACGGTAGCGTTCCATGTTGGCGTTTGTAAAATATGTGTGTGAACATGAACTTCCTTCCCTGCCCTGTTAGTAGGGAAAACAGCTAGGTTTGCCGAAGTCCGCTTGTTGACAGACTAGTCTTGAACCACCAGTTAGAGAAAAGCCAGTCTACGTTTTCCCCCACAGGTGAGTTCTCAACTCTTTCCCTTCTCACCTGTGCAAGTGCATAGGGACTTTTTATACCCCTCACGCGGCATTTGTGGGACAGTTTAGAGTAACTCTGTATTTGTCCGTTAATACTTGCATGGCATCGCATGTGGCGCCTGTGTGTGTAAACGTACTCAATGCCAAGCAGAAGTGAGTAGATATTTTTTTAAAAATATGCAATTTCCAAACTCTGTGCTCTAAATGTTGGGGGGGGGGATTTGTTGGGATAGGGGTCAGGCAGTTGCACTGGTTATGCTACCAGATAGATTGGGTGCTGTACAACAGGCGCTTATCCGCGGGCATGGCCCCGGCAGATTTCAGTATCCGCAGGGGCCAAGCCTGCAGCTGGAGTGCTTCAGAGGGACCTCCTGGATGGGAGTGTGGGGCACGTCTGGTCACGTCCAGAGGATCCTCTGAGGACCTGCGGATTACAATATCCGCAGGATTCGGTATGCACGCGCATCCTAAAACTGATTCCCTGCGGATATTAAGGCCCCACTGTATTTCTACAGCCGCAAAGAAATGTATGACAATCGCACATGAGTGGCAAGTTTGTTTGATGCAGTAGCTCTATAGACTCCCTCTACCCTGCAAAAAAAAAATAGAAGGCAAGCGGTGTTTTTCCTTCTTCAGTGCCAGCAGTAAATTCAGCAAAAAGACTTTCCTGCAGAAGCCCCACTGAATGGGAGCTGTACTGTGACTCCAAGTCCCAACTGTGAAACCTACACTGATATAGCCCAACCACTAATGTATCAATAAACTGAACTTGAATGTAACTTGGCCTACTGTTTGTTATCTTTTTGTACCAATGTGTTTCAAGCAATTGGGTCATGCAGGGCCAGCCCAGCAATTGGGTCATGCAGAGGCCAGCTGAGTCTGCTGCCTTAGGTGGCGGATTAGCAGGGGCAGCGACTGCTCTTCCTCTGTCCCCTGCTCCCTTAATTCCAAAAAAAAGGAGAGGGGAGCAGATGAGACATTGTGGCAGAGAGAAGAGTGCTATGCTAGAGCATCAGAGGAGCATCAGAATTCTGCTGGGTAAAGAAAGGATAACATTTAATTCTGTAGGAACAAATAAATGGTTCCTTGTCCCCAGAAGGCTCGTCTATTATTACCCAAAGCTTACAGCAGAAACAATGACTACAAGAAAAAAAATTAAAACAGTGACAAACCATTAAAAACAGTAGACCCCAATGGATCTTACTTGTTGTTTTTTTTGTACCAATGTGTTTCAAAACACAATAATGTGTTTCGAACATTTTACAGTAAAAATTACCATAATTGCAATGCCAATTTAAAAAAAACAAAATTAAAATGCCAATTAAAAACTTAAAATTAAAATTATTCCTGGTCTGTGTGGAAGACACAGGCACAAGTTCTCTCTGAACCTCGGGGCAGCTGCTGCTAGGCATTGTGAACAAGGCAGAACTAGATCCCTGCCCCCAAGGAGCTTACAATCTAAACGCGACACCGAGGAAACAGGGCTAGAGAGCCAAGGGAAAGTTGAGGAGAGACTGTAGCTTAATGGGGGGGGGGGCCCTTTGGCTGCAGAAGGTTCTCAAGCTCCAGAACCTCCAGGTGGGAAAGACCCCCTGAGCCAGAGTTGTGGCTAATGGTTTACTGTCCTCTGCTGTTTGGCATTCTTGAAAGGAGCACCATGCCGTTCAGCTAGCCAAAGGAGGGGGGAAAAAAGGCTTGTTTTCCATAGTGTGGTCTTAAGAACCGGGGCCTAACAAAAGACAGCGCTGCTATTTACTCAAGGCAGGTGTACACTTCTAAGAAGGACGTTCTGTACCACTGTTTGCAGGTTCCTCAGCCTTGCCAAAAGCATGAATAACTCTGCCTACTGCAAACGCAAAGGACGCAACGGGCCAGGCGACACCTTTTCGGGTTCCCCAAACTTAATTCCTGCTTGGGGAGAATTGTGAAAGCCTCACCTTCTGCAAAGCTGACCTTAAAACGTGTCCTCGCCCCTCGAACACCCTTTTAAACTGGTGTCCTCTTCTATTGAAGATTTAGAAGATCTTCAATAGATCAGAAGTTTTAGCCGAGAGGGTTAATGCCGCCGTTTGCCTGAAGATAAGAGCTGAAGATCCGAAGGTCGCCAGCTCGGGACTGCCGGAAGTCTCTGTGAGCGGCAGACCTTGCAAACTGTGGCTGATTAAAAAGCTGAGTTCCAGCTGCCTCGCGGGAGGAGGAGTGTGCTGAAGTCAGCTGCGTCTCTGGTGGGAGCAGGGAAGCCTCTTATCAGCCAGCAGAAGACAGACGGGTGGCTAAGAAAGAAGGCTAAATCCAGAAAGAAAGATTTGTATGAGCGATGTTCTTGAAAGATAGAACGTTTCTGTATAATTGTAAAAACCTTTGGGTTTGTGAATAAAGTCTGCCTATGTAAACCGCCTTGAGTTACAGTCATTAGAGTAATCTAGTGATCTTAAGAAAGGCAGTATATAAATACGAGCATTATTATTACTATTATTATTGATCGGGAGCGGAGAGCAAATGCTCTGAGCGCAGCTTCTTCGAGGCAACGCATTTCGTCTCCCATTGCTTTTTTGAAATGGATATGATCCACAGCACGGACTCATCCTGGGTTGCGGCCAGAGGCCATCAAGCCAGTCCCATGCTCAATTTGAACTTGAATCCGAGCCAGGGTGCCCTCAATGTGCGCGAGTGTCTACGGCACGGAGTGGTGATCAAACGCTTGGGAGCAGCCCAAGTTCCCTGCAAATCCTGTTAAAACAATTCAGCCGTCAGTGAAGGCAGCATTGTTCATGCTCGGAGTTTAGTAGCCTTTCTCCCTGTTCTTCCTAAATGATGCAGATGATTTGACTGCGTTATCAAAGGCTGCGTTCGCCATAATCTCTTGGAAGCAAATCTCTTGACCTTTTCTAAGCGATCCTTTCTTCTTGCCACTTTGTATTCTTCGTGAGCTTTCCAAACAGCGCTTGGCCTTGCATCACCCTCCTGAACCTAACCATCAGCCATGACCAATGGACCACTCCTTTGTGTCCGAAACTACCATCAGACTCACCTTGCCACACACCTTTTCGGCCAAAAACCATCACTGACCACACTTTGCACCTGCTCAGGACTGCATAGATGCTTAGATGGACTTGGGTGAAAGGTCCTTGTTAATTACTTGCTGGGAAAATATTTGCCACAGTCCCTTTCAGTGCAAATCTATACACATACCCGTATTTCCCCAAGTATAAGGCGCACCAAAGTATAAGACACACCTTAATTTTGGGGCCAGAAATTTGAAAAATTTCTGCCCAGCACACCCCTTGAATAAGACGCACCCAATTTTTAGCCCCCGGTTTTTTGGGAAAAAGGTGCGTCTTATACTTGGGGAAATACGGTATGTTTAAAAGCACAACTGAAAATATATACCTTGGGTGGTGGTTTCAACTCAGGGGAAACCGACTGCCGTGGTGGTTAAAGTTCTGCCCGAATATATTTCTGATCTTTTCAGAGGAAAATAAAGCAGTAGCTGGTGTCTGGCTCAGTTTTCAATATGTTACAGACTAAGCCAGTGGTTCACAACTGTGAGCTGCAAAACACACTACCCTAAACAATATATAGCAGAGGTTCTCAAACGTTTTTGACCAAGCCCCACTTTTTAGAATGGCACTCGTGTTGGGACCCACCGGAAGTGATGTCATTAACCTGAAAGTGATGTCATAGCTTTGAAGTGACATCATGAAGCAAGACTTGCCATCAGTGTGACACTCATAAGAACATCAGGAGAGCCCTGCTGGGTCAGGCCAAAGGCCCATCTAGTCCAGCTTCCTGTATCTCACAGCAGCCCCACCAGGTGCCCCAGGGAGGCGTGAGACAACAAGATGCTTGCATCCTGTTTCCATTCCCTTGCACCCGGTACTCTGAAGTAGCCTACTACTAATGTAAGGTGGTTGCACAATCCATCATGGCCTATAGCCCACGATGGACTTTTCTTCCAGAAATCCGTCTAAACCCCTCTTAAAGGCATCCAGACCAGATGCCATCACCACCTCTTGTGGCAAAGAGTTCCACAGACTAACCACCCGCTGGGTAAAAAAGTACTTCCTTTTATCTGTTTTAACTCTCCCAACCCTCAGTTTTAGCGGATGCCCCCTGGTTCTGGTGTTTTGAGAGAGGGAAAAGAACATCCCTCTATCGACTCTATCCCTTCCATGCATAATTTTGTGTGTCTCAATCATGTCCCCCCTCAGGCGCCTTTTTGCAAACTGGCATTCCTGGACTGCAGCAGTTGCACAACCATGAAACAGCCCTGACAGAAGGCAGAGAAAGGAATTATGTAAAGGCACTGAACTGAAAACCATTTAAAAAAAACAAAGCCTCACTTGACAATTCAAACTGTCAACACTCACAACAGGAATATAGCAAGAGTAAAGTCTGCAGCTTCCAAGTTGGCTGCTCCCAGCTTTCCGTGACCCACCTGACATATCGCGACCCACCACATCCTGACCAAGTTTGAATAACACTGATGTATAGGATTGTAGCCAGAATGGGGAGGCACCACTAGTCCAAAAAAAGGTTTGGGAAACCCTGGACAAAGCTAAGGGTGACACTGTCTTAAAAGCATGGATTGGCAGCACCACCACACACACACCAGAAGCATATATAGCAGGCAAAACTGTGCACCATTGAGCACACCACGGCCATTGGGATGAGGACATCACGCTTTGCACACCAGAAGGGCCCAGATCTATGGCCTTCGTGGTCAGACGGGGGTGCACGACAACTTCCTCTGTGGAAGTATGCGCCCAGTGGTGTCATTCAAATGATTTAGGAACAGGAACTCACTTTTTTTTGGCACTTGTCGGGAACCCGGAACCAGCCACAGAGCCCGTTAAGATCCGGAACGCCCATTCTGGTCCCTTCCCCCTGAATGACATCACTGCCTTTAACCCTCTGAGTGCCGGCCAAACAAGAAGAAAAGCTCTTTGCAGAGGAATTGGGAGGGGGGAGGGGGGAGAGTGAAGTGGGCGGAGTCAGCCCTAATTTTAACTAGTGGAACTGAGTTCCCCCGCGTTCCCCCTGCATGACATCACTGTATGCGCCCCTCTAGTTGTGGCTACTGGGCAGATGCACAAACTTAACAGCCGTTTTGTACACACTGCCGCGCAGTGCACAACGCAGTCCATTCTCCCTATCAAGGGCATCCAAACGGAGCCCCTCTCCCCGCCATTCCTGTCCGAATTTCTGCTGCACGCAGTTCCCGCACGTCACAGCAACGGCTGTGTGCAAAGCCACTCCGATTTCCTTCAAAGGAGCCCATGTTTATTTACTTGGCAGTGGAAGTCCTTCAAGCCGGTTCAGCCTTTTATTTGTCTTTCCAGTTTCCAGCAGCTGCCAGGCCTTTCCTACCTGCGGCCGCCTCTTTTCTCCTCTTCCTTCTCCCCAGGCACTGTGACAATGGGGTGGGTTGTGCCAAAAAGACAAAGAAAAGCACATTAAATTAAAAAAAAAAAGCCTGCCTCAATCGCTGCTGTTTGGACAGATTCAAATGCTACGGGCAGGGCCAGCCTTAAACGTCAATGTGACCAATGGCGTCGCATTGAGGGCCCCCACACCAGCACAGTGAGCCAATCAGCTGCTGTTGCAGGCAGGAGCTCTACGGGCTGTGAGTCGGTGGGTGCACAATCGGGGTTCAGAGAGCCATCTGCGGCCAATCAGGAAATCCAGCTAGCATTGGCAAGCAGTAAAGCCGACACAATCGGTTCGGTAGGTTCACTGGGTTGGGTCAGTGGGTTCCTTGCCAGGCACCACAGGTGCCTGAGAGTAAACAGACGAGCCCATTCCCATGTGCAGATCTGCCCACTGGTCAGGCACATGGGGATGTGCCGAGGATCAAGCGCTAGGAGCAAGAGTCTGGAAGCCTGATGGCATGGGACGTTGGCACCAAGATGCAGCTTTGAAGACACACAGAAAAACAACAACAAAACAATTGATTTCTTCCGGCTTCACAAAGCTGGTTGATCTTTTATTCTTTTCCATAGCGTGATCATCGTTAATTCTTCCCATATTAGCCCCGAATTAGTTCCACCAATCACATTCTAATGTCAATCAACAAGATTAAAAAATATACACAAAAGCCCCCCCACATTTTCCAATCCTGGTACCTGCAAGCCTATATGATTTTAAGGCACAACAAGGCAAGAGCACCCAGCCTCGATGGCCCTAGATCCTAAACGCAGACAAATATCCCACTCAAAATCTCACCGCTGGAGTCCTGCCTGCTCTCGCACGAGGCACAAGCTTTGTCCTTGCCCCCAAAGCCCTCCATGGCCTCTCTCATCCTGCTACATTCCTGCTCTGTGGACCTTCGCTCTTCCAGCTCCACTGCCCACAACAGCTCCGCCCTCCGTCCCTTGCCGCCTGCTTAGAACTGCTTCCCTGTGGAACTCCTTGCCACAGGATGTGGCCACGGCGTCTAGCCTAGGTGCCTTCAAAAAGGGGATTGGACAGATTTCTAAAAGTCCTTCCCCAGTGATAAAACCACGACCATCGGTATGTGCAACCTCCTGGGTTTTAGAAGTTGGCTACCTCAGAATTCCAGGTGCAAGGAAGTAGCAACGGGATGCAGGCTTCTTGTGTGCTCCTTGACACATCTGGTGGGCCACTGTGAGATACAGGAAGCTGGAGCAGATGGGCCTTTGGCCTGATCCAATGGGGCTCCTCTTAGGTTCCCAGAACACCTGCAGGATACTTCCTAATTCAAATTCTTCAACACCCTGCATAAAATCCGTCTTTTTCAGAAAGACTTTGGCATCTGGTCTTATGACCCATTCCCTAAACATGTGTAACCATCACATATGTTTCCCCCCACCCCCAAGTGACGCCTCGCCACCACCCCGATTGTAAGCCACTCAGGGCAGAGACCCATTTTCTGTTCCTTCCAAGTGCCACAAATGCTGACGGCACTGTATAAATAAATAAAACAAATCCGAAAAGTTCTTTAAAACATCCCATCCATGAATGCAGCCCCAGTTCTAACCATCTAATTATCATGACGGACAGCTCAGAGCTAAGGCTTGAATGTTTTAAGTCATTAACTGACGTCTTGTGGAGAAATTGGCAGCCGACGCTATGAATGAGCTTGGCTCTTGCCAGCGTTCTCTTTCTCTTCCAAAGGAAGCCTGAACCCAGTTAGTGCGGCCCCTGGAACTCCTCGCCACTTGGGGAAGCGGGGCGCAAGCATGCAGCAGTGTGCGTTTGCCCGGGATGCGCCGAACACATACGGCAAATGAAGTCAGAAGAACATACAGGCTCTTTCAGACAAACAGAGGTCCCTCCCCAGAAAGTACCAGTGAGAGCAAAAAATGCATCACGTCCTGAAGCTGGAATAACTTCAGCTGCCTTGCTGAGAGCTATGAATCTGAGCCGTGTATTTATGGAGCTGTTCGGCAGGCTCCCCTTCACCGCACTGCTGCTGAAAATGTTCGTGAAGTTTGGGCTTGCTGCCGGAACTGGCGCCCTCGACGGCCGGGAGGTGTCCGCTCGACATCCGGAGGATCGTGGCAGTGAGCGACTTGATGTAGTTTTTGGCCAGGGTGAGGGTCTCTATTTTGGACAGCTTGTTCTCTGCCCGGACGTGAGGGATCACCTCCCGCAAGGCTTGGAAGGCGGCGTTGAGCTTGTGCATTCGCTGGCGCTCGCGCTCGTTACTCTCGAGGCGCCGCATGCGCCGGTCCTTGCTGCTCCAGGGAAGCTTGGCGGGTCTGCTCACCGCCTTGTGGCTCTCCTTGTTCCGCTTCTCCTTGCGCCGCGAGCACTTCAGAAGGTCGCCGCCGGCTGGGGCCTGATCCTGACGGAACGCGTCTTCGCTGACGGCGCTTCTGCATTTGGCGCCTTTGCTCTTGGCCTTCATGGTGGGTTCCCAGCGAGGAAAAAACGGGGCCCCCGAGTTATCTCCTATCGGAAGAGGTTTCCGGCACCAACCAGGCTGCTGTTTGGGAAAGACGACACCATAAGAAGACATAAGAAGAGCCCTGCTGGATCAGGCCAAAGGCCCATCTAGTCCAGCTTCCTGTATCTCACAGCGGCCCACCAGATGCCCCAGGGAGCACACGAGACAACAAGATGCTTGCATCCTGTTGCCACTCCCTTGCACCCGGTACTCTGAAGTAGCCCACCACCAATGTAAGGAGGATGCACAATCCATCATTGCCTATAGCCCACGATGGACTTTTCTTCCAGAAATCCGTCCAATCCCCTCTTAAAGGCATCTAGACCAGATGCCATCACCACCTCCTGTGGCAAAGAGTTCCACAGATTAACTACCCGCTGGGTAAAAAAGTACTTCCTTTTATCTGTTTTAACTCTCCCAACCCTCAGTTTTAGGGGATGCCCCCTGGTTCTGGTGTTTTGAGAGTGGGAAAAGAGCATCCCTCTGTCGACTCTATCCCTTCCGTCCCACCAGTTGGTTGGAAAGAGAAAGCACAACTTCAGCCTGATCGGACGGCAATTCAGCCTAGACTTGGTCTATGCGCCAGAGCTGGATCAAACCTTCCTACACCCAGGATAGGGTGTCAAATGAGACTCCCTCCTTACTTAGCAATGTGCTTGTCCCTGCTCTTTCCCATTCCTGAATGGGACAAGGAGGGCAGAGCAGAAAAAGGAAGTGTGGAGGAGAGGGGTGGGCCACAGTATTGAACCTCTCCTCTACAGTTCCTCCTCCTTTTCCAATCCAGGAAGTGAGGGAAGCAGTAGGGACTCCTCTCCCCATCACACTTCTGCTCTGTATGGTAGAGCTTCGATCAGTGGTTCTCCAACACTTTAGCACCGGGGCCCACTTTTTAGGATGACAATCTGTCCGGGACCCACCGGAAGTGATGTCACGGCCAGAGGTTCCATCATTGTGACGCCAGAGCCTGCTGCTTTCCTGAGAACGCAGCAATAAGTTGGGTTATTTTTCCAGCCATTTCCCAATAGCAAAGTGAATCAGAAACAAAAAAAAGGCTATTTGCAAGCTTGACATAAGCAAAGCAACCACACAGCATCCCATCTTCCCATATTTTCAATAGGTAGGTGCGTCACAACCCACCTGAAATTGGCTTGCCACTCACTGGTGGGTCCTGACCCACAGTTTGGGAACCGCTGGCTTAGATTATTCTACCAATGTTTTGGTCTGTTCATAGACCAAAGCTGCACATGCTGTATTCAAGACGCATATGATCTGCGTACATGCATGTGTCAGTTTTTACACATGTGTGATTATGTACATTTGATCTATATTCTTTTTTTTTTTTTAAGAGTCTAGTTCCTGTTTTAAATAATTGCTGGCTTTTATCTGCTGTTTTGCTATAATGGCATGTTTCCATTCTGTTTGCTGTTCTTTTACAATGGCTTATATGCATTCATTGAATTTTGTTCCAACTTTTTTTTTTTCAATGCCACTTAGCAGAAAGGCCTCATTCAAATCCTTTAAAAAAACAAGGAATGCAGAGCTGGCCAAGCTCAGGGATTCTGCTTCTAGCTATGCCTGTGAAAATATCTGTTAGAATGCATCTGTGAGCACAGCCTTCCCTGGCCTGTCCACTTATCACACACACAGTGCCGAACTTTGCATCCAGTCAAATGTTTCCTTGAAAGTCCCAGTGCTGTTGCTGAAGAGCCTCTCCTTATCTCTAGTTGATAATTCACACTTCTGTGAATACAACTATTACACTTTTGCAGGTAATAATCTGCACGCTGTCATTTTTCGCTTTGTTCAGGTGAATAATTAGAGCCGTAAAAGAGTTAGTATTCCAGAATAAGCCCACTTTTTTTAGATGCAGTCACGTTTTCCAGTTTTATTGTGTGTATGGCCCACCATAAGAAGAGCTCTGCTGGATCAGGCCGTAGGCCCATCGAGTCCAGCTTCCTGTATCACACAGTGGTCCACCAGAAGCCTCAGAAGCCTCAGGGAGCACACAAGACAACAAGATGCCTGCATCCTGTAGCTACGCCCTTGCACCTGGCATTCTGAAGTATGTAAGGAGTGTAAGGAGGTAGTACCACCCATCCTATAGCCCACAATGGACTTTTCCTCCAGAAATCTGTCCAATCCCCTTTTAAAGGCACCCAGGCCAGATGCCATCACCATGAATGACCTTTTTACACACACACACACACACACACACACACACACACACACACACACACACACACAC
>JAJKFI010000053.1:4914355-4959126 GCA_029204185.1 Lerista edwardsae | reverse complement strand
CACACACACACACACACACACACACACACACACACACACACACACACTATTTCTTGATTGCTTCTGGTTCTGAACAGATGAATACAGCCACACCTGAAATAAGCTGGATGCTTACCTGGTGATGGAGCAGCTGCCTGCAGCATCCCTAACGACTCCAAGCTGGCTCGGACTCCAACGACCCACCCGCCGGTGGTGGCCTCCAGGAGCAGGTGGGTCGGCTCCCCGGTCTCTCGCAGAATGCTGAAAGGAAAGCAAGGACACGTCACTTTAAGGCACAAACAGGTGTGAGAGGCGGAGTTTGGCTGGGCCAAGTCTTCTGCAAATAAGCCCAAGGGTTCCAAGATTATGACAGAGGATCATGCTCTGCCATGCGGCTGGTGCGGGAATTTCGCAGATCCCGGCATCCCCCACCCACCCCCGCCACTTCCAATTGCGCAAGAGAGGCTGGGGTGAGCTGGTGTTACTGGGCTGTTTTTGTTTTCATGTTTGAGCCCAAAGATCTCCTTCCACCCTTTTTTCCTGAGATGGGAAAAAAACCCTTGTAAGCGAAGGCTGTGCTTTGTGCCCAATTACCAGTGCCAAGTCTCTCTGTCCGAATGAAGTAGGAGATTGTCTCCCGGTCAGACCATTACTCTGCCTGCATAGATCGACAGTGGCTCTCTGAACTGAGCTCCTGGCTTGTACGCAGAATCTCCATGTTCCATCCCTTTCTCCAGTTGGGGCCAGGAAAGACCCTCTAGAATCTCAGACAGAGTGTCTTCCTAGTCCCAACTGGAGAAAGGGATGGAACATGGAGATTCTGCATACACAGCAGGTTTCTCAGCTTTCTCCAGGGGGCAATGCACTGGGGAAGAAGCCACAACTAACATAGCGGGAGCATGCAAAATACGATTGAAGAAGCTGCCCAAATTGGGGAGGGGGGTAGAATCTCTCCTTATCTCTGGTTGACAAGGCCAAACACTCTCTGAAGCGACTACCACAAATGCTACCTCCGCACAATGGAGACATTCTACGCCTGAGACACGAGAGTGAAATTTGATCTTCAGGCGTAACCTCAGAAGGAGACAAAAAGGAAATGGAGGAGGGGAAAGTGAAAAGTAAAAGTGTTCCAAGTGTGAACCAGGATGACGATCTAAACCTGTTCCACCTGGTTGCTTTTTTCCCCCTGGCCGAACTGTGAATGCCACAGATGCCAGAACAAGAGCCCATTTTACTCATTGCATCAGAACCGATTCACGCCGTGTGGACCATATTGAGCTAAAGGGCCTGACTGAGTGTGCAAAATTTTGGAATAAATTCTATAGCGCCGAGTGGCAGAATGAACGCACACCGACACTGGGCTTATAAATATATACCTTTATTTTATTTTGAATATTAAATAACGTTTTTAAATTACAAGCAGTTTTTGAATCACATTATGCATGATCAATATACAGTAGAAGTTTTTACAGTTTTTAAAATGTACACAATTTAAAGACGATTTGACCTGAAGTTTCATTAAACTAGGATATTGCCATAAACCTCATACCTGTATTAGATTCCAATAGGAAAACCGCCTCAACCCTATGATTTTATTACATAGATTTCCTCATTTACAAACGGAGTAAAACAACGTATATACACATAAACCAATACCATTTGCCACTAGGTTACACCTACAACTGTGCAAGATCAGCCTCCTCATTAAAAACAGAACTAAACATCTTAAACTCATTCAAGTTTCATTTGCCAAAAAAAACAACAACAACCAAAAATTAAAACCAGGCTAGTGGTACTGAACATTTATGACATTTTCCTGCTCTGTCTACCATTCCCCCTTCCCAAAGCCTGAATATTTTATACAGCTTAAAGCTGAGGTTAAATACTCCATTCTTATTTTTAAGGCTAATTTCTTATAAGGCTAATTTTTTTGTCCCCAATCCCTACCCCCAAATAGCCATTTTATTACCAATGAACATTTTTAGCCGAGTGCTGAATTGTTTTGCTCCCCCCTAAAATCTCCTAATCAAGCTGGGTCTCAAACGTCAAGACCTGCATATAAATCACAATCTAAAATACTGATGATTATTTTTTTAAAGCATGAATGGCTCTCATTAGTGCTTCACCAAGGATTAAAAAATGAGAATCAGTTCATCTTTTCCAGAAGTGGCGACTTGTTTTCTCACCCATGGTTTAAAAAAAAACACAACGTTTTAGTGGCTCAGCCATTTTCCATTTCGTTTGGCTTCTTGTTACAAGCAACGCAGAACTTTCCTCACTTAAGATGTGTTATTTTCCTTAAGTATGACGGTACTTCTTTCAGCCTGACCATCTCGGGGACCACGCTGCAAATACAGGAAACGCAAGTGGGGTCTGGACATGGGAAGCCGCCGGAGACGGCCTGCGTTGCCCCAGTCCTTCTGCTTTAATGGGTCAGCAATAGCACAGGTGCAGCTCCTTCTGTCCACAACCATCCTACAGACAAATGCTTAGCGAAGGAGGGGCAGGGGGATGCATTGGGGGGGGGTGTCTCAAAGGCCTCTCCAAAAGGCGCTTCCAGTTTTCGCTAAAAACTGGAAGCGCATTTCAAAGATGTCGTAAGGCGGTTTAAAAATGGGGTGTTGAAATTTTGCAAACCCCCCCAGATGCCACGTTCCTTAGCTACTCCACCGCCTACAGAATTTAGTGTAAGGGGTCACTGACAACCCCTACTTCTCCCCCCCTCCCCGATATGCACATACGTTGAGCAGCACAGCTGCCCCACACAAACAGAATGATTAGGCACGGTTGATGCAGGGCATCTGTGCCCTCAAGCAACCGTACGAAGGGGATAAACTGAGAAGGCGACACTCTCTGTAGCCCGGGGAAAAAAAGGTTTCATCAGCTATTTCTAGATCTTGAAGCAGACACAGATGCAACGTTAGCTTATGTTCACAGCCTCAACGGCTGGGACAAGAGTCTCTCATGCCAACCCAGGAACGGGCACACCTGGCCCAAAGAGCTGATGCCTTACTTAAAAACACCACCACAAAAACGCACAGGGTTTTTTTGTTGTTTTTTTAAGCACTGTAGGAAAGTGCAGAGAACAATTCTTGCCGAAACAAGCAACACCAACTGCTCAAATTCTCTCTCCAGGGAATCGTAGTGCAAAAGAGAGACAGAAGTTGGCCTAAGTGAAAAGGTAAGACTCTGTCATTAAAAAGGGATGGAAGTTTGCCTTCAAGTAACTCTTGGGAAGAGTGGACTGGACTGACACTGCAAATTTCAGGGGGAAATTACAGGCATTTAAAAACCACATACAGGCAAGCCTCTGTATCCATGATTTCAATTATCCTCAGGTCTGGTACACACCCATTAGCACTATTTAAAAGCTAAGCCTTGTGCAAATGCTCTACAGGGCTGCTGTAAGCAATGCTCCACCTACCTTCTGGCAGCCTGAATGGCTCAAAGGGTGTGATTGAGGTTAACAAGAAGCAGAAGTTAATCCTAACCTGGAGTTAGGCCGGCACAGTTTGGCCGGCACAAGGGCCACTGTCAAGTATGCTTGGACCACTCTCGGAGTCAGAGAGGCCAGCACACAGACGGGCGCTATCCTCCCTGACTCCGAGCGTGGTCCAAATGCCCTTTACGGTGGCCCTTAGGCTGGCCAAACTTTGCTGGCCTCACTATGCCGGCTTAACTCCAGGTGAGGATTGCACTCTCATTTGCGGTTTTGAAGCACTGCGACCCTGTAAAGCAAGAGCATTTAGACCAAGGCAAGCTTTAAAATAGCAGTGATGGGTGTGCTGGGGGCCTCGGATACAGGGTTCACCGTATCCATGGTTTCCGTATCCATGGGGATCCGCCACGGATATGAGGGTAGCTAAAGGTGCCTTGCAGGATTGCCCTGTACACTGGAGAGAACCTGGTGATGTAGCTCCGCCATGGCCATGACACAGATTACGCAGTGCTCCCTCTGATTCTACAGGAACAATAAACCGCCGAAGATCAGAGTTAGGCTTTCTGGTCCTCGTATAAATAGCAAAGACGCACTGGATTCTCTCACAAGACGAGTCTTTCGTGGTTGGCTCCAGTCATTCGACCCCCTTGCAAGAAGTGTGCTCATCACCTTAGTCATACCGCATGCAGCCCTGAACTCACGCACTGCCTCGGAGATTGGGTGTTCTCAACAGGTTTCATCAACGCATTTTTCAAGCTGGGACGTTATTAGCACATCCGAGCCTCCTTGCGACACGGAACTGCGGCCCGTTTCAAACTGAACCTGCCTCACTTCCAGCCCTTCCCCCTGGCTCACAAAATCCAGTCTAGCGGGAGATGGGGGTGAGAAGCAGGGGGACGGAACACCCCCCCCCAATGCTTTTAAATATTGTTTTGACAAGAGTTTCTAAAACCTGCTAAGGTCCATGCTCGTTTACAGACCGTTCTCAAGTCAAACCCAAAGCAGAAGGCTCTGTAGTTAGCCAGTATTTTTTAAATACGGTATCTTTTTTTTAAAACCCAAAGAAGAAGCAGCTGCTGCTGCATAATGTATTTTACAGCTCCTTTTCTGATGCAAAACCAAAAATGCACGCATGTTTTACTGAGGGGGGGTGATGCATAATCAACACTGTGGCCCTTTCCATTTCTCAGTTTTCCAGCAGTAGCTTGGAGCTTGGGAAAGGCTTTTACAGGCAAGGAGGAAAATCCCAGTTCTGCCCAACTACCCCTTAGCCCTTAAGTGTCCACTGAAAACATCCTCAGGGTGGCTGAACTATGGATGGTGCTTACACTCTTTCCAGCAGCTGAACACGGGGCGGGGATGGGGGGGGAATCCGCCAGAGGATCTGAAATAGAAAAGGAACGAGACCCCCCCAATCTATACTGAAGGTGCTTCTTTACAATGATTCCAACTTCAAAAGGAAGAAGATGAGAAAAGCTAGTATAGCTGCAGGGAGTCAACATACTGTAATTCCCCCCCCCTCCGGATTATCTCGGCAGAAATGCTGACAGTTCCCTGAAGATGAGCAATACTCAAAAGTTACCCAGTAACCAGGATCATTGACAACACACACACACACACACACACACACAGGATTCCAGAGTCTTTCAGGCTTCTCCTGAAAAAGTCCTGCTACCACTTTTTAAGCCAACTATACATAGAAGGTCAATTAACCGACCACTTTACTGCAAACGGGAACAGCATTTATATATAGATCTCTCTTAAAGGAGGGGGTGCCGAACCACCCCTTCGAGACACAACAGTGCACACAAAAAATTCCAAGCGTTGTAAAAAGAGGAAGACTCAAGCTCTGTACGTTTCTGACAAGTGCACGGCGCAGGAAAAAAAGGACATCAAAAGAAGGGGACTGATTCAACAGGGCAAACCCATTTCGGCTAAATGGAGCAGCAAAGAATGGCTTCGTATCACGCGGAAGGGCTTGGGAAGGAAAACCCAGCGGTGCGCCTGCAGTTAAGCAAGAGGCAAAGTCTTACAGAACGTGGTTCGCGATGCCAACAGCTCTTCATCGTAATATTTCAAGTGAAACAGCCACCACCACCCATCACCTTTTTGCTCTGTACCTGTTCATATCGATTATACATGAATGTAAAAAAAAATGGGTATGATACAATCCTATATATAAACCAGAACATAACCGTTTTTTTTTTTTACAGATCTCATTACAAATTGTTTGCAGGTCACTTCAAGTACTGGGGAAGGGGGGAGAAGCACGTAATTCTCGCTAAAAAGAAAAGAACAGGAAAGCAAAAATGCACCGGTTTCAAAACAACACGAAGAGGAAGGGATTTCATCCAAATTCAGGTCCTGATTAGATGGCTGCCGACAACGTGATTACCAGGCTTGGGCAGATCCGATTTCTGTTCCGATGCACAAATTCGTGCTTGGGGTTTGCCATGAATCTGCCAGCAGGCAAAAGGCAGAACTGTCCGCCCCCCACGACCGCAAGCACGACGGCACACTGAGAAAGCTCCAGCCACCTAATCTTTTTCGCCATCCTCGCTGCTCCCTGTGGAAAAAGGATGCAAAACCATTAGAGGGGGAAAAACATATTTGGACAGTTTACCGCCAGATGTTGCCTCTTAAGACAGCAGATTTTTCCTTCAGGCCTACAGTACATCCCAGGGAATTTTTCCTACAGAGCATCTGGAGGTGGAGGCAGCTGTTGGAGATGCTCTAGGAGGCTTTCCTGCTAAAAGCAAGGGGTTGGACTAGATGACCTTGTAGTGCCCTTCCAACTCTATGACATTATGAAATGGAGTGGGGAGAAAAAAGCCTCAAGATACACAGCTGTTCTCTTTTCGAAACTTCCACTTATCTCAAACTCAGTATGGATTGGGCTATAATACAGTGTTTCTCAAATTGTGGGTCAGGACCCACTTGGTGGGTCACGACCTGATGTCTTGTGGGTCATGGAAAGCTGGGAGCAGCCATCTCCAAAGCTGAAGAGCATACTCTTGCTCTATTCCTTTTGTGAGTGTTAATAGTTTGAATTTTCAAGTGCTTTTGTTTTAATTTTGTTGTTAGTGCTTTGACACCGTATTTTGTCCTAATCTTGCATACTGTCAGGGACGTTTCATGGTTGTGCAATTGCTGCAGTCCAAGAATGCCTGTTTGCATTCCAGGAGTGTCGTCTGATGACATCACAGCGATGCCACTTCCTGCCTGATGATGTCCCTTCCAGCCATGACAATCCCGACACAAGTGTCATTCTAAAAAGCGGGGCCTGGTGCAAAACGTTTGAGAACCACTGCTATAAACACTTTCTCCAGGACTTTAGAATCTTTGGTTTTCTCTCTCTCTCGGGTTTTGATGTTTCTGTGTCCCTCCCTTTCATGAAATCCAACCTCCACCCAACACACACCAAAAGTCTCAAGCACAGCTGGTCTGAATCACACACCTCAATGTCACTGTTTAGGACATTTTAAAAGCTACACCTTATCTTAAACACCGGCCTTATTGATTATATATAATCTAATCGGCAGTTCTAATACAAGCGCAAACAAGCTTGCAACTTGTATACTGCCAGCATGTACCAGGGCTATTCTTATGCATAATACACATCTATGAATATAAGCGAAGTAAAGGATTGATTTGATTAACCTGGCAGGTATTACGTTGGCAACCATTTCTGCTAAACTGGGCTGTCCCAGGACATGCTTGTCTCGCTCCCATTCATTCTCCTAAATGAAGCAAGGAATGGAAGAACTGTACGGGTTATAACTTGGCTTTTCTATAGCTCTTCCCGAGCATGCCAAGTGAAGTCATTAACCTGGATGCGATACCTGGAAATGACATCATCAAGCAGGAAGTGCCGTCAGTGGGACATCATCAAATGACACTCCTGGAATGCAAACTGGCATTCTTAGACTACCACAACTGCATAACCATGAAACATCCTGGACAGAAAGCAAGATTGGGACAAAATACGATGTCAAAGCACTGAATAAAAACAACTGCCTATGTAAACCGCCTTGAGTTGTAATCATTAGAGAAATCTAGTGACTTTAAGAAAGGCGGTATATAAATACATGTATTATTATTATTATTATTATTAAAAAAAACCTCACTTGAAAATTCAGAGTGTTAACACTTTATAAAAGGATTATAACAAGAGTAAGGTCTTCTATTTCCAAGATGGCTGCTCCCAGCTTTCTGCGACCCACCTAGTGGGTCCTGGCCTACAGTGTGAATAACAACTGCTCTAACCTCAGCATGCCAGCCACATTACTGCCGAGCCTTAAGCACGGTAACAAAACCCAAACTCACTTTTCCTTGTGTACAACACACCTGAGTATTTGACAACAAGCTGCTGCCCAAGCACAAATGTAACACTACAGCTTGAAGGACAAAATACTTGCCTCCCTGTTCAATATCCGAGTCTGTGAGGTGAGTGAGGGAAAAGCTTGCAATGTTTGCCGGCGAGATGGAGAACCTGGAGTAAGGTAGCGCAGGCGACCAGTTTTGTTCTGGGCTTCGGGGTGGCGGGGGAGGGGAAAAGTACTTGGAGGGCTGAAGAGAAGGTTTGGAATTGATAAGACTGCTTCCGGCCTTGGATATGAGAGAAGGCTCCGGAGAAGGGAAGTCATCATCCCATTCAAAGCCCCCACCTGGAATGCATGCAAAAAGATATTAAGAAAAAGCAGAAGGTCATGATTTTCAAGGAGTCGATTCCCAATTCCTGGTCCTAAATGCACTGTCTAAGGGAGAGAGACACTGTCCTGGTCCATGCAGAAGCCAACAGAAATGAGAGCTGCTTAGGGTTGCATGCACAACGCTGAAAACAAATTATGCAGCTCAGGGCACAATCCTAACCAACTTTCCAGCACTAAGAGTTATGCCAAAGTTCTGCATTCTGCAGCCAAGTCGTCAATGCTTGTTCCCTTACCTCGGAGCTGCATTGCCCTTAACCAAGGGCTGGAAAATGGGTTAGGATTGTGCCCTCAGACACTGGCATAAGTACATCAAATTTTGCCACCATGATCCTTAAAAACAGACTGGGTTTGCAAGATGTGCGTCAAGGCAGGGTCCCGGAGCATGGCAAAAAAGTGACAGCGAAGGAGCACTTCTAAAGGATTCACTGATGTAAGCTGCTTGGGGACATAAAACTTCTTGGCCAATGCAAGGGTGGATGGTTTAAGCCAGGAGGCGCCAAACTGAAATTGTGCACCTTTACAAAATCAAGACTACCCTTTCACTAATGTGCACACATAACACAGAGACATTTTGATAGCTTCTTCATAGGTACCTTCTTCATCCGTGGAGCTTTCAGAATTGGTGAACTTGTTCAAGTAACTAAGACCTGAAGCTGGAACAGGAGTGTTATCTGAGGCCGAGTGATTGGATTCTGCAGTGCGGTTTACAAGTTCTTTGGTTGGTGTTTCCTAAGAGACACCCCCCCCCAAAAAAAAGAAAGATGCAGGTTAGCGTCCATTAATGCAGGTTCAACAGGTGAAGACTAATTGGAGTGCTAAAGCATGTTACTGCACCATCTAATTAATTTCACGCAAGTGACTCTAGCTCTGTGGTTCTCAAACCTTTTAGCACCAGGACAGTCTGTCCAGGGCCCACCGGAAGTGATGTCATGGCCGGAAGTGCCGTCATTGTGACGCAAGAGCCTGCTGCTTTCCTGAGAACACGGCAATTAGCTGGATTATTTCTCAGCCAGTTTCCAATAGCAAAGGGGATCACAGAAAGGGGTGGGGAGCAAATTTACAACCTTGGCATGAGCAAAACCACCACACAGCCCTCTCTCTTTTCAGCATCCCATCTTCTCATATTTTCATTATGGCTGCTCTAGGTGGTAGCACTAAGGCACAGGATTTGCACACGCGCACATGCGCACGCAGACACACACACCCCAAATCCTCCTTCCCTGTGAAACAGGAGAACGGAATGTGCAACAGGAAGGAAAAACATTGCTAGATAGTACTCAGGAATTTCTTGGTTGGCCATCGCACAGCACTGCTGTCAGTCTAGACCTTGATACTCAAGGCTCACCTGAATTGAACTTGAAATGCACTGCAGACCATGAGTGATCCGTGGACTGTGGTTCAAAAGAGTCACTGTGCTACATGCTTGCCTCCTGGCCAAGCACATCTCCAGCCAGAAAGCCCTTTTGAGCCAGTTCAATGGCAGCACCACGTACTCAATTTATACGATTCTCGAGCCCCTTGAAGGCAGCACGTTTCTGCTAGTGAACATGGCGAAGACTTTCAGACCAAGAATGTCGTTTCAGATTAGTAACCCTGGTGGTTTCCTGTCCATATGCAAAGTAGAAATGGCTCAGGACTAAGGGCGAAATCCTAACTTAGAGTTAGGCCGGCATAGTTAGGCCAGCAAAGTTTGGCCTGCACAAGGGCTACCATAAAGTAAGTTTGGACCACTCAGAGTCGGAGAGACCAACACACAGACGTGCGCCATCCCCCCTGCCTCAGAAAGCGGTCCAGACATGCTTTACCGTGGCCCTTGTGCCAGCCAAACTTGGCTGACCTACCTGTGCCAGCCTAACTCCAGGTTAGGATTGCGCCCTAAGATTTGTAAGCCAACAGGCCAAGAACTGCCATAAACACAGGTGAACACTCATTCCTCCTCCGTTAATACTGAACAATCAGCAGTCCGCTTTGAACCTTTAAATGCTATATCATTCCCCCTCCCCCCAAAAAAAGGAAATAGGAAATAATTTCACCAATTACTGACCCTGGAAAGTGCTTAATTACCCAACATTTTAGAGACCCATTCCTTTCTACATAAATGGGTTCCTTCCTGCAATTCGATTGCTAACCTCAACATTTTATTTAAAAAATTCAATTTCGTTTCTGCATCCTTTTTTTCCTGCTACTTCCACAAAAGCGATAAAGCCGTTTTTAGCCTGATTCATTGGTACTGGGAGCTTGTCCCAGAAATCCGCCATGGTTCATTTCTAGGCTGGACAGGAGCCTTGAATTTGCTCTGTTAGTTTGTCTTCCCACAAGGTATAAAAGGCACCTTGTGACTATCGTGTTACAGAAGTGAGAACTAGATGCACAACCTTGGGGCATGCAAAGTAGGTCAACTATTTTCAGAGAGCGTGAACATATACACACATACAGTTCTGCAAACCCTATGTGCTTTATTATGAATGCCAGAGGTTACTATGACCGCTGGCTCTGGTTTTAAGCCTCTAGTGCTTCTTTGGTTTTCTTGCCCCAGGTAATGGCAAAGAGTTTTGTTTAAAAAACAAGACACAATGTGGCATGGGACCAGGAGGGAACATATCAATTTGTTCATACAGAACATGTTGGCTGGATTTCAATAACACCATTTGCCTATAACTTGGACTAAACGACCTATGGAGAATGATGAAATGTCATGCATGAAATGTCTATGATGAAATGTCATGCAAAGCTCTCAATCTTCACCTGAACAAAACCGTGCCTTTTAAAAATCTGTGATGCTGTGGGTCTAGGATACCCATAGCAACAAACTTGGGGAGTGGGCTTAAGAATGACACCATCAACATAGACTTATTAAGCACTCCCCTTTGGCAGTCCCGGGATAGATAATGGGTCAATAATACTGTTTGTACATAAAAAAAGTGAAACGGACAAGTATTTGCTAATTCCAGTTTCCCATTCAATGCAATAGGGGTAAAAATGACCCCCAATACCATTATGAAAAAACATGCAATTTAAAAAAAATTGCAACGGGACAAGGGCACGCAACTCTACAAGGCAGTTCATCTTACGTGGGCTGAGAAATAACTTGGAGGATGGAGTTAAAGAACACTAAAATTATCAGAACACTAAGGTTTATCAGTTCCTCCTTCCTCATACTTCTCCGGGTCAACGTGGCCCCACTATTTGGACCAGGGCGAATGACTCATCCCAAACATTATGGTTTTGTTTCAACCCCCTAGAACTCAGGGACAGTATGAATTCAGCTGGTTCTTCTGTGGCCCCACCCCAGAGTTTTCCTTTCTACAACCTTAAGAAAAGTTGAACTGTTTTGGAACTTCAGTCGCTTCTGATAAAACACTGTTCCTTCTCCCTGCTTAGTTAGCCACAAAAATGCAGGCTCTAGACTTGCGCACAGTGTAATAGAGAACGAACGTCTTGAAGTACCTGATCAAAGAGATAGACTGTGACATCGTCGAAGAATGTGACTGCTTTTCTCTCGTTTTTCAAAGAGTTCTCACGAGGACTGCTCTGTCCCAACAACGTGGGACACTTCAGCAAACTCCTTAGATGTTTGCCGTCATCACTATTGGTCAGGATGACTGGTACCGGGTGCACCATCTCCTCATCACTGTCAGAGCTGAGACCATGCAGGTGGAAAGTTCTCATATCGTCCTCGGAATCATCGCTGTTTTCGTCTTCTTCGTCGGCGTCATCTCCGTCCAACGACAGGCCAAGGATCCCAGTAACATCGAGTTTACCGAGATATTTTCCTTCGATGTCCGGCTCTTTCAACTTGTGGCCGTCGAGATGACACAGGGATTTTTCGTAGGCTTCAGCGGGGCCGTACGAGTTGGCCACAATCTTTAAATCTCTCTCGGGAATGAAGTCCGCGGTATTTGTTCCGATGCAAGAGACGCTTCGAGGGCAATCCTCGAATATTTCGATGTCGTCGTCATTGGAAGACTCCAACTCCAATACAGGTGGCAATAAAGTTGTGCTAGCATCTTCACGAGGACCCTCCTGCCCTCCGACGTTCCTCTCACCTAGCGCTAGCCTCTCAGCCAAGTCCTGCTGCGAACAAGAGTTATTAGCATACTGACCGTCAGCCACCACGTCATAACCTGACCGATTTGCTGAGCTTGCATCCTTTTCCATTTCAAAATATTCCCTGCCCATGCCCTCTGTCAGTGCCTGAGGTTCTGCTGCTGTGTTTATGACCTCTTCAGATTTCTTCTCGAGCTCAGAATCGTTATCGGAAAAATAGGCAGAATCTCGGTACGAGTTCTGGAGTCCGCAAAAAGCAGTCTTCATGGCTATTCCAAAGTGATTTGTATTTGCTGGGCCCGAGTCCGCGCTCACCTCTGCTGACACAACAATCACAGGGTTATCGTGCAAGAGATCATCATGGCCAGCAACAGGCAAAGCAGACTCTTCATTAGAGTCACTACCAATAAGATGCGACGTCCACTCTGGCGATTCCAGATTTTCAGTTTCATACCCGCTATCAGCAGGCTTGTCGGGTGGCAAGAGTTTCTGGGGGCTCTGGGGGCTTACCAAAGACTCCAAGGCTTCATTTACATCCAACGAATCCAGCGAGTCTGGAGTGTCAATGGATTGGCCCATGCTCTGCATGGGAGTTGACAAGCTATCGTCTAGTAGGCTGTCTTGACTGATACGGTCTGAGGGTAGAACAGATGGCAGAACAATTTCCTTTGGAACCTCATTGTCCGATTCCTGAACCCGAGGTGAAGTTCCATTGTTTCGCCCCAAACACCCATCACCTCGTTCTAATCCAGATCGTTTCTTGTCCAGCTCATGGATCAACTCCCAACGGTTATCACCATAATTAAGGTCCTGGTTTTGGGGGGGGGCTCTCGTGCGCTTCACCGTCAAATATAGTGCTAAGACAATGGCTATTCCCATTGGTTTTGTTTTTGGCATTAAGGGAGTGCGTCTCAACAGAGGCAGCTTCAGAGACTGGATCCATTCCGAGATAGGAGTAATCAATACTGCAGGTGGAGCTATCATCAACTCCCGTGTTTGAAAGTTCTTTTCCATCTCTCAATGGGGAAGCTCTTTGTTGTTTATCTACCACCGGTGAGCTAGAAGGCACCTGACTTTCCACCAAGGATTGAGGCAGAACACCTATGCTTACACTTGTAGCTAACTGCACACAATGCTCATCTGTACGGGTTGGAGTATTTGCAGTCATTTTAGTTTCAACCCCCAGAGAGTTCCTATTTGGTGTGGCTAACATCTCAGTGGTGTCCAGTGCACTTCTGAAATCACCTCCACCAGCTTCACTACTCAACATCCCCTTTAATAAATTCCTCTCTTGAAGGAAATGGAAGTTTTCAGACAGTTCTTCTGGAGTTAGCTGGCTAGGATCAGACTGCTGTGCCATGTCCTCAGGCGAATAAGCACCCTCCATTTCAGAAACATGCCTAGGAGTTCGCTTTTTGGGTGGACCGAGTTCTGTCGGTTCTAGATTCAGACACGGAGCCATTCCAAGCTCAAGGTGGATATCGCTTAAATCAGTCAATTCAATCTGATTCTCTGGACTTGTTGATTTTTCCGTGCTGGCAATAGCACTAAATATATTTTGGAAAGGGCTTTCAGGACCATTAATGCACTCTTTCTTGGAATCTGCGTTGTAGCAGGCAAGGTTCCCATCTGTAGTCGATTCGGCAGCATCAAAATCCCCAAGGACCATGAAATGAGAATTCTTGTCCATCGACGCTTGGCGGCCGTCCTCTTCCATCGCCAATATGGCAGCCTGGTTATCCAGGTTGACGTGAACACTGCCACTCTTCTCTTCTAACTGGATGTAATAATCGCTTCCGACAGGCGGTTTGTGAGCATTGAACACAGCAAGCTCCTCGGGCACCCGAAGCAAAGATTCTTGACCGCTTTCATCCTGCGCGCCAGGCCCTTGCTCCAAAAGCGTGTTCTCAAACACCTCCACGGGAAAGAAGATATTGGTGTAAGTCATCCCTTCATCAGGGGTTCCCTGACCATATTCGAAGTGATCGTGCTTGGCCGCCTCCCAGATGTACTCGAAGTTGAGCCCGCGGCTCGTTTCCGTGACGGTGAGAACCTCTTCCAGCTCGCGGCCGAGTCGGTTGCCCGCAAAGTGATCCAGGATGGGAAAGGCGGAGCTGTCCAAGGGATCTCTGTTGGAAGTGTTTGGCTTCAGACCGTCCCACTGCTCAGGGTCGATGGCCGAATCCTTTTGGCTCTGCACGTGGAGGAAGGAGAGAAGCTTATGAACTTCTTCCGCTGTCGCTCTGTTGTCGGGAGGCAGCCAGCAGAACTGGAGGACTTCGTACCTATGTAAAGACAAAACAAGGTTTCAGTACCAAACCAGTAACAATAGTATGCCCCTTATCACCAATTAGTCATTGTTTCTTAAAAAAACAAAAAAGGTTTCAAGATGCTTTAATATCAATGGGCTGGATTGTTGCAAGGTTTTTACTGCTGTTAACTTGGGAAGCATCCCTGGCAAACCCTGGCAGCATCTCCAAGAACGGGAGAGATATTCCCATCGGAAACTGCTAGTCATAGCAGTTACGACTAGTCATAACTAGTCATAGCTAGACAGACCAAATATCTGATTCAGAGAGCAATCCTAACCTGGAGTTAGGCTGGCCCAGTTAGGCCAGCAAAGTTTGGCTGGCACAAGGGACACCATAAAGTGTGTTTGGACCACTCTCGGAGTCAGAGAGGCAAGCACACAGACGTGCGCCGCCACCCCTGACTCCGAGAGTGGTCCAAACGCCACTCCCTTGTATCTGGCATTCTGAGGTAAATTTCTGAGGTAAATATGAGGTAAATAAAGCAAAGTTTGACCAGCACAAAGGACACCATAAAGTATGTTTGGACCACTCTCGGAGTCAGAGAGGCCAGCACACAGACATGCACCATCCTCCCTGACTCCAAGAGTGATCCAAACATACCTTATGGTTTCCCTTGTGCCGGCCAAACTTTGCCGGCCTAACTGTGCTGGCCTAATTCCAGGTTAGGATTGCACCCTCAGTATAAAGCATCATCCTATACCCCATTATGTTACAGGAAGCACAAGAATAAGCAGCATTATGGTTAAGAGATGAGCTGGTCCACCTCTTGCCCTGGTTCATTCTCCACACAGCCACTAATCCAACAGGTAGAGGCAAGCCACCTTCCCCTCCCCCCTGGGCCCATTATGACACCACCAAGCTAACTTATAGGACTACATTGAAGACTTATCAAGTGTAGGAAGCAGGTCACACATTTTGTTTTTTGCTTACACACACAGTCATTTTCTTTACTTCACCAAGACTCAGTTCTTACCATCTGTCAGAATACGGCTGTTCAAGTTGTGGATCCAAGAGCTTGGTCCGTTTCTCTTTTATGACCTGGATCAGGACCTCGTCATCAGATAAATCGGCGTAAGGCTTTGCACCGCTGCTGAAGAGTTCCCATAGCGTCACGCCCAGGGACCTGCCAAAAAGGAAAGCCTTCAGTAAGGGGACACTGGACCACAACATCAATATGTCACGGGGGCGGGGGGGGGGCTATATGCCATTCCTCATTCTAAGACCCAGCCATATGGAAGCTTCATCGCAAAGCATTACTCTCCAACTATATAGAAGCATCACTGTCCAGCCACATCGGAGCTTATACAGGGGTTAGAGCAGCCTTTCCCTAACTCTGGGCCATGAGCACATACAAGGTGGATCTCTACTGGCTTATGCAGACCCAAGTATGGAAGCCTTGAAAAACCACTTCCAGCTTTTGGAGACAACTTCCAGTCTGCCTCCCAAACCGGGAAGTGGCTTTCAGAAGCTTCTGTGGACCATTCCAAGGCCTGTAGAGGCCACCAGGAGAATCGCAACCCATCATGGAGGACGAAGGGGGTTGTGGCGCCGATAAGAACATAAGAAAAAGCCTTGCTGGATCAGGCCAAAGGCCCATCTAGTCCAGCTTCCTGTATCTCACACCAGATGCCTCAGGGAGCACGCAAGACAACCAAATACTTGTGTCCTGCTGTGTCCCCTGCATCTGGCATTTTAAAGTAGATGATTATTACCCTTGCACCACCCCCAAGGAAAACACCAGACTGAGGTTGGGGATTAACTTTATTAATCACAATGTAAATCATGTAACCTACTGAACACCCATCCTCCCTCGCCAGATAAGATTGGGCACCACTTAATTAGAACACTGCACATGGTTCTGGAAGACCCGAGTTCAAGTTCTTGCTCAACCATGAAGCTAACTGGGTGACTTCAGAACCAGTCACCTTCTCTCAGTCCTATCCTTTCTCACAGGGTATTTGTGAGGATAAAAGGAGGGAGAGAAAAGTCATACCACTCTGAGCTTCTTGAAGGAAGGGCTGTTTTTAAGAGTGCAATCTTAACCTGGAGTTAAGCCAGCAAAGATTGGCCAGCACAAGGGACACCATAAAGTGCATTTTACGCCATTCTCCCTGACTCTGAGAGTGGTCCAAACGCACTTTACAGTGGCCCTTGTGCCAGCCAAACCTTGCTGGCCTAACTCCAGGTTAGGATTGCACTCTAAATGTGATAAGACTAGCCCAGGACACCCTCAAAATGCCGCCAGAATACCAGTTCTTTGTATGCGCCGCATGTTCCATCTCAACCGCAAGCCAGGACAATTAAACGTATTGGCACCCAGGCCCTTTAAAAGCATTAAGGTTAAGATTGCTTTTGTACCAGATGTTGCCGAACTTGGTTTGTTCAGCTGTTAGCAGCCTGTCTTGAAAACTAGTCACCAGCTCTGGAGCGGTCCACCGAAGGGGCACCAGCTTCTTTTCATCGGTCTCAATATAATCTTCCTGTCATATTGAGGGGGGAAAAGCCAAAATTAGAGCAAACTCTTAGTGGCTCAGTTCAGACGCAAAGCTAAACCAGAGTGCGGGGCCACTTGAATAAGCTTAAGAGGACAGTGGGCTTGTATAGTCACAATCTGCCCCCTCTGCTACCGTGGGCAAGCGAGAAGGACAAGCCAGTAGCTCCCATAAGACTTCTATAAACTGCTAATCCATGGGTATCTCTCTAGACAAAGCCAGTACGTGCAAATTTGCAGGCTACAGAACTGCACCCACAAGGGACAAAACACTGATTAAGGGGGAAAAAATCAGCAATTCAACATATTAAATATGTATAGCACAAGCAACGAAAATCAAGCCCAACTCCTCCACTATTCCCAAAGCCCTAAACTAAACATCATTCGAGCCCCATCACCCACCAATTTCTAAATTGACTAAATTAGTAAGTTAGCCAAAAAATTCATCACCAGAGTAAACCACCATTTAAACGGCCAAACTGGGGCTCTGAATTTCCAAGCGTCTTTAAATGCATTCACTTACCTTGTACCGACTGAATCCTATTCCATAATCCCCCAATTTTACGTTTAAATCAGATGTCAGGAAGCAATTCCGTAAGGCTAAGTCACTGGAAAGAGAAAAAAAAATCCAAAGCAAGCTCAGCTACTAAGAATCAATAACGAAGCTGACGTAGCTGTATTCAGCTTACTAGATTTCAGCAGCGGACTAGATTTCAGCCGCTCAGACAGAGCTCGGTTCCGAAAGGGCATGGGTAGCAGCCACACACAAAAACAGGCCAAGGCATCATTTTAGAACAGCGAGCCAATTTGGAATAGTAGAGAGGCCAGTGGGCTAGGACAGTTCCAATTCAATGGTAATTTGGAGTCAGTGGCAGCTTTTCAGCCCAACACTTTATTATAGGGTACCTGGATTACTTTAAAGACTGTCCATGACACTGGGTTCCATTTTGCCAATTCCAGTCCATTGGTCGGACTGCTTGAATCAGCAGCCCAACAGAGTGGATGTTGACAGTTTAATACAGCGCATTATCAGGAATAGATTAGCTTGGGAGGGGGCTTTGCACCTCTCCCTTGCATGTTTTACCCAGCAGGTAAACTGTGGAACTCCTTGCCACAGGAGCTGGTGATGGCATCTGACCTAGGTACCTTTAAAGGGGGATTGGACAGATTTCTGGACGAAAAGTCTATCGTGGGGTATAGGCCATGATGGGTGGTGCAACCTCCTTATGTTAGTAGTAGGCTACTTCAGAATGCCAGGGGCAAGGGAGTGGCAACAGGATGAGGGCATCTTGTGGTCTTGTTTGCTCCCTGAGGCATCTGGTGGGCCACTGTGAGATACAGGAAGCTGGACTAGATGGGCCTTTGACCTGATCCAGCAGGGCTCTTCTTATGTTCTTATATTCTGAATTTTAGGGCAGGGGAGAACAGGAAGACACACCTAAGAGTGCTATGTTACAGGGCAAATCAACATTTCTATGGCAAAGGGAACCACAGTGTTTGAAGACCCCGTTTTGGTCATCATGAGACACGATGAGCCTCCCCTTTTCATACCCCTCCCATCTCTTTGCAAGTCACCTGTACGACAGGGAACTGCCTTCTCATTCCTTAGCCATGCAAACTGCTTTGAAAACTTGGTTATAAAGCAGTACGCAATATTCCAACTAAGCAAATATCAACGCAACTCCGTGCGCAGGCCTGTTATTGTGGAGACGAAGGCGCTGCGCTCCATAGCTCAACTATAACTAGCAGTTTGGAGTTAAAAACTTTAAGCCTTTGGCTGTGCACTAGAAGTCCCCGTTTTCCACCACCACCCCGAAACAGGCTGCAAAAAACTGTACTGCAAATCGACGCATATCTTAGAAGTCCTACCCATGCACAAAGTTGTGCTGATGCATGGCGACAAGCCCCGCAGCTATCTCGCATGCCATCCTCTGCAGCAGCATGATTTGGGAGGCTCCTTTGATGTTCTCCTGCTCGTTGCAAAGGTACGCTTTAAGGTCACCCTGTAAGACAAGTTCACACCACTCATCAACGCCTTTTCTCACATTGGGTGCACCCAACAGGCATTTAATGAAGCAGCAGCCACATGCACAAGGTCTTTGGTTCTTGTCACTCAACACGGTTATTAGTTAGCAGTTATAAATAAGCTGGTGCTAGTCATGGGATCTCGAGGCTCTGTAAGGCTTCGCAGGAGAAGGCACCCGAGGAGGAGGCAGTGGCCCTTTTAAGGCCGCTTGCTAGTTATCGTGTATGCGTGTGAGTGCAAACCCGTCTGGATGAAGATTATAGCATGATGAAACACGTGCAGGGAAGGAATTAGGGGACTGTGCCACACAGACAGAAGGATCAGGGATGAGAATAGCAAAGCATAATAAGACAGGTGTAATCTTAACTAGTGTGAAATCTTAAAGCAGGTGTAATCTTAGAGAAAAACCTAACATAACCAGGAGTTTCATGAATATTTATTTATTTGAAGAATTTATACCCTGCCTTTCCCATGCCAAAGCAAATGCCCAGGGCGGCTTACATGAGCAGGCTAGTCTGAACCACCGTTTTTCCAATGGGGTTTTTACAAATCTACAGTATTCTTGTGATCCGCCAAATCCTCAGTCCCAGATGTAACCTTCACAGTGTGGTTCTCTCCTCTGGCTGCTGCCATTGAACCTCAGCAGGTAATCGTAAGTCAAGCCTGACAGGTCCTCAAGGTCGTATTCCGTTCCTTTACCGCCTGGCCTTCTCACACACTTCCCGCGCAACTCTCACTTGCGGTGAGCTAATCAGCTCCACAGCGACTCTGTTCTGCCACCACAGGTACTGCAACTGGACTGCATGGAAATCCAATCAGTCAATCCTACAGGTAGTCAAGCCTGATTGCTCCCTGGAAGGACAAATCCTGAAGCTGAAGCTCAAATATTTTGGCCACCTCATGAGAAGAGAGGACTCTTTAGAAAAGACCCTCATGCTGGGAAAGACAGAAGGCAAAGGAGAAGGGGGCGGCAGAGGAGGAGATGGTTAGTGTCACCGAAGCGATGAACATGAAATTGGGTGAACTCCGGAAGCTGGTGGAGAACAGGGAGGCCTGGCGTGCTGTGGTCCAGGGGGTTGCGACGAGTCGGACACAACTTAGCGACTGAACAACAACAACAACCCCATCGTCCTTCCTTAAAAAGACTTTCAGGGCAGCTTTAAACATTTTTTTTTTCATAAAGACAATGACATCCTGAAGATGAAAAAGCTGCACAAGCAGACTGCAACATACAACCGTCAATTTGAAACTGCACAAGTGTAAAGAACAATTCAGGAGGAATTGGGTGGCCCTTGATTAAATTGCCTGGCTTTGATAAACTGACAGGGTGAATGACGGGGTTCTAGTAAAAGGCGTGCACTTGAAGCAAATGCTGAAATGTTCCTTCTTTGATTTTGTCCTGCAAGGACTCCAACGCACAGGCAGCGCTAAACTGACCCTACGTTACCGAGCAGAACTGCCTCGCCAGCTCTAGGTGGCAGCAAACTACTAAGCAAACACAGAACCCAGAACACGAAACAAGGGCATTTTCAGTAAGACTGAAAGAGCTCCTTCAGTTGCATTAATTTCCTCCAATTTAGGCAAACTAAAATGATGAGGTTCCTGCCAACTTAGCAGTTCGAAAGCACCTAAATGCAAGGAGATAAATAGGGACCACTTCGGTGGGAAGGGAACAGCGTTCCGTGCACTACGGCGTAGAGTCATGCCGGCCACATGACCACGGAAGCTTGTCCTCGGACAAAATGCCGGCTTTGAACAGGCTTTGAAACGGAGATGAGCACCGCCCCCTACAGTCGGTCACGACTAGACCATTCGGTCGTGGGGAAACCTTTACCTTACCTAAAATGATGAGATATTGTAACACACATGCTTAAGTTTTTTTTAAACAAAATTAAGGGAGGCTATTTTTCTGAATCCCTTTCATGGATCACTGCCTTGTCGTGGCGAAGGGGCTTGAGTAGCTCAATGAAGCTGTGAGCTATGCCATGTAGGGCTACCCAAGATGGACAGGTCACAGCAGAGAGTTCTGACTAAACGTGGTCCGCTGGAGAAGGAAGTGGCAACCCACTCCAGTACTCTTGCCAAGAAAACCCCATGGATTACAGAACAAAAAGGCTAAACGATATGACACTGGAAGATGAGACCCTCAGGTCGGAAGGTGTCCATTATGCTACTGGGGAAGAGCAGAACACAAGTACTAGTAGCTCCAGAAAGAGTGAAGTAGCTGGGCCAAAACTGAAAGGAAGCTCAGCTGTGGATGTGTCTGGAAGTGAAAGGAAAGTGCGATGCTGCAAAGAACAATACTACATAGGAACCTGGAACGTCAGATCTATGAATCAAGGCAAGCTAGATGTGGTCAAATGTGAGATGTCAAGGCTGAACATCGACATCCTGGGAGTTAGTGAACTAAAGTGGACAGGAATGGGAGAATTTAATTCAGATGACCATTATATTTGCTACTGTGGGCAGGAATCCCTTAGAAGAAATGGAGTAGCCTTCATCGTGAACAAGAGAGTGAGAACAGCAGTACTGGGGTATAACCTCAAAAATGATAGAATGATTTCCATTCGGATCCAAGGCAAACCTTTCAACATCACACTAATCCAAGTCTACGCCCCAACCACTGGTGCTGATGAGGAAGAAGTTGACCGCTTCTATGAAGACCTAGAACAGCTTCTAGAATTAACACCCAAAAAAGATGTCCTTCTCATCATAGGGGATTGGAATGCTAAAGTAGGCAGTCAAGAGGTAAGAGGAATAACAGGCAAGTTTGGTCTTGGAGCACAAAATGAAGCAGGGCAAAGACTGATAGAGTTCTGTCAGGAGAACACATTAGTCATAGCAAACACCCTTTTCCAGCAACACAAACGGCGACTGTACACATGGACTTCACCAGACGGTCTACATCGAAATCAGATTGATTACATTCTTTGCAGCCAAAGATGGAAAAGTTCCATACAGGCAGTCAAAACAAGACCTGGAGCTGACTGTGGCTCAGATCATCAGCTTCTTCTTGCAAAATTCAGGCTTAAACTGAAAAAAGTAGGGAAAACCGCTAGGCCCTCCACGTATGACCTAAATCAGATCCCCTACGAATATACAGTGGAGGTGACAAATAGATTTAGGGGCTTAGATTTGGTAGACAGAGTGCCTGAAGAACTTTGGACGGAGGTCTGTAACATCGTACAGGAGGCAGCAACTAAAACCATCCCAAAGAGGAAGAAATGCAAGAAGGCAAAGTGGCTGTCTGACGAGGCTTTACAAATAGCTGAGGAAAGGAGAGAAGCCAAAAGCAAGGGAGAAAGGAAAAGATATACCCAACTGAATGCAGATTTCCAGAGAACAGCAAGGAGAGATAGGAAGGCCTTTCTGAATGAGCAATGCAAAGAAATAGAGGAAAACAACAGAATGGGGAGGACTAGAGATCTTTTCAAGAAAATTGGAGATGTCAAAGGACAATTTCATGCTAAGGTAGGCACAATAAAGGACAAAAATGGCAAGGACCTAACAGAAGCAGATGAGATTAAGAAGAGGTGGCAAGAATACACAGAGGAACTCTATAAGGCCGATCTCAATGTTGCTGATAACCACAGTGGTACAGTCACTGAGCTCGAACCTGACATCCTGGAGAGTGAAGTCAAGTGGGCTTTAGAAAGCCTCACTAACAACAAAGCTAGTGGAGGTGACAGCATTCCAGCGGAATTACTCAAAATCTTAAAAGATGATGCTGTCCAAGTGCTGCTCTCCATATGCCAGCAAATTTGGAAAACCCAACAGTGGCCACAAGACTGGAAAAGATCAGTTTACATTCCAATCCCAAAGAAGGGCAATGCCAAAGATTGCTCGAATTACCGCACCATTGCACTCATTTCACATGCTAGCAAGGTCATGCTCAAAATCCTACAAGCTCGGCTTCAGCAGTATGTGAATCGAGAACTACCAGATGTACAAGCTGGTTTCCGAAGAGGCAGAGGAACTAGAGATCAAATTGCCAACCTTCGCTGGATCATGGAGAAAGCAAGAGAGTTCCAGAAAAACATCTACCTCTGCTTCATTGATTATGCTAAAGCCTTTGACTGTGTGGATCACAACAAACTGTGGCAAGTTCTTGAAGAGATGGGAGTTCCAGACCACCTGATCTGCCTTCTGAGAAACCTTTATGCGGGTCAGGAAGCAACAGTTAGAACTGGACATGGAACAACCGACTGGTTTCAAATTGGGAAAGGAGTACGACAAGGCTGTATATTGTCACCCTGCTTATTTAACTTATACGCAGAGTACATCATGAGGAAGGCAGGGCTGGATGACTCACAAGCTGGAATCAAGATTGCTGGGAGAAACATCAACAACCTCCGATATGCAGACGATACCACTCTACTGGCAGAAAGTGAGGAAGACCTAAAGAACCTTTTGATGAGGGTGAAAGAGGAAAGTGCCAAAATTGGTTTGAAGCTCAACATTAAAAAGACTAAGATCATGGCAACCACTCCCATCACTTCCTGGCAAATAGAAGGGGAAGAAATGGAAGCAGTGACAGACTTTATTTTCCTGGGCTCCAAGATCACCGCAGATGGTGACTGCAGCCATGAAATTAAAAGACGTTTACTTCTTGGGAAGAAAGCTATGGTGAACCTAGATAGCTTAATCAAAAGCCGAGACATCACCCTGCCAACAAAAGTCCGCATGGTCAAAGCGATGGTTTTCCCAGTAGCCATGTATGGCTGTGAGAGCTGGACCATAAGAAAGGCAGAGCGTCGAAGAATCGATGCTTTTGAATTATGGTGTTGGAGAAGACTCTTGAGAGTCCCCTGGACTGCAAAGAGATCCAATCGGTCAATTCTCCAGGAGGTCAAGCCTGATTGCTCCCTGGAAGGACAAATGCTGAAGCTGAAGCTCCAATACTTTGGCCACCTGATGAGAAGAGAGGACTCTTTAGAAAAGACCCTCATGCTGGGAAAGATTGAAGGCAAAAGGAGAAGGGGGCGACAGAGGATGAGATGGTTAGATAGTGTCACCGAAGCAATGAATATGAAATTGGGCGAACTCAGGAAGCTAGTGGAGGACAGGGAGGCCTGGCGTGCTGTGGTCCATGGGGTCGCGAAGAGTCGGACACGACTTAGCGACTGAACAACAACAACAACATTTTTCTGAATGCTTTTTATTCCCAATTCATCTCTGCCAAAATAGCTCTAATAAAAAAAACCCTCCCAGGACCGAAGAAGCACAGATGGACAGATGTGATTGACGCTTGATTGGATGATAATAATGATAATGATAATAATAGCATAAGGCCTTATTCCACACACGTCTGTAGGCTGCCAAGTGGCCAAAATTTGGAAATTAAAAAAATAGACAGCTCAGACGTAAGAACATGAGAAGAGTCCTGCTAGATCAGGCCAAAGGCCCATCTAGCTCAGCTTCCTGTATCTCACAGTGGCCTACCAGATGCCTCAGGGAGCACACAAGGCAACAAGAGGTCTGCATCCTGTTGCCACTCTCTTGTATCTGGCATTCTGAGGTAAATTTCTGAGGTAAAATTCTGAGGTAAATTTGAGGTAAACTCAACAGAATTTGCTACCCTGCCTGTGGAGTTATAACAACTTGCAACCCAGTCTGGGCCTTAAGAATATAAGAGCCCCACTGGATCAGGCCAAAGGGCCATCTAGTCCAGCTTCCTGTGTCTCACTGTGGGCCACCTTTTATTGCTGAACATTCAGAAACTGAGCAAGCACAGTTCAAGAATGCAAAGGCAGGACCCTTGGTAAGCCAGGGACTGCCATGAAGGGGAGGCCGTGCATATTGAATGATGGCAGGCAGCTCACTTCATCCACTCATTGAGTTCCAAGGAGGTTCCCGCCCCCGCCCCCAGAAGCTAATCTGGCCAACAGGGAAGTCTTGCAATACAAATGCTGAGGCCGCTTCTAAGACCATTTTTTTGGCTCCTCATTCATCATTCTATCAACAAGAAATTCTGTGCGCTGACAAAAGGTTGGCCGCACACAAGCGGGTAATATATTACGGTTAATAAGTGCATTGCGCTATTTTTAACCCGGTACAACCCAGTGACGATAGGAAAGGATACACCACTGGTTAATTATAGATCAGGAGGACGGTCACAAACCCACCACTGGAACTACTACGCAATTGCTTTGAGACAAGACAACCTCGATGGACAAGAGCTTTTTAAAAAACAGGGGCACCGATATCTTCCCAGAGAAATTGGCTCTCTTTATTCGGGGATACCGTTTTAAATGCTTCTTTATTCCGTTATGCGATGCTAGTTATGCCCAAGAGTACGTCTCTAAAGACGTACAGGTGTTCCCCAACATCTGCAGAGGATATACTCCTCCCCCCCACACCAGAAATCGGGGTTTAAGGGGGAACTCCATTTGAATGGCAATATGCAGGTGTGGGGTTTTGTTTTGAGGAAAAGGCAGGCCGCACTGTGAAATGGCCATCAAATTTCACCTTGTCATTCTTTCCTTCTTGTCTCTGAATGTACAAGTACCGAGATAAGCATATGAGGATAACCTCCAAGAATGGTTAATCGAACAATCCTTATCGCAGACAGCTCAGGTCATAGTCCTATATGCATAGTCCTTACCTGGGGACACACCCCATTGAATACAGTGGAACTTGCATCGCACAGACTGTTGACCTAAGACAGTGATGGCGAACCTATGACACGCGTGTCAAAAGTGACACACCACAACGTTTGGAGTGACACACCAGCGTTCACCAACACCTGACAAAAACTGAGTTTATGTAACTCATTTTTTCATTTTTGTAATTATTTGAAGTTTCTTTATGTAATACATAAAGGAAGGGGAAGATTGGACACATGATTGGACTGTATTTCTTATTTAAATAAATGACTACAAAGAATTTTCTCTTCTGTTTGGGAGCAAGGGTTGACACAACAGCAGACTCAAATTAAGCATTTTCCAAAGTTTTGACACGCCGAGCCCAAAAGGTTCACCATCACTGACCTAGGACCAGTATTTTGTCACTGGGAAAAGTCACAGCACTGCGTGCTTACAAACCACAGGAGCACCACAAGGACAGTAATGAAAAAAGAGCACCCCTGCTTTGTGACCAATACTTTACTGCGCACTACCCAATACTGTCACTCAGCAGAGGTGCAGCTATAACAGCATCTGTTAACAGGGTTGCACAGCGCAGCATGCAATTAGCACCAGCCTCACACCCCACCTCCTCTTCCCGCCTGCAAAAGTTACACACACATCTCACACTAACAAGTAGCAAAAGTATTCTTGCTACTGTCGCACATTGTCCTACTTTCAAGAGCACATTCAGTTTAAAGGATGCAGATGGCATCATTACTTGCAGTGAGTGGATGATCATCATTTAACCGCACGCCTAAGTTTATGAATGTCGAGTTCTTTCACCAGCTACAACAGAAACTTATTCAAGCTTGGCAAAAAAAAATTGTGTGTGTGTGTGTGTGTGTGTGTGTGTGTGTGTGTGTGTGTGTTCACCTGGATTAGATCCTGTAAGGATCGTGGCAAAGACTACACAATATGAATTAGGGTCAATTTTTAATTTGCAAAAGCTTCTTGGAATCAGGTTGAGTACTTCAGAGCGTGCAATCCTAATCTGGAGTTAGTCTGGCACAGTTAAGCCAGCAATGTTTGGCCGGCATAAGGGACACCGTAAAGCACATTTGGACCACTCGCGGAGTCGGGGAGGATGACACATGTCTGGGTGCTGGCTTCTATGGCTCTGAGAGTTGTCCGAACATACTTTATGGTGTCCCTTGTGCCGGCCCACAGTTTAGGATTGCGCCCACAGTTAGGCTGGCATAAACTAAGCCAGCAAAGTTTGGCCAGCACAAGCAACGCCGTAAAGTATGTTTGGACCACTCTCGGAGTCAGAGAGGCCAGCACACAGACATTAGCCAGCCTCCCTGACTCCGAGAGTGGTCCAAACACGCTTTACAGTGGCCCATGTGCTGGCCAAACTTTGGTGGCTTATCTTATGCCGGTCTAACTCCAGTTTAGGACTGCACTCTGTGCCAGTTTAACTCCAGGTTAGGACTGTGCTCTCAGAAACATGACAAAACTTGGGTACATTTAAGTCATTCAGAAACAGCCAAGGAGTTGACATCTCTCACTGATACACACCCGAATGGGTTCTGCACTCTCCAAAGGCCAGAAAACGAAAACTAATTAGCACGGAACACTTCAAGAGACACAAGCTAATTATAAAATAAGCATTAGTAGGTCATGCTCAGGGCCCACCTAGCCTGAAAGAAAATTTGTTCTAGATGCGCTAATTAAAAATAATTAACGTTTGCATCTAGTACTGATTTTCTGAACACACAAAGCACTTCACATGCAAGGACAGCAGCAAAGCAACACAACAACTGTGCTATCATCATAATTGCCACTGGGGACGGTGGTTGAGAGGGAGTAGGTTGGCTTTGCCCACCTAGCGCATGCATGGCAGAGATTAGATTCAAACTCGGGCTACCAATTTGCAGCTCTCTCTCCTAAACACTACGGTATAGCAGCTCTAAACAAGACCAGAGGTGCTTAGACTATGTACGTTTACGTCACAGTTGAGCAGAGCTTGCATGAACCAACCAACTTCAACTACGGTTGAAATAGACCATAGTCTATTGGTCTATTTCAGGGGAGCAAAGCAGGATTGAACCACAAAGGACTCGTTCAGACAATCAACTATGACTCGAGATGACATCTGCAGGCATGTGAGGCAGGATGCAAACTTGGTTACTGTTTCTGAACATTCAGATCTATCAAAGCCCCCCCCCTTTCATTTTAAACCTGCAAGTCAACTGCGTAAATTGACTGAATAGGTTTGTCCCAAATGCAGATTCATTCTGTCCCAAACTGCTGAAATCCACTGCTGTACTGTTACCATAAATACATGTATATACTGTTCTTGTTATGGAGAAAAGCAAGCTATCAAAGCAAGGACGAATTGTATAACTGAAAGCCATTCACAGCAGCAGACAGAATTGAACTGTGCTGTACTGATCTGTGACTTGCGTTAATTATGGTGGCAGGAAGCAAAGCCTGCTGTTCAATGGAGAATCAAAGGCTCCTACAAATGGGCTACTATTCTATTGAAAAGCCAGAAGCAAGGTCTTAGGCCCTGTGTGGTAGCAATTAGGAAGTCAAGTAGCTTCCTGCCGTCAGTCCAAATTGCCTAGCACTACACGCAAGAAAGGCACAGACGAATGCCCTCTAATCTACGGTTTCTCATTGCCTTTAGTGGGTCCTGGGCACAGAAAACCACAGGTCATGTTCATTTAAGAAAGAACTTGTAAGCGTCCAACAACTCAAGCGGCACAAGCTAGAAGATGTTCCAAGGAAGTGCCATTTTACTTACCAAGTCACAGAACTCAAATACCAAGAGATAGGGAATGGCTTCCACACACTGCCCAGAACACTGGAGGAGATTTGGATGCTGAAGAATTCTGCAGAGAACATTTTTTTTAAAAGGGTTATTTTTAAGCCAACACGACTCAATTCCATTTCAGGCTCACCACAGGTCAAAGTAGTCTTAAATGTGGACTAAACAGTGCTATGCTTTTTAACTCGTGGTATTGCGGTACGTGGCAGCTAATATTTCACCCCTTTGCCACGGTGAGTGGGTGGCAGTGCTATGCCCAGCCAGATTTTCTGCCCTGCTGAAAATCACATTGATGGAATGAGGGAACCCCCGCATTGTTTTTCCGTTTCACTTAATACCTTGTTGCCATGCAAGGTACGAACGCCGTGGGTGCAGTTTAGCAGCTATGAGACCAAGCTGAGAATCAGAATTTCCCTGGTTCAAATTTCACCTCTGTTGTGGAACCCACTAGGCAGCCTTAAGATAAGCCGTGCAAACTGAGCACTTCCCCATCTGCAATGCTTACAGGGTTGCTCTAAGAACAGCGCAATAGAACAAGCAAGGCATGCAGCACACTCAGAAAATGCCATAAGAATGCTGCACACTATTATTTTGTACTACCATAGAATAAAGCAAACCTCCATTTTTCAGGATGTTCAAACCAGAGTTTGCACTGCAAGCTACTGAGATGTCACTTACAGATAAGGCTCGCCGTGCCTCAAAAAACGCTCCTGTTCCTTAGGGCCCGCGGAGGGTTTCAGTTCCTTCACTACTACTCTGGCCACACTGGTACCCGAGTAGACCTCTCCAAGGAGAACCTGAAAAAAACAAACACAGTTATATTTAAAATAGGAGAGCTGATGTGTGTGAGCAAATAGAACAAAGGTCCCCACAATGCATGCTGAAGAACCACTTCAGGAGCTGCCTTACACCAAAGTCAGGCCATTTGTCCAGTGGCTTTCAACTTGTCAAGAGCCACCGTAAACCAGCGGTGTTGTGCTGCCGGAACGCTGGGCGGGACATCCGGGTCATCGATAGCCCGCCCGCTGCGTTCCAGAGCGTTACGCCGTTTGCGTAACCAATTACGCTGCTTGCGTAGGTTACGCAAACGGCGGAACGTTCCGGAACGCGACGGGCGGGCTGTCAACCACCCGGATGTCCCGCCCAGCGTTCCGGCAGCATGACACCGCTGCCGTAAACCCTGGCCTGCAACACAGGTCCCACCTTCAGAGGCACAGTGGGCAAGAGGGGCAGGAGAATCCGCTCCCATGGGTTCGCCTCTTCCTCAGTAGACACCAATCAACACGAGCTGCTAACAGCACTGTTCTGCCCCACTGTTCATAGAACCATAGAGTTGGAAGGGACCTGCAAGGCCATCTAGTCCAACCCCCGCCTATTGCAGGAAATTCCCCTAGAGCTGCTCCAGCAGGTGCCTGCCGAGCCTCTGCTTACAGCTCCTTCCTTGGCAATCAGAAGGAGGGGCAGACAAGTGGCATGGAAACGGCACACACTCAACTTTGAAAGGCAAAGAGACGTAAAAGAACGAGGAAGTGCGGCCAGGCAGAGACTGTTGCGGGAGAATAGGGTGATGGCTGGAAGACTGGAGCGGGGTCACTGACGACTGAGGGACTGGCCACGCAGATGCTCCAAAAATCAAGGCTCTGGCAGGGTCAGGCTCATTTAGGAATTCTGGCCATTGCTCAAACCGCGCAGACCAGAACCTCAAAACAAAATGGCAGAGGCTGGATTGCAACCCCCTTGCTGCAGACCTCCCAGGTTGGCTATTCTGCCACCTGTTCTGACTTGCAGTAGCTCTCCGCAGCAATACTGGCAAAGATCATTTCACTGGAGGCGGCAAGACGGAACCCATAACTTCATGCCTGGGATCTCGGCCAGCGGTGTTACACTGCCGGAACGCTGGGTGGGACATCCGGGTGATCAACAGCCCGCCCATCACATTCCGGAGCGTTACGCCATTTGTGTAACCAATTACGCCGCTTGCGTACGTTATGCAAATGGCGGAACGCTGCGGAACGCGACGGGCGGGCTGTCGATCACCCGGACGTCCTGCCTAGCGTTCCGGCAGCATAACACCGCTGATCTCGGCTGTTGATCTCCCGGCAGCTCCTGCCAGCTCCTCAGACCTTCCAATTACTCAAGAAATGTAAAATTCCAACACACAACTTCGTGTTTTGAGAAGCAGCTAGCCTTTTCAAAAATAAGGTCAGAATTAGCATAGTAGTATACCTAACCGACCCCCAGCCCTTCTCTCCAGAGAAAGCTTGAACAAAATTATGCTTGCAATCTACTTGAAATTCCTAGCTAAATCAAGTTGTAAAACTAATTGCTTCTCAAGCATCCAGCTCAGGGTGCTGATGTGAATTTAAAAGAGGTCTTGTTCTCCCTGAACCTTTTTCTTGAAATTTCGAATATACTTAAGAGTCACCAATTCCTGGGTTCTGATTATAACACATGCTACAATAAGTGTGACGTGGTGGCACTGCGGGTTAAACCGCCGAGCTGTTGACCGGAAGGTTGGCAGTTCTAGACCACGTGACGGAGTGAGCTCCCGTTGCTTGTCCCAGCTCCTGCCAAAATAGCAGTTCGAAAGCACCTAAAAATGCAAGGAGATAAATAGGGACCACTTCGGGGGGAAGGGAACGGCGTTCCATGCGCTACAGCATATAGTCATGCCAGCCACATGACCACGGAAGCTTGTCCTAGGATAAGCTCTTCGGCTCAGAAACTGAGATGAGCACCGCCCCCTACAGTCGGTCACGACTACACCATTCGGTTGTGGGGAAACTTTTACCTTTACCTTACAATAAGTGTATTACTCCTGAAGATGCCAGAAGATAGGCTGGTTTTGGACTCTAACAGATTCAGAATTATTAGTGCTTAAACTTGTTTGTAGTCACTTATCAAAACCTCAGTTTTGAAAAAAAATCAAACAAGAGAAGTTTTCCCCTAAAGTTTCTCCCCAACATCATGGCGAGCTCACCCGTCAAAATGTGCTGTTCTTGCTCACTAAAATATAGCACCGGAATTTAGTTTCAGCAGAGAATAAGTGAACAAGAGAATTACAAAACAGAAGAGAGACAGACTTCTTACCTTTCCAAACCAGCCATTCCCAATTTCCTGGATATAGTTTAGGTTTTGACGTGCAATTTGAGACTTCAAGCTTCCTGCAAAAAGAAAAGCGCAGATCAACAACAGCAGCCACAATTTTGAATTTGGGGTATTTTTTTCTGAAGATAAAGACCATATACAGGAGGACATATACAAGTTTTGTTCAAAATGATATCTGATGTGCACAAACAAGCAACCTGCAGTCATTATCACTCACTAGTCTGCTTTACGTTTGATGCTCATTACTGTCCACAGTATTGTTTAATCCAAATCAAAATGTTCTCTTCATAAAATTCAAGCATCATCACCACCACTCACTTGCTCTTGTGTTATGCACAGCTCAACCTCAAATATCTACAAAAATTTAGAATTTGTTTCAGGTTTTCGATGAGGCAGGAAGCCACCCAAGCCTTCTCCATGAAACACATGCAGGCTTAAAAAAAAAAGAGAGAGTCTCCATTTTTTGGGTTCAGATTTCCAAAATGTGAACAGAATGAAAGCTATTTTTATCAAGTCTTCGCAGCGCCTATTTAAAGTGTGTTCAGGAAATCAGTGAAAAGAGATCATCTTATATCGGAATAGCATTTGGTAGGGATAAAAAAAAGAACCTAGCCAGGGGTGCATGCGTGCATGCCTACAGAGTAGGCAAGATGTCAAAATCCCTATGTCAGGCGAAATGCAGTTTGCTATATACACGTGCTAAAGCAGAGGTGGTGAATCTATGACACGTGTGTCAAACGCCACAATGTTTTTGGGTAACACACCAGCAGTCACCAACACCAGACAATGACGGAGTTTGTTTTACTCAGATTTCATTTTTGTCATGTTTCTTTATGTAATACATAACACAAAACATGATTGGACCGTGGTGTTTTGTTTTTTTTAATAGAATAAATGACACCCTAGAAAAGTGTTTTAGAGGACAGGTAGTGCCATGCCTTGTAACTGGAGGTGAGAACGTTCTCACTAAAGGCATCCTTTTACCTGTAGGAAGTTGGAGCTGGGAAGGAGCTGGTAAAGCAGCGGTGGGAACGGTAAGGGTAAACACTTCAGCGGGAGACTGAATAGACGGGGTGTCTTCTGCAGGGGGTGTGAAGTCTATTTCATCATCAAAATGGTCTTCAAACTCCTACAAAAGCAAAAAGATTGATACAGCAACAGTTTGCTTGTTAACAGGGGGGCATACAAGGGGGGGGGGCGTTGCAAATGTGGTAACCACCCATCATAATAGGCACATTCTATCCTTGCATGTCTAAAGACATTCACTCTTTCAGCCCAATTTCTCCGCTGCCCCAACCATCCTTTCAGCAGGGAAAGGACACCCCCACTTTACCACCCAAAAATTAACCCACCACAAAAATTGCACATGTCCTTATTTCTACACATTTAATGTGCCGAAAATGAAGGCTGTTTTGAAACAGCAATTGGATCATTAAGATCCTCCAACACAGTGTGAAAAATAATTTTGACATCCATTTTCGTGCGCACTAGGAGCTGGTTGACACAGGGCACCCCACAGAGAATAGCACCTGAAACATTTTGAAGAGCATCTTCAGTTCAGCTGACTGTTTGTGCAACTTCGTGCACTGACAAACACAGTAGCGTGACATCGCACATTATGCAACATTTGTGTGCATATACAACATAGGGGAAAGGCAGTGAGTTAAGAAGCACTCGTTTCCCAACACTCTCAGTAGAGTTCTTCATTTTCCCCTAGTAAAAGAAATGTACTTTGGTCTAGGGCAGTGGTTCCCAAACTGTGGGTCGGGCCCCACCAGTGGGTTGAGAGTCAATTTCAGTTGGGTCGCCAAGCACCCAGAGCAGCCATATTGAAAATATGGGAAGATGGGATGCTGGAAAAGAGGGAGGGCTGTGTGGTTGCTTTGCTTGTGTCAAGGTTGTAAATAGGCTTTGTTCTTCCTGATTCACTTTGCTGTTGGAAAATGGCTGAGAAATCACCCAACTGATTGCTGCGTTCTCAGGAAAGCCGCAGGCTCTGGTGTCACAGTGACGGCACTTCTGGCCATGACATCACGTCTACTCTGAGAACTACTCAGAGTAAATTACTGTATCACACACAAGCCCCTGCCAGCCTCTCCCTGCTTTTAATTGCTTTGCAAATAGGAACAAAGGGCAAGGAAACCGCTGTCACTCAAGGGAGCCATAACCTGCTCAGAACGTGCCCGAAACACACTGCACTATATAGGTCGTATCAGCAGCTCTTGGGAAACCGCTGCAAGAACAGAGCTCAAACTCTGGTGATTTTCACTAGCACTGAGATCAGGGTGAAAGTCAGGGTGAGTCACCCACAGATACCGGATCAAAAGAGAGCCTGCCATCTATACGCCCTGCGCTCACCTTGAAGTTTATCTCCTGTTCTTTACAACAGGTCACGCAGTTCAGGAGCAGCACTATCAGCACAAGAAGGCTGCCAGCGGAAAGGACCACGAGTGAGATGGGAACTTCGACCACCGAGACTTCCCCTGGAAGACAAAGAGAGGGTTCAAGTGAATACAATTCCACAGGTTAGAACAGGAGTCTTCAACAGATTGACTAGGACTCAGAAGTGGGTTGCAACCCAACCTCAGATGGGTCGTAGCACAGTGGCTTCCACCACCATTTTGGTTTGAGGCCCAGGCCGCCAAAGGTAGCCAGGGCTAGGGGCCCGAGATGAGTGTTTCTCAAGGTTTGTCCATGCTGTACCACTTCATATGGTCCATATATTGGACGTACCACTGGAACTGTGGTTGACATTGTTGCCAGTTATTTCTGTGTTGGGAGAACCAACGCAACATGACAAACACCACTAAGAGGATCAGGTGGCCCAGATGTGCGCCATCCTCCCCGACTCTGAGAGTGGTCCAAACACGCTTTAAGGTGGCCCTTGTGCCGGCCAAAGCTTGCTGGCCTGGCTGTGCCGGCTTAACTCTAGGTTGGGATTGGGCCCTGTAACAAGTTCAAACTTCATCGCAATTTTAAAACAGAGTCCAAAAGGTGGAACCGGTTTCAGCAATGTGTTCCCACCACAGTCATCTATGGTTTTTTCTTTTCAGGGATATCAAAGCTACAGAAAAAGACTAAAGAAAGTTGTTGTTTTTTTAAAAAAAGGGGAGAAGATAGCAATCAAGATAGCCAAACAGGCCCAATAAGTTACCATCACCACTTCCAAGTCAAAACACCCCAAGTCTTGGGGATAAGTAAAAGCCTAGACCAGGTACTGCCTTAGAATGGCTACTGTAAGAGAGAGACAGACACCAGAAGGCAAATGAGCAAATCTCTTTAAATCTTGCCTTATTTGAAGATATACTTGGCCTGCAGGAACTATAGGAGACATGCTTACACTAGCACACACACAGTCTACTAGAAAATCGCCCTGAAGCATGGATAGGTCATGAATTCAAAGCCATGAATATGAGCAAGCCTAAACCTGACCATGTAAGAGACAAAACCAGCATTTGGTTTGGGTTACCTGCTTTATAAGAGACGCCTATCTGCTTCCTTTGATAAGCTGCCATTCAAGTAAACTTTGTTTTCCACTTAAGAGTCATGCTCTACCTGGCTCCATTTGGGCATATGTACACTTCACCTTCTTAGACAAGAGATTCACATTTACAAACAGAATCCAGAAGACACAATTTTACACAAATCCTGGCAGTGGTGGCAGCACACGTATCAATGCCCTAGATCATGAATTCCACAATCACCCAATGCAATGTAAACATGAGTTTATGCATCCTTTCACATTGCAAGACTTGGGGGTCAATGACGGAGTCTAAGTTATTGAGTCACAATGATGGCAACATTGGTGATGTTGTTGGCAGGTCTGATGGCAGGTCCTGGACAGATTGTCATTTTAAAAAGTGGGTCCGGGTGCTAAAAGGTGTGAGAACCTCTGATCTACAGTACACTCACATATCCATTAGGACATGATTAGACCAGCAAAGTCAGAAGTTAATCAGCTGGAGTATAGGAGAGGTAAGGTTGTGCCACACTTAAATCTTGCCCAGGACGAAGAGAAAAGCTGCCAAGTCACCAGACCTATCCTTTAACAAACAAAACCATCACAGACATTAAAACCAAACCTGTTCTCACCCTGTCCAGGAAACAATATATCTTGGTTGTGATTACATTTCTTAGCATCCAGCCAGATGCAGAACTCTGGAAAACTCAAACGTTTAAGACTGTCTCTTTTGGGTTAGTTCTAAAAAAAAAAACCACCACCGTGTGGCTTTTGCCTATTATAGGTTTGGGTATATCACACAGCCCTTCTCCTAAATTCTCCCTTTGATAGAATGTTGGCTAGATAGGACCACCAATATAGATGTGCGTCTCAAACTTGATGAGGTTACTCCCTGGTTCTGAAATCTTACGAGAAGTACTAGCATTCCTAGGCCCATTTTAAGTTATGCCTACACTACAAAATAAGCAGGTTTTATTGTCCTTCTCTCCATACTGTGGCATCCTGTGTGAGATGCCAGAGGAAGGGCAATTAGCAAAATCAAATGCATCTTATAGCGCAGTTAGGCCAGCAGTTAGACAACAAAGTTTGGCCAGCACAAAGGAAACTCTCGGAGTCAAAGAAGGCAGCACACAGAAGTGCGCCATCCTCCCCGAGTCGAAGTGTGGTCCAAATGCGCTTTATGGTGGCCCTTGTACCTGCCAAACTCTGCAGGCCTAATTGTACCAGCCTAACTCCGGGTGAGGATTGCGCTCTTAATGTCACAAAAATTAAAACCAACTTGATTGGTTTTGTAATGTAAACATGACATGTGAACATGCTTTAGATGATGGACATCACATGTTGCCTCCCTAGGCAATTTACGTGCTTCAGGAATTAAACTGAGGCAGTTTTTCTACTGAAAACCTGTGATAGCTTCCCCCCGCCCCGCCTCGGTTGTGACTCAAACCCTTTAAATAGTTATTGTTAGAAATAGAAAATGGTCTGATAATTAAATGCAATTTTAAAACAGCTCCAAAACCAACGAAGAGCAGGCCATACAGGAATCAGTAAACACTACAAGGTAATATCTAGTTAACATAATGAAGTGGAAAAAACAGCAATAGACAGCAATCATTACAGAAGGTTCTATAAACGGTATTTTAATAAGTTTATCAGAGGCTTATCAACAGCCACTTCTCTAGATAATTCTAAATGTTGACAAGGGAGAGGATCTTCGCTAAACTCCACAAAGTTAGACAGGAAGCTCACTCCGTCGCGTGGTCTCGAACTGCCAACCTTCCGGTCAGCAAGCTCAGCAGCAGCGGTTTAACCGGCAGCACCACGACGTCCCTAACAATCACTACTATAGCCACATATAAAACAGGCAGCAGCCTCTGGGCCTCTAAAAAGTTTGATAACCACTGTGATAGATGGTTCGAAGTAGCAGATGCAAGAAGGAGAAGCATATTTCTGAGACAAGTTAACTGAACGAAACGATGAAGGAGTAACTAATATAAATAACGCAGCCTCGTCAAGGGGAGCAGAAAATTAACCACAAACCAGCACCACAGTAGCTACCAATACCACAGAAAAGTTGAAACTCATTTTCACTTCCGCTTTCCGGATTCCTATGGACAGTCGCTAACTTCAGAATAGCACCGATCTATTCTTTTTCGATGCACTGAAGCTTTCAAAACATTTCAGAATACAGCCGAGGACTGAATGAAAGAGAAAACATGGAGGCTAGCAATCTCTCTGTGCTAGACTAAGAAAAGCAAGGGAAGTAAGAAAAGAAAAAAGCAGAATTCACGCTTTCTTCACTGCGATGGGGGAATCAGAGTGACAATGTGATGGCAAAGCCACTTTGTGGCTTGCAAAAGTGCAAGTCACTAGAGAAAAGGAGAACTCTGCACCATCTAAACCAACCTGTGCATTATGAGGCCCTTGCTGAGATGTCGCGGGCCACCCATGGGTGAAAACCACCCTCCCTGACCCTCTTAGTGCTCTTTGGAGCCACGCACTCGACCTCTGAACCTGGAAGGGAATGGTGGAAACATCACCAAGTTTCACATCTGTGGCCCAGGAGGCATTTCCCTTAGCCCAACCAGCAGCATGTCTGGGGTCCTGTCACAGTGCCTTTCAAACAGGATTGGACAGATTTCTGGAGGAAAAGTCCATTGTGGGATAGAGGCCATGATGGGTGGTGCAACCGCCTTATGTTAGAAGTAGGCTACTTCAGAATGCCAGATGCAGGGCAGTGGCCACAGGATGCAGGCCTCTTGTTGTCTTGTGTGCTCCCTGAGGCACCTGGTGGGCCACTGTGAGATACAGGAAGCTGGACTAGGTGGGCCTTTGGCCTGATCCAGCAGGGCTCTTCTTATGTTATGTTTAACCATCAACAGCTACTGCCGATTCAAAGTCCAAACTCGTTTCCTGCAACCGAAGACTTCCTTGTTCGGAGCAGTTTACAGGTAAAAAAATAAAGTTAAATGGCTCCCTGTCCCAAAAGGGCTCAAAATCTAAATAAATGGAGTCTAAGCAGTATTTTATATAATACTTTAATGAGTATTCTGTTGAAGTTGTGCGTGTTCATTTTTTTTCCCAGTGTCTTACTGAAATGGGGCAGGCCTGAAAGCAAAATATTTACTGGTAAACACATCTAGGAGGAGGAAATTTAAAGAGCCAATTCAGAGCTGTTAAACCTACGCTGTAATATGAGGTACATAAAAGTAGGCAAGACACGTTAAACGGCGCCAACAGAAGTGGCAAGAAAGGTATGCAACAAAACTGGAGCAGCAGGAAAACAGATTACTGTACACGAGCAGGGGACAGGAAGAGTCTCAGCAAAGCACGAGTCCCGAGCTCAAGTTGCAGATCTCCGGAAAGGAAGAGTCCCTTGTGGATCCGGAAGCAGTGAATCAAAATTACAAGTGTGTACAAGCAACAGACTAGTGCATAAATTAACCAGTCTTCTCTGATGGACATTTAAGAACCTGGGGGAGGGGACAAGGATCGCTCCTGTTGTAAACCACTTTGGAAGGCTGATTTGGCTGTAACATAAACTGTAATTTGGCTGTAAGATAAACAAAATGGTACTAACTAGAAGGAAATACAGGCATGCCCTGGTATCTGCAGGAGTTCTGTTCCGGACACCACCATGGATGCCTAAAACTGTGGACATTGGGGACGCCTTTTTAAATATAGGGAAACATCAATGGTTTTGCTGCAACAAGGTAAAAAAAAAGATGTTTAATGTTCCTCTATCTTTTTAATAGGCATCCCAATATCCATGGTGTCTGTGGATAACTGAAACCGTGGAGACCGAATCAGTGGGTACCAGGGCACACCTGGACCAGCAGTGGAAGGCTGCTTGGACCCATTCTTCAGAGCATCAGCATCCAACCCCTCCATCATTAAGTACAGAAACGTCCCCTCTGGGTACATTTCTCAGGATCATTTCCGATGGATCCGTTGCTCCCTAGCAAGCTTTTGCACATCCCCACACAGAATAATGAAATGCTTTTTCACAGTGACTGTGACTGCGGTGCCGATAAAACACAGATAACAGCTGGAGCGCACATTTGATTTTTAAGACAGCTCTTCCTCTTCCCGTTCCTCATTAACAGCGCACACCCTAAGAAAAGTTCAAAAGTACACTGCGTTGAATGTTAAAATGCCCTCTGACCACTTGGTAAGGCAGGGAACATTCTCTGTCATTCAGGAGCAATTCTAATCCACCCCTGTGATCTATAGCAGATCAGACACGAAGAAGGACAAGGAAGCTGCTAGGCTACTACTAAAGGTACAGAGTGAATTGATGAGGTATAGGTTCTCTCACTCTCGAGTGACAAGTTGCACCGGCGGAGGGAACTTCTATGAAGGAGGTCAAGAAGCCAGCCCTGATATAATACCTTCTACTATTCTGCTATTAAGAGTTGTTGTTGTTGGTCAGTCGCTAAGTCGTGTCCGACTCGTCGCGACCCCCTGGACCGCAGCACGCCAGGCCTCCCTTGTTCTCCACTAGCTTCCGGAGTTCACCCAATTTCATGTTCATCGCTTCGGTGACACTGTCTAACCATCTCATCCTCTGCCATCCCCTTATCCTTTTGCCTGCAATCTTTCCCAGCATGAGGGTCTTTTCTAAAGAGTCCTCTCTTCTCATGAGGTGGCCAAAGAATTGGAGCTCCAGCTTCAGGATTTGTCCTTCCAGGGAGCAATCAGGCTTGACCGCCTGGAGGATTGACCGATTGGATCTCCTTGCAGTCCAGGGGACTCTCAAGAGTCTTCTCCAACCCCATAATTCGAAAGCATCTATTCTTCGGCGCTCTGCCTTTCTTATGGTCCAGCTCTCACAGCCATACATTGCTACTGGGAAAACCATTGCTTTGACTAGGTGAACCTTTGTTGGCAGGGTGATGGTAGCAGCTGCTGAATGTGGAGAGTAAGGTGCCGCCAATGTGGGAGGGCTGTATCTTCATATGAGCCATTACATCTGGAAGCATCCTTTTGACCACACTGTGAAAAAGATGCTGGACCAGGCATACCTCTTAAGAACACAAGAAGCGCCCTGCCAAAGGATCAGGCCAAAGGCCCATCTAGTCCAGCTTCCTGTATCTCACAGCGGCCCACCAGGTGCCCCAGGGAGGCACGAGACAACAAGACGCTTGCATCCCGTTGCCACTCCCTTGCACCCGGTACTCTGAAGTAGCCCACCACCAATGTAAGGAGGTGGCACAATCCATCATGGCCTATAGCCCACAATGGACTTTTCTTCCAGAAATCCGTCCAATCCCCTCTTAAGGGCATCCAGACCATATGCCATCACCACCTCCTGTGGCAGAGAGTTCCACAGATTACTAAAGCTCTCTTGAGCTTTAGTAAGATGAGTCCTGCGAGATCAAATCTGTCAGAAACATGCCACCTGTATTGCGTATACATGGTGACTTACAACTTTACGTTCCTGGATTTCTCATCAGGCATCTGGCTCAAGACACCTGTGAACACCAGTTACTGATGGCCACCAGCAAAGGCAGACTCCCCAGAGACAACTATCTGGCAACTAATGACACTAGCACACTAGACTAGAGGGATCTTTGTGTCTTCATAGCCTACTCCAGTGCAGGAAATTGTTGTTCCACAACAGAAATTCACACTAAGGTTTGGTTATGGTGATCTACCAATACTGCTAATTGTGCCTGTCGCCTCTCACTTACAGATCACGCAGCATTTTGTAATATTGGACTGCCCAAACATTTATTATGGCATACGTTCTCAGGGATTAGAGCAGAATTCATCAGATACATGAAGTGCCACGTATAGATGGCAGACAAGTCTAAATAGGTAAAGGGGGGGAATGTAAATAATGGGGCCAAATGGCCATGGAATGCAAGACACCCTTACATTTTCACACAAGATTACAAAGAAGGTACAGCAACAGGGAACAGTACTCCCCTCCACTCTTTCTCTCCTACTTCCTTTTTTAATTGGACACTCCTTGGTTGCACAGAGCTATCTATGTAACTTTGGCACATATCACACACACTGATAGGATGCTATGGTTCATATGTAAAGATACAGAATAACAAATACAATAGAGAGGATGTTTCCATGGACAGATATCAGCCAGCCCCTTCAACCCACCCACCGTCCCTCTGCTCCGCCTCCTGCCTGCATTCCAAGATATACGCACACACATTTATATTTTCCCTGTCTCTACACATCTATAATTCAAACAAACATGTACATCCACAATTTAGGTAGGAGTGTGTGTGTGTGTGTGTGTGTGTGTGTGTACGTACGTACGTACGGGTATGTGTATACACACACCCAACTATAACTAGAGATATGCAGTACACTTGAAATGAGTATCTCTACGTACAGATGGGCATGCGTACATGTCACTGTGCGATTTAGAGATGTACGTGCGGATGGGCAGCGCGTGATGAACTGGGCTCTCCTCCCATCCCAGCACCTCGGGTGCCTGACCCTCAGACTCCCTCTCTCTCTCTTTCACCTATTTAGACTTGCAGATAAGTCTGTAATTCAGATACACACATGCAGTGCATCCCGATACACACATACAGATACGCAGCACACTAGAAATGCTTATCTCTAGCTACAAATGGGCCAGCGGGCATAAAGGTAAAGGTTTCCCCACGACCGAAGGGTGTAGTCGTGACCGACTGTAGGGGGCGGTGCTCATCTCTGTTTCTAAGCCTGTAGAGCCGGCGTTTTGTCAGAGGACAGTTTCTGTGGTCATGTAGTGCACGGAACGCTGTAACCTTCCCACCGAAGTGGTCCCTATTTATCCACTCGCATTTTTTAGGTGCTTTCAAACTGCTAGGTGGGCAGGAGCTGGGACAAGCGACGGGAGCTCACTCGATCGCACAGTCTTGAACTCCCAACCTTCTGATCAGAAAGCCCAGCAGCAGCGGTTTAACCCACAGCGCCACCACGTCCCACCTGCCACGATGTAATTTAGAGCCCAACCGCACGCCTGCCTGCTCAGGAGCAAACCCCATTACAGTCGATGGGGCTCCCTCCCAGGACAGCGGGGACAGGACCGCAGCCTTGGAGAGGTGCGTGGGGACGGGCAGCGCGTGACGAGCCGGGCTCTCCCCCCACCCTGGCGCCCGACCCGCTCACCTGCGCCTGCTTGCGGAAGCGGAGCCGCCTCGCCGCCTCCCAGCAGCAGGAGGAACAGCCCCAGCGCGAGCTCCGAGGGCGGGAGCGGGCCGGGCCGCCCGCCGCCCGCCCGCAGCCTCCTTCGCCGCCGCCGCCGTCCCCGCATCCCGCCGCCGAGCAGGGGCGCCTGCCGGTCCTCAGCCGGTCCGCGCGTCTCCCCTCAGCCGGCCGCGCTCCGCTCCTGCCCGCATCGGCGCCGCCACGAGGAGCGGGAGGAAGCCTCGGGAGGCCGGGGGCTGACAGGCCCGCCCGGCGCCCCTCAGACAGCAGCACGGGCGGCCGCCGCTCTCGCCGCCGCCATCTTCCGGGCTACCTGAGAGGCCGGGGAGGAGCCCGCGCGGGATTGGCACGCCGCAGCACCAATCGCCGTCAGGTCCGCTCCCCGCGAGGAGGCGGGGCTGAGAGGGCTGGGCGGAGCCCGAGGACGATGGGCACCCGAGCGCGGCCAATCGGGTTGCTCCTCGGACCTCTGCCCGAAGCTGGTGAAAGGTGGGAAAGGGGGCTGGATGGACCCGAGATTGACAGAGGGATTCGCCAATGAGCCCTTTCGTCTTTTTCGCTTTCCTCGAGGAATCTGAGGCAAAAGGTGTACGGTCCAAGCAGGTTTGATTGACTGGAGTCGGCATCCCTGTTGAATTGATAGGAATTGATAGGAATCGAGTGAAGCCAGGGGGCGGGCTTAGCGGCCATGTTTGTGTGCCCCAAACAATCTTTATTCCAAGCATTTCAGATTGCTTTTCTGGTACTGTTTAGCACTTAATAATTTACTCCTGAAATAAAAACTCACGAAAATAACAACGTGTGATCGTGTAGAAACATCATTGGTAACCTTATTATGAGTTAATATGCAATTCCAAGGTTTAATTCCGCGTAATTATATTACTGAACACTTAATTATATTAATTATATTAATGCCACTTGCTGTCTATTTAAACTCGGATTGCACTGTTTTGACAGACTTATTTTTTGAAATCTACACAAGCAGAAATAACGTGTGATCTACACAAGCAGAAATAACGTGTGAACGAGAAGGAAAGAAAAAAAGGGGAGGGTGGGCAAAAATCAGATAAATATATAGGAAAATTACAGTAAAATCTCTTCATGACACAAGTAGTTGTCAATATGAGAGTAATTCTTTTTTACTTCTAGACTATTAAGAGTATTTTTTTAAACTTCTACACTCACCCCCCCCATAAAACAAATTCTGTTAATGTTCAGAATTTCGAAAATATTACAGTAGAAAATGGAAGGCGGGAAAAAACGTGTAAACGGGAAGGGGGAAAAAAGGAGGGGGGAAATATTACATACCGATGTAATGTGAATACATGAACCTTTCCGTGGAAATTAAATCCCATTTTTCGTAAAGCGATTCGCACACCCGTATGCAGAACATGCAGGCATGATTAAAAAAAGTTGATATTAACTTTTACACACGTGCAGGAAGATTTTTATTCGTGAATTCGCGACAATCCTCATTGGCGGGAAAGATCTGAGTCAGCCATATTTGTGTGCCCCGGAAGCTTCAAGAAAATGACGTCATGCCGACTCCAGTTAATCTAACCTACTTGGTACCGTCGGAAAGAGCTTGGTACCGTCGGCCAGTATCGCCAATCAGATGTCTGAATGGTGGGAAAGGCGGCACTGTGGAACAGCAGATGCTCTGGAACAGGAGGAGCTGTAAGGATACCTGGTGCATTGCAATTAGTCACGTCCTCCGATCTGGAAGTATTTCCATTTATCTATTTTAATTTATTTATTTATTTATTTATTTATTTATTTATTTATTTGATTAAAGTATTTTTATTTGTTGTTAGTATGTTTTTCCTTCTACCTGAAGATGTACGGGAGCAAGCTGCACTGATGCAAATGCACTCTGCACATGCTTAAGAGCTGCTGTTTAATTCGTATTCCTTGCACATATTCTGGGGCAGGGACTAAACCGTGGTACTAAGGTTGTTCCTTGCAAGAGAGGCACAGCAGCAGTGTCATTGATGTCACGACCCCACAGGTTGAAGAACACTGATCTATGAGTTCCGTTCTATGAATTCAGAACTAGAGGAACAGGAGTATCAGATCTGGGAAATAATATCATGTCTGTGTCCCCTTCCTATAAATGGTCCAATGCCTATTTTATCATCAAAACAACCCTGTGAGATAAGTTCGTTTTTTCCTTTGGCCCAGTAAGTGACTTAGCAAGATTTGATTGTGGGGTTCCTTGGTCTTAAGTTCAACACTAGTCTCTACACCTTGGTGACCCCCACTTTCAATCATTCCCCTCTTCCCTCTCCTTGGGTGCAAAACTGATGTAAAACTCAAACCATTTCAAATTGTTTTGTTGCCGCTGAAGAGGACTAAAGTTATTTCTCACAAGATACCTTTGTGAACTAGAACTGAACCAAAGCTAGAAAGAATAGATAAGGATTGAGAACCAGTGTGCTCTCGGGGGCCAGAGTACCAATTGGAGAGTCCTGTATTGAAATTCATACTCAGGCATGAAACTGGCCAAATGTGACGTTTGGCCAGTCACCATCTCGCTGCCTAATCTACCTCCCAGGGTTATTGTCGGAATAAAATAGCATGGGAAGTATATTATTATTATTATTATTATTATTATTATTATTATTATTATTATTA
>JAJKFI010000053.1:4898614-4914345 GCA_029204185.1 Lerista edwardsae | reverse complement strand
TATTATTATTATTATTATTATTATTATTATTATTATTATTATTATTATTAATTGGGTGCCCCAAGGCACCCAAGGCGGCTTACAACAATAAAATACAATAAAATCACAATTACAGTTAAAAACAATAATTAAAAACAACATTAAAATAATTAAATTAAAACAAGCCCTGTGGATCCTAAAATATAAAGAGTCTAAAAAGCCAGCCAGCCAGCCAGCCTGTCAACAATTAAAAGCTTGTTGAAATAAAAAGATCTTCAGCCCCCGCCAAAATATTACCAAAGAGGGAGCAGTTCTCAGTTCTAAGGGGAGGGTATTCCGAAGTCGGGGGGCCACCACCGAGAAGGCCCTATTCCTGGCCGCCATCCCTCTCACCTCTCCTGGTGGCAGCACAGTCAAAAGCCCCCCCCCCCGCGATGACCTAAGAGTATGGGCAGGATTGTATGGGAGGAGGCGGTCCCTCAAATACCCTGGACCCGAGCCGTAAAGGGCTTTAAAAGTCAAAACAAGCACTTTGAATCGGGCCCGGAACAGAACCGGCAGCCAGTGCAGTCGCCGAAGCAGTGGCTTGACAGAGTCAAACCGACGTGCCCCAGCAACCACCCGAGCAGCCGCGTTCTGTACTAGTTGTAATTTCCGGACCGTCTTCAAAGGCAGCCCCACGTAGAGCGCATTGCAGTAATCTAATCTAGATGTCACTAGGGCGTGGGTCACTGTGGCCAGGTCCGCACAGCTCAGGTACGGTCGCAGCTGGCGAATCTGCCGAAGCTGATATATATTGCCTTGAGCTCATTGGAAACAGGATAGGGTTTATAAATAGATAGGTTTAGGATAGGTTTAAAAGTGTAAGAAAAATTCAGCTAGAAATGGTTAGGGGTTGCCTCATCTTGGTCCCAGGCAGTACATTCCCCTAAAAAAATGAACAGCTCCCACTGTTGGAAGCCCAGAGGCAGTAAAAGCACCAGAGCCAAACAACACCTGGGTTTGTCTAGACTGTTTTCAGCAGAGATTTTCCTGAATATTCAATTAACCAACAGTGTGTTTCATCATGACATAGACCTTCTTAGTCGACCCACCCAGGTTTATAAATCAGACTTGTCACGACAACATACTAATTCAAGCCAAACTGGTTTCGCAATTCTTGTTTTGTTGATTTATTGTCCACCTTCTTGTATGATCTTGGGGCAGGTTCCACGAATGGATAGGAGAGAAATCTCTTCCCCATTAATGTCTGCAATCTCAAAAATGAAACAGGTTTGAAAGGAAACAAGCTGGAACAACCTGAGACACAGCTGTGCCTAAACAGGAACTGAACTGATTTTTAAAAAAATAACTGTCAGGATGACTCTTTGACACACAAACCACAGATATGCTGAGGGATGACTGCTCCACGTTTCACCAATCAACATCAATGGCCTTCTCATTAAGAAAGATCATTTTAGCAATGTGATCATGGTTCACTTTAGCAGTGCGATCAGTGGTATGAAGTGCATAGGCAGTCTGTTCTGACTGGTGCATGTGATGGTTAATAAAGAGCATAAGCTCTTAACTAGTTCAAATCATAAGAGCATGAGCTCTTCTCATGCCAGAATCAGGTACGAGATTGGTGGATAGCAGCAAGCCATCATTTTCTCATCTCATAGGAACAACTGTGTAAGATAGGTAAAGGTTATTGTGATGGGCGGTTTGAGGTTCAGAAGGAGTGATCACCTAGGGCGCAATTCCAATTATGAGTTACGATGGCGCCTGTCCTGTGCACCAGCCTAGGAATGCCACAAATGTACCGTAAAGCATGGTTGCAATGACTTATGAGCTGGCTAGACTGGTGCAAGGATGCGCTTTGGCCTGCCTGCGCTGGATCCTGGCCAGAGAGGGGTGAATTGTGACCAGTTTGCAGAGGCTGGCACAAGGGCTCGGGGGGGTGGAGGGAGGGGGAAGGGGGCAAGGAGAAAGTGGAAGGAGGGAGGACACATGGGCGGATTGGCCTGGGAAGGGGGGTGGAGCCAGAATCCATCATTTAGGCCGGATCCTAACCCCCATCCTGAGCCACTTATAGAATCAACCTCGAGTCATTTTGACTCAAGTTGCAAGTCATTACGAGTCTTGTGCAGCCTAAAAGAACCACTTAAGCCTACCTCCTTCCCTCCACCCCACCCCCCACTTCCTGGGATCAACCTACCCTTCTCCCACCATACTTGCTGCTGCTATTCTTCTGAATGCCAGCTTCTAGATCAGCCACGAGGTCTTTGGTGTGATGCGAAAACGGCAAAAAGCAAGCTAAGCACACACACACCACAAAAAAGTTGCAAGCACACAAAAAGTGAGTCAGGATTCAAGTGTATTCGGATCACGACTCTTTCTCAAGTCACTGGCCTCAAGTCACAATCAGGTCCACATCAGTGACGGCTGTAACTCGAGTCAACACAAGTCGCGAAGAAGCAGCATTTTCACAACTCGTCACAATGTGAGTGCCCAACCCTGGCAATGGATGCAGTAATGGGATAGAGGGTGGGCTACTTTTTGATGAGGGGGACACTTTGTCCCTCCAACATCACCCATGGTTAGTTTTGAGGTGCAAAACCTGAAGGGTTAATATCCTCCAGTACTCATTGATATTGCAGAAACAATACTTTAACAAATTAACCGTGCAATTCAATGGGACTGTCAGGTAGCGTATGTATAAGCTCGCAGCCCAAAGGCTTGCAAAATAGGTATGTTCATTAAAATGCAAGAAAATCCCTGGTTGGAGGATGTACAAAAAATTGGGTTACCTAACTGAACAGCTGCATTTTTTATAATTATTCACTGCTATCACCACCACCCTGCTTATGCTCCTGTTGTGTGTGGGAAGTGTTTAAAAATCTTTTTTTAGGCAGGGTTAATTGGAAAAGTGGCATGTTTTACTTCTCGCAACATTTTCTCCCATACTTTTGGATACCATCGTTCTCTGCAGGAAACCAGGTCCAGCATCTGAAAGAGGGAAACAGGAGTCAGGAAACAGGAATGCCGGCGAGCAGCTCAATACTGTGATCTTGTGAGCGAATGAGTGATACTGCTCATGTTACACTTTTTCCAAAAGGAAAACTCCTTCTGGGTGGGAAGAAGTGTGAACTTCGCATGCAAAGATGGCACACGTGCATTGGTGCATTTTTGTGGGAAGCCACAATGACCATACAGTTGCCTCACAATGACCACTGTAAAGTATGTTTGGACCACTCTTGGAGTCAGGGAGGCCAGCACACAGACGTGCGCCATTCTCCCTGACTCCAAGAGTGGTCCAAATGCGCTTTACGGTGGCCCTTGTGCTGCTCGAATTGGCTGGCCTAACTGTGCCGGCCTAACTCCAGGTTAGGATTGCGCCCTAAAACAGTTTGGAATCAATTAACAAAGTTAACAAACTCAGCCTCACCAAGTTGTGTACAGCCACTGTTTTGATCTCACTGCAGAAATGTGGAATACAATATAAATGCAACAAGCATGCATAAATCGAAGAGCTTTGAAACACAGATAAAGTGAATACACTATAAGAGCCACTTACATTTTTTTACAGATGGGCTCCAATCAGAAGGCTTTAATTTGGATTAAAAAATTCAACACTTGGGGCTTTTAGGTGCAGCAGGCTTCTTGTTTACATTCCTTCTTTGGTTGCTTTCTGTGACAGCACATAATCCGGACATCTCTCCCCAAGCCACTAATCGGGCTTCTTTCTAGACAGCATCTGGAAAGAAGAGCCAAAAACAATGGCAGCTTTAAACAGCAACAACAAAAAGATGCTGCTAACAAGCTGTTGTTAGGCAAGGAAAACAAAAGCCAAGGTGCAAAATCTTGCACGCGGAATCAACTATTTGGAGGCAAAATTGCTACCATTCCAAGTGGCAGTTTGATGTTAATAAAAGGGAATTACTGTTTAAAAAGGTTTTTAAAAAAGAAAATGTCTGTTTCTTCATTTCAATGGGTTACTTGTTCAAAAAATGACCTAGTTATGCACAAGATGCTTTTACTTCGTTCCTTTCTGTCCAGCAAGAGCTCATCCTGGCAGTTTTCCTTTCTGAAGACTGGAAGCATTCTCTCAAATCTACAGGCATGCTTGTCCAATGGTTGAACAATGTACATATGGGTGCTATCCAATGGTGCATGTCCTAGTCAGTTTGAGGAGTGTTCATTGGCTTAAATGCTCTGATGTCACAGAGTTCTTGGGTAACAATTGGGCTAAGCAGCTGGGAGCTAAGGGAGCTTGCTAGGATTCCTTGGGGTATGAATATTTGGAGCCTCACTCAGCACCGACCAGTTTTGGGTGCCTCTCTTGCCCCAGAAATGTTCCCCTCCTTGTCCCAGTTCTCACAAGCAAGGAGCCCAATTTTCTCAAGGATATTAAAACTAGGCAAGACAGAAGGAGAAAGCAAGGGGGAGTTTCAGTGCAGCTGATGCTTCTCTCAATTTAACAATTTGTAAATCTGAGTCTTTTCCAGAACCATCTCCGCCGTTCAGAAATAGCTCCACTTTCTCAGCAATTTCACGTTACGTTACAGCGTTAGAAGTTCAGCCTCTTCTTCCTCCGGCTTTGTGTTTTTTCACAATAAAGAAAAGTCTTCAGCAGGGTGTGTGAAATCAACTCTATTCTTAGCGTATGCAGCCTTTGACCACTGTTCACTGAGTCACTTCCTCCATTTGCATGCATTAAAAATCACGATTTCCACTTTTCCTCGAGGCTTTATATAGAAATGGTGGCCTTTCTCAGCTTCCTTGAGGAGGTGTCTAATGATTTACTCAGCTCCTCAGGATCCAAAAGGAAAGCAATCCAAAGGAGATTTTCTCCAGAATCTGCAAAAATTCTAATTTTTGACGACGTCCCATAATATATAGTGGCTTGCTGGATCCAAGAAAAACAGGGACTACACCAAGGTACCCCCCAAATGGTGTTTACCTGATGTATTCTGAGCAATCACGATCACCTGCCTTGGACGGTGGTTAAACTCTCAATTGCTGTAGACAATGAATGAGCACATGGAGGCATTTAAAGTGGTTTTTTTGGGTGCATAAGTGAGTCTACAGGAGATGACCAAAATGTCAAAATTCACCACTCCTTATAAAGAGATGACTATCGGATTCTCTCTCTCTCTCTCTCTCTCACACACACACACACACTCACACACACACACACATACACTTCAACTGCACCTGCTACAAACTGACCACCAACAAAACCCTAACATGTTGACAGTTTGAGGGGTGTGTGAGACTTCTACTCCACTGGATCACAAATCCAAAAATGGCCTCTGCTTCGTCTTCTTCCCAAAAAGGCTACAAGATGACAGTAGTCCCCACATCAGCCTAGGTGTTTTGGCTGCTACTAAGGAATCTAATATGTTTAAAACTATTTCGTAGTATGAGTTCTGACTGAGACCTCTGCTGAACAGAACACTGCCTGCATATTTTCCCTTCTATCATCACTGGGAGAAATGACAACAGATTTTTTTTTGGGGGGGGGAATGCTGAAAATTCAGAACGGGGGAAGGAATATTCTAGAGGGTGCCAGATGCCCACAGTTCCTCCCCACAAGTGGCTATAGCCCCTAGGAATCCGGAGTTGCTCCCTTTAACCCTCTGTGTGCCAGCCAACCAAGAAGAAAAGCTCTTTGCAGAGGAATTGGGAGGGGGGAGGGAGAGTGAAGTGGGCGGAGTCAGCCCTAATTTTAACTAGTGGAACTGAGTTCCCCCGCGTTCCCCGTGCATGACATCACTGGCTATAGCCCTGAGTAACTAAGGCATGTTCTGACGTTGTAACTACCGCAGAGTTGAAGCTAAGCAGACTGAGAGCTGGTCAACGCTTGAATGGATGATCACCTGGAAACCCTACCTTGAATTCCACGATGGAACAAAAGGTGGGATTTAAATGTGATAATGTCCCCAACATGCATAGCTCCTTTCCGTCTTCTTGTGCATCTAGCTATGAGCACATATGAGCTATGTGTTTCACAGGAGAGACTTTGGAGCAGATGGCTCCGTTTCTTGTTAGGATCTGCCTAGGTTGGACAGTCTTTAGGTTGTGTCTGCCTCGTGTGGTGAGCTGCTGCAACTACAGCCTCAGACTGGCACAAGAGCAAAAGGCTCTGGAATGGCCCTAGAGGCAATTGGATCCCTCTGAACAGGAACGGTTTCCTGCTGAGGTTATCTGCCTAAGGAGTAAAGCTGCAGTGCCTTTCCTTCTATGTCTCTAGCCCCTGATTCCTGGCTTCGTATCTGACTCCCCAATCCTGGCTCCCAGTCCTGAATCTCCAGCAGTTGCTGATTGCCACAGCTCAGCCCAGGCACCCACACTTGCCCGCACCCCTACATCCACTTGCAGCAAATGGCTTTGGCTGTGGCATGTCTCAGGGCAGAATTCGAACCTGGAGTTTGGCCGGCACAGTTAGGCCAGCCAAGTTTGGCCGGCAAAAGGGACACGGTAAAGTACCTTTGGACCACTCTCGGAGCCAGAGAGGCCAGCACACAGACGTGCGCCAACCTCCCTGACTTCAAGAGTGGTCCAAACGCCACTCCCTTGTATCTGGCATTCTGAGGTAAATTTCTGAGGTAAAATTCTGAGGTAAATAAAGTCTGGCCTGCACAAGGAACACCATAAAGTATGTCTGGACCACTCTCAGAGTCAGAGAGGCCAGCATACAGACCTGAGCCATCCTCCCTGACTCCGAGAGTGGTCCAAACGCCACTCCCTTGTATCTGGCATTCTGAGGTAAATTTCTGAGGTAAAATTCTGGGGTAAATATGAGGTAAATAAAGTCTGAGGTAAATATGAGGTAAATAAAGTCTGAGGTAAACTGACGTGCGCCATCCTCCCTGACTCCGAGTGGTCCAAACACACTTTACGGTGGCCCTTGTGCCGGCCAAACATGGCTGGCCTAACTGTGCCGGCCTAACTCCAGGTTAGGATTGCGCTCACAGTTGCATGGATTGTTGGAAACGAATCTGCACTCAGGACTTGGGTAACCAGGGAGTCTGGCCCCATTAGCTTTTGTGCTGCCCCACAGCGACCATTTTTAGAGCATGGGGGGCATGATTTGTTTAATTATGATTGACAGATGTCGCAATAACAGAGCAGAGCCTTAACCCATGTGAAGAGCCGTAACCCATCCAGGCGTTTAGCAGGCATTCTGCAGCCCAGCCAAGCGCATAGGCGTGTGAGAAAATGACACACATTTTATTTTCAGAAAGTGTCACTTTAAATCATCACACCTCCACCAATGCCTTTTTGGAACTGCGTCTTCTCGTCCTGGCTCTGCTTTACGCTGAAGGGCAATATAATACTGGGTCAGGGCAGAGGCACAGGATTGCACAGGACGGCACTGGCAGTGGCGTGTGCACAAATGTCACAGCGGATGGGCAGTGGGTGGCAACATCCCATTGCACGTAACTCCCTTTCAAAGCCCTAAAGATAGATTGATTGCTTGGATTATCTTGTGCATTTGCAGATGGGGAACGGACAAAGCTAACTGGCAATTCCTCACGGGACTGGGATTTAGGAGGGGATCTACGGGATGTATCGATGGCATTTGAAGATTTAGGACCTTTTGCAAAGCGACAGGCGTTTTCCACAGGCATTTCTGGGCACTGAAAGGGAGCAATCTCCCATGAAACGTTTCCGGTGGAGAAGGGGCCAGTGTCTTCTGCCTCCCTGCTGGTTTGCTCCTAACATTGTATTGTATTGCTCCTAACATTTCATTGTATTGTGTAATACAATGACAATAAATAAATAAATAAATAAATAAATAAATAATAATAATAATAATAATAACAGACTAGAGGCCATCACATAAGAGACCAGTGAGAACAGATAAAAGGAAATACCTTTTTATCCAGCGGGCAGTTAATCGGTGGAACTTGCCACAGGAGGTGGTGACGGCGGCTGGCCTAGGTGCCTTTCAAAGGGAACTGATTTCTGGAGGAAATCTCCCTCGCAGGCTACAGTCCATGATGGGTAGTCCAACCTCCATACTTTAGGCTTATCTCAGAATGCCAGTTGCAGGGGAATGGCAATGAGATGCAGGCATCTTGTTGTCTCGTGTGCTCCCTGAGGCACCTGGTGGGCCACTGTGAGATGCAGGAAGCTGGACTAGATGGGCCTGTGGCCTGTTCCAGCGGGGCTCTTCTGAAGTCCGTAAGGCCCAGGCTGAGTTATTATATAGCTCCTTCCCCACAGACAGGATAGCAAATTCTGTTTTATTTACCTCATATTTACCTCAGAATTTTACGTCAGAGTACCAGATATAAGGGCCACTGCCACAGGATGCAGGCATCTTCTTGTCACGTGTGCTCCCTGAGGCACCTGGTGGGCAACTATGAGATGCAGGAAGCTGGAATAGATGGGTCTTTCGCCTGATCCAGTGGGGCTCTTCTTATGTTCTTATGTTGATATGATTTTTCCCAAGGTCCAGCCCGTGAGGGGGGTGGGACCAGAAGAGGCCTCCTCTGCCAAATCCTATCCCCCATCTTGGGCTTGGAAGGCTGACACAAGCATTCTCAAGTCTGCGCCCACGATTTAGCTAGTACAGACTCAAGATGTCCCATTGTGAAGGCTGAGGTTTTACTCAGGGTAAGGGGACAAATGTTCCCTTTCCACAAGAAGACCTCTGGTAGCTTCCGTGGCCCTGCAGAATACCGTAGCAGCCATTTTGGCGTCACTGTACTGCACAGTGCCAGGAATTTAGGATTGGGCTTCCTGGCTAGGCAAATCCACCTAGGAGTAAGTCCTACTGAACATAGTGGGCTTCCTTTTGAGTAAACATGCCTAGGCCAGTACTCGAATAAACATCCTTTACATGCTTATGTGGAAGGAAGTCTTATTGTGTGCGGTGGGGCCTATTCTCCAGAAATTGTGTACGGGAGTGCAAGTCTAATATATCTTTTGTATTAATCTGGCATATGTTTAATTCCATTTTTTTCCCAACTGGTATGAATGTTTCAAACTATTGCAACCCACTCCAAGAGCGTGGGATGAAATGACTCAGACCTTTAAATGAAGGATAACAAGTTTCAAAGAAGGAGTAAGTAAGTGGCAGGAAAAGAGAAAATTCCAATCAAGACATTTAAAGTTGATTTTGTTGTATAGTCTTAGTGGGGTATGGATGGGAGGGGGGAGATGTCATGAAAGCACCTGCACATCAAAATGCACCACAACACCACTGCACAACACTCGACTGCCCAGCATAGTGCCGCAAGGTGTGGATTGTGCCTCTAGATGGCAGCCCTGTGTCAGTCGCCTCAGTAAGAAGATAGGCACATAAGTGACAACATTTTCAAATAAATAACTACAGGCAACTAAGTGTATGCTCTCTCTCTCTCTCTCTCTCTCTCTCTCTCTCTCTCTCTCACACACACACACACACACACACACACACACACCATTATCCTGGAAAACTACATTTGCTGCTTGGAGAAGTGTATACAGTATTCAACCGCCATAGAGACAGAGACCATATAAGTACCGAAACAGAAGTCACGGCAGATTGTGGTTTGAACCAGGCTGGATGTTTGCATGTGTCTCGTAAGCCGGGGATCCTGTGTCTGCCTTAAAGAATGATTCATTTCGAAAGAATGCAGGTATCAAAATGCAGCCATCTCTTCAGCCCCTTGCCTGGCCGGCGTCGGAATATCTGGTTCTTGCTGATACAAACTGACACCCACTAGGGGGGAAAGTGCGACTTTCATGCCTTGCTCGGCGCTGGATCGTGTCCAGTTCTTCTGCTTACCATTATGCAACTGAAGCTGGGGGCAACCCAACACCAGAGGATAAAATTAGACTCACATGAATGTATTTGCACAGGTTGTTATCCAGCCAGAATAATTTTTTCTCTCTCTCTCTCACTCTAACCAGGATGAACTCACAGGACATGAGTATGCAGCAGTTTTCCCAACTATCTTTTTTTCCCCAGTGTCCTCAGAAGCCTTTCAACTCAAATAGCCCTAAATTTTGTCTTGGGGCACAATCCTAACCTGGAGTTAGGCCGACACTGTTAGGCCAACAAAGTTCGTCTGGCACAAGGGACACCATCAAGTATGTTTGGACCGCTCTCAGAATCAGAGAAGCCAGCACTCAGACGTGCACCATCCCCCCTGACTTAAAGAGTGGTCCAAACGCCACTCCCTTGTATCCGGCATTCTGAGGTAAATTTCTGAGATAAAATTCTGAGGTAAATATGAGGTAAATAAAGCAAAGTCTGGCCAGCACAAGGGACACCGTCAAGTATGTGTGGACCACTCTCAGAGTCAGAGAAGCCAGCACTCAGACGTGCACCATCCTCCCTGACTCCGAGAGTGGTCCAAATGGGCTTTACGGTGGCCCTTGTGCTGGCCAAACTTTACTGGCCTAACTGTGCTAGCCTAACTCCAGGTTAGGATTGCGCCCTCAGTCTCTAGAGGAATGCATAGATCACTATCCTTTATGCAAAATCCTGCAGTTATAGATCAGACACAGTAAAAATCATGGCCAGGGATGATCCCGTGACAGGGATGAAAATGGACAGACAGGGCTGGCCCACCCAAGTGGCCAACTGAGACAGTTGCTGCTTCTACCACACGTCTTCTTGCTTCCTGGATTGGAATGGTGAGCTAGGCAGCCACCCGAGACACTTTCTAGGCCACCATCTCCTCCACTCTGTTTCTCCAAACCTTCTCAAATCCAGGGAATGTCAGAGGCAGAGCAGGAATAGTGGTGGCTGTGAACAAGGTGGGCACAGGCAGAAACTCGATGTGCCTGCTGGTACATTAGTGAATGAGGGAGGGCAGCATTTGGTACACCACCAGGTGCATCACCAGGTCTTGAACCAATTCTGACTCCAGAAATGCATGCTAACATTTTAGCAACACATTTGTCACTGCAAAAACAGAGATAGGACAGTGGCAATGATTTCCCATAGACTAGGACCAGAAAAGGGGGAGTATTATTTTTAATAAATTGGGACGGTCGGTGTGCGCTTGTTATTGCATTCGTTGCTGGTTCACCTCGTTTGGTTGTTCTGGAGACAACCTCCCCAAGCTCATTATTATGTTCTTCGTATTAGATTCTCCCTAACAGCAGGAATTAGCTTCCAAAACCGTAGCGCATGGCTTGCTGGAATCAAAGCTGGGGCAAGAGTATTCTGGCCTTTGATTTCACTTGGCAGACGTCATCTGTCCGTTTCTATGATTTATAAGGGTTTGCCCCGCTAGCAAACTCCGATTCTCACTCGAAGCAGGCCATGTCTCCTGCAAGAAGGGATGAAATATCTTTGGCGCGGGCTTGGGAACACGGTGGCGACTGTGCACTGTATGTGTCCCGGAGGGAAACCTCATCTCACTCTGCAACCTCGTTTGTGGCTTCAGGCAGCAGTGACATAGCGAGGACTTCTCAGCGGAGTTGCCAAAAAAGCAGGCTATTTACGGCCCCTCTCAGATTAAGGGAACCTACCTGGCCTCGGAAACTTGAAGCACTGTGAAATGCAAGGGGCTTCCCGGAGCTGGTCTGAGATATTTTGGTACTCAGGTCAGAAAATCCCAAAGAGGATGGGGGTCGTAGATCAGAGACAGAGCAGACAAGAGGGGTCCTGCAACAAACCGGCCGCATGCACATCTTCCTGAGAGTGCCACAGTGTGGATGAGTGTCTGCTGCATGGCACAGGCTGTCTTGCATTTCTCTTTAGTTTTAAATCTTACCTGTTGTATCCAGTGATGTCATGCAGGGGGAACACGGGGGAACTCAGTTCCACTAGTTAAAATTAGGGCTGACTCCGCCCACTTCACTCTCCCCCCTCCCCGCTCCCCATTCCTCTGCAAAGAGCTTTCCTTCTTGGTTGGCCGGCACTCAGAGGGTTGAAGGCAGTGATGTTATTCAGGGGAAACGGACCAGAACGGATCCTAACGGGCTCCGTGGCTGGTTCCCGGTTCCCGACAAGTACCAATCAAAAGAGAGTTCCTGTTCCTAAATCATTTGAATGACACCACTGGTTCTCTCTCTCTCTCTCTCTCCCCCCCCCCGTGTGCACATGTTAGCATCTCTCATGTGAAAATGTCCCTTGCACGATTTTGCTTTTCCAAGCCACTCATCAGCAGAGAAGCCCTGCTTTGTCCCTTGCAAGAGGTGGTCCGTTGCAGAACTGAAGCAGACACAGGATCAGCCATCCCTAAGAGCTGTCAGCATCACTCTGGCCACCGCGCCTCAATGGATGGCACCACTCTCCCTTGGCAGCGTCTCCAGATAGGGAGGGGAATTACGCCGTCTCCAAAACCTCGGAGAGCTGCTGCCAGTCAAGGCTGACTGGCGATTGGACGGACTAAGGCTCCGGCTCAGTAAGAAGCACTTCTTACATTCAACCACTTGGTGCTTTTGGGGAGAACTAACTCCTCAAGATAAATGACTGAATCTCCTTTCCATTTGTATTAACTTTCCTGCCACCCAAGTGGTGGGCGGACGGTGAAAAATACATTAATCAAGTTTATTGCACGCTAGCGCTGGGAAGCATGAAAACGAGGGCCCAATCCTAACCTATGTCCCAGCACTGACATAGCTGTACCAGTGGGGCATGTGCTGCATCCTGCAGGGGAGTAGTCACCATGGAGCCCTGCACTGCCTTTACCCCAGTCCTGGAAAGTTGGTCAGGATCGTGCCCCGAGTCTATGAACCGGCCCAGGTCTGAGAAGTTCCCTAAGAATGGTGCTAAAGCAGGCGTAAGGGATTTGGGTCAGCTGAGAGGCAGGATATTTGATCCGACAGATCTGGGGTGGAATTTCCTTACTGGCTGAAACAGTAGAGCAGCAACTGAATTATCAGATTCATCGGACAGCTTGAAATGGTCTTACATTAAGCAGCAGAGTGAGACCTGGTGAGATTCGGGAAAGGTCGGGAGGGCGTTAAAGGTGGAGATGGGAGGAGATGACATCAGTTGGGTGATTCCATGTGTCAGCAGTTCTTAGATAAACTGAGGTTTCCCCCAAAATAGATTCGGTGCCTCTCATCTGCGCCTCTCTCCCATGCAAGTCCTTTTGGTCGCCTTAACGATGAACACACGTATTTATTATTTTTATCTGCAGCCCCCCTTCTCAACACCAAACGGTCCTCAAGCAGCCAGAAACTACCCCTAATCTACAACAGATAGGTGAATAGGTAGATGTTTTAAAAATAGCACGCACGTATTGGCCCTTAAAATGCAACAATTTGAGGCACCCATGTAGCATATTGTGAGGCCCGGGGAGAATGAACAAATGCACTGAATAGAGCAAAAATAAAATTATAGCAGAATCTGATACATCCGAGCTCTGAAATAAGATCCATGGAAGCAGACTTACTGAAGTTAGCTAACTGCGCCAATTGCTGCTGTTGTGTTGCAGTCTTATTGATTATCAGGGCCTGAGCATCCATGAGGCTGGTAGAGGTCCTCAGCCATTCTTCCTCCTCCTGGACTCAAAAAGGAAGAGAAGAACAGAGCGGAAGAGGAAGTGTGAAGAAGAGTGATGGGCTAGACAGTCAGACACTCTAGCCTACCACTCTCATCCTCTCCATGGGTCTGCCACCATTCATGCCTTCCTCCGCACATCAAAGTTGCAGGAGACAATGCGACAGAGGCGACAACTGCCAAGTGGGCCTCATTGAGCATTATTTAGCACATCACCTGGAATGCCAGGAGGACTTGGGCTGGCACTGTTTGCGGCCTTTAACAGGGATTATACTAGTTCAGTGGCATCTTTGAGCGAAGTCGGTTGTAGGAAGTTCTGATATAAATATATGGTGCTAGCACCTGAATGGAAGACTACAACGAAACCGCCCTGTAAGCTGTTCTGAGCTCCCTGATGGACCAGGAGGCCGCAAAGGTGGGGAGAATTCTGCAGAGATATTGCAGAGGCCGGAGCACAGGGTTGTTTCCAGGTCTTCTGAGAAATGCTAGAAGCAGGGTAGCCACCTCGAGAAAACGCAAGGGATCCTAAAAGTAGCAGCAGCCTCTGCGCCTGTAATTCGATGACCGCTTATTCCTACCTTGTACTTGCGGGAACTTAAAAAAAGACAGGAAGATGGTTGACCTAAAGTACACTCTAGGTCAGCTCTCTGGGGAAGGTCATTTGAGGGAAGCAATGCAGTCAACTCTCCAGGAAGGGACACCTCAGATGCAGGCATGCAATAAAGAAATGAGGTATGATGAGCAAGCCAAGGGGGCTTAATGAGACAGTTGTGCAATGCTTTGTACTAGCGGAGGAGAGAAAAACAAATAAATAGACATTTGCGGATAAGGCCTGGAAATGGAAGGTGCTGCACAAGCACCCAGTGAACACTAGGGGTCAGTGTAGCTGCTGGGGATTACAGAGGAGTCCCGGGTCAAGCAACCTTAGAAAACACCCTGATACAGAACAAACTCTGGATGGGGTGGATGAACACCGACATCAGGTTTAGGATCCCTCCACATTAGTGGAGAGGTGCAAAGCAATCAGAGGATGGTTTGCAATCGGGGCAAAGCACTCAAAGCTGAAGGGGCTTGGATTCAGGCCGTGGGGGTTCCCTTTCTCCGCACCACTGCCATGAAAGACTAAAAGCGCTCCCGAAAAGTCATGTTGCGTCATGATTGTGGTGTCACTGCATGGGTCAGCTGCAGCCTGAAAAACCCAGATCTTTGCAGCATCTGAAAAACCATCAATAGCACAATTCTATGCATGTCTACTTGGACGTCAGCCCCACCAAGTTCAATGGGACTCACTCCCAGGTAAGTGCAGCCTTACTTGAAAGTTCGCCCAATTTCATGTTCGTTGCTTCAGTGACACTATCTAACCATCTCATCCTCTGCCGCCCCCTTCTCCTTTGGCCTTCAATCCATTAAAATTGAGCGTTGGGAGAATGAGAACAGATAAAAGGAAATACATTTTTACCTAAAAAGGTAAAGGTTTCCCCACAACCGAATGGTCTAGTCGTGACCGACTGTAGGGGGCGGTGCTCATCTCCATTTCAAAGCCTGTAGAGCCAGCATTTTGTCTGAGGACAAGCTTCCATGGTCATGTGGCCGGCATGACTATACGCCAAGGCGCACGGAACGACGTGACCTTCCCCCCGAAGTGGTCCCTATTTATCTACTTGCATTTAGGTGCTGCTAGGTTGGCAGGAGCTGGGACAAACAACAGGAGCTCACTCTGTTGCGCAGTCTTGAACTCCCAACCTTCCAGTTGGAAAGCCCAGCAACAGCGAATTAACCGGCTGCGCCACCACCGGTATCAGTGGTGTACATTTTTACCTAGTGGGTGATTAATCTGTGGAACTCCTTGCCAGAGGAGGTGGTGATGGCATCTGGCCTAGATGCCTTCCTTTAAAAGGGAACTAGACAGCTTTCTAGAGGAAAAGTAGGCCACAGGCCATGGTGGGTAGTGCAACCTCCATACTTTAGAAGTCAGCTACCTCAGAATGCCAGATGCAGGGGAGATGCAGGTATCTAGTTGTCTTGGGTGCTCCCTGAGGCATGTGGTGGGCCACTGTGAGAAGCTGGACTAGATGGGCCTATCTCATCCAGCAGGGCTCTTATTATGTTCTTAATGATTTTACATGAGATGTAAAACAGCTCCCCAATCCATGATCAGTGTTATACCTTGGACACGCTTTCACACATGCTCGGGGCATGCTCTCTCTCTCTCTCTCTCTCTCTCTCTCTCTCTCTCACACACACACACACACACACACACAGACAGAGAGAGAGAGAGAGAGAGAGAGAGAGAGAGAGAGAGAGAGAGAGA
>JAJKFI010000053.1:4856166-4898604 GCA_029204185.1 Lerista edwardsae | reverse complement strand
GAGAGAGAGAGAGAGAGAGAGAGAGAGAGAGAGAGAGAGAGAGAGAGTATTGTTCTTTTGGCTCCCAGCCAGATGTAGATTCAGCGGAGAGCCCAGGAATCTGCTAGACATGAAAATGTAAGCCATTAACATTTGATACTAAGCTCCTGAGATATTTGATTCTATTACAACTTCTAGAGAAAATGTTACCCTAAAAATAAATAAAATAAATATCCATTTAAGAAAAAAATAAAAAAGTGGCTTCATATGTTACACAAGTAGTCACAGGAACTTGCATGGTATAGGCAGAATATGAGGCAAACATATAAGGACAGTCTCAGCAGGCAACATGTGCTTAAAAGAGGGTGTACCTCCTAGCATGCGATCCAAGGACATCCTTGGGCTGATGCAAGATGCTTGCATTGGCCCTGCGCTGTCACGAACATGCCGTAAGGCACATCTGCGTCAGCGCAAGTAGAGAGGGCCGATGCAGGCGCTAAGGATGACATCCCATCACCGCCAAAAAGGGAGGAGAACGGACATCCCGCAGCCAGCAACAAAAGCAACAACCCACAAGTCTTCTCTATAAATAATGACTCTTATAAACCTTCTTTCACTATTATGAATTTAATTATATTTGGGGGGATGGGGTGAGTGGGTTTGCACGTAGTCCAGAACAATTCCAATTTTTTTGCTTCGGTGGTGCCCATGGGCTCCTGAAGGTTGGGAGCCAATGCTTTGGCGCATGAAAATCATGTGCTCTGCATGCAGAAGTTCCCAGGTTCAATTCCCAGCATCTCTAGGCAGCACAGAGTAAACTTCCTGTCCAAAATCCTGGTGGGCCACTGCCAGTCAGTGTTGCCAATACAGCGGGAGCCGGACCAGCGTTCTGACTCGGCAAGCAGCAGCTTCCTCTGACTACTGTTCTCGTGATTTTGCAGCCTGGATGTTTGAAAACGTGGGCAGTCGATTTGGAAAGCAGCCCTACTGCACTGGCAATGTCCCATCAGTGGGGTTTACTTTTTAGTGCACAGGACCGTAGGCTAAGTTGAATGAAAGGAATGAAAGCCAGGAAATGGAACTTATTTGAGTTCCTGTAACTGTCACAATTAACTGGAACTGGAACAACTACAGTTAATTGTGCCAAAGAAACTACTGAAAATAGTTTGTTAGTCTAGGAAAAAGTGTCTTATCCTGAAGAAAATAATTACTGTAGAATTTTTTTTGGGGGGTGTGTGCTGTGCTTCCCCCACCCTCTGCCCCCTTGCACTTCCCAGACATAATAATAATGTCGCCCTGCGGGCTGCACATGTTCCCTTGTGGAATTCATCGCTCCATCCCTGTCTTCAAGTAGAGCCACCTGCCACCGACATCTGCTCCTCCGCGCTCCATTTACAATTAGATGTGCAAGGGATCTCATGTCAGATATTGTCACGGCAACAACCTCAAACAGAGCCTTCTCCCCAGGGAGCTGCAGAAGTTATTTTAATGACTAAATAGCTCACCCGCTAATTTATATTTTGCAGCCCAGCAGTGGCGCGTCACCGATATTTTTCCTCCAAAAAAAGTTTTTTTGGGGGGAGCTGCTCTCTCTTCCCCCCTCCTCCACAGTGGCGTAAAAACCGATGCTGAGATGCAGGGTCTGCTTTTATTTGGCAAAGGCTGACATACTTCGCCTCGTTCTGCAGCCATTCGGAAATGCTCTCCGGCCAGAGTGTTACATCAGCTGCCATGGTCAAGGCAGGCACTCGGTTGCTAGGAGCTTGGAGCAGAGCCTTGCGCTGAACCCCTTATGTTGTGTCACCCCCCACCCCCAACTCCCTGATGATACTGAAAACCAGCACTGCAGGTTTAGAGGCCAACTTAGCCAGGTGGGCAAGAGACCTCTACCGGGGATGTCCAACCTGGCTAGTCCCTGATGCTGCTCCAGGCTGCAACTGTCCATGAAAACAAGTTAAACCCTCTCTCAACACACACACACACACACACACACACACACCCCATGATCCCCCTACCGCAGTGCTTCAGCTGTAGTACTCCCATTATTCGGCACACAGTGGGGCTTCCTTCTGATGAGAGTGGGGATGGAGCTAGTGGTCCCAAGCAGAGGAGTCTCAGCAACCCATCACGACGACGACCTTATAATGAAAACCTTCCTTTAAAAAGCCACCAAAGCAAGCAGCCATCACCACATTCACCCCAGTAACTGGGCCATGTCAGTAGAGGGTGCTAGACTGGATTGCCTGGAGACTAGCTCAGGACACACCTGAGAGCACAATCCTAACCTGGAGTTAGGCCAGCAAAGTTTGGCTGGCACAAGGGCACACCGTGAAAGGCATTTGAACCATTCTCAGAGTCAGGGAGGATGCCGCACGTCTGTGTCCTGGCCTCTTTGACTCTGAGAGTAGTCCAAACGTACTTTATGGTGTCCCTTGTGCTGGCCAGACTGTGCTTTATTTATCTCATATTTACCTCAGAATTTTACCTCAGAAATTTACCTCAGAATGCCAGATACAAGGGAGTGGCGTTTGGACCACTCTCGGGGTCAGGGAGGATGGTGCACGTCTGTGTGCTGATCTCTCTGATTCTGAGAGTGGTCCAAACATACTTTACGGTGTCCCTTGTGCTGGCCAAACTTTGCTGCCTAACTCCAGGTTAGGATTGCGCCCTGAGTCTCCGTTACTGTCTTTAATCGGTCAATCATTTGGGGCCAATACACTGCCTCCCTGGTCCTTCATAGAAACACTTTCGACTAAGTGTATTTTCTGTATAGCTGCTGTCTGAAGAGTTCCAAGGATCACTGCCCGTTCTCCCTGAAAAAGAAATCCACACACAACTCATCCATTATCGAAGTGTTATCCTTGAGGCACCTGACCTTTTTTTTTTTTTGCCAGCTCGCTTTGCAGTATCATATGTTCCAATCGCCGGAGTGTGTTGTCTCGCTCAGGTTATTGATGAATTGCCCTCCATCTTTCCCCTCAAATGGGTAGATGTTGTACCATACTGATGGCGTAAACTTCTGCCCACCACACATCTCTCCCAATCCAAAGAAAGGGAGACATAGAATGTGGTACTTCACCAGCTGTTTTTTTTTTGGGGGGGGGGAGCGCAGAACTTTGCATACTGCCTCAGATACTGGGGTGCCCTGGCCTAGACAGATGGGCTGGTAATGATTAAGAGCCCAATTCTATGCATGTCTGCTCTAGTCAATGGGGCTTACTCCTAGGTTGGCAGGCAGAGGATTGCAGCCCAAATCAGTCTGTAGCAGCCATGGGAAAATGTCAAGCTGCCCTGACTTTCGGACATGTCACTCTGCAGCAAACAGGTCCGTGGGAGATTGGCTCGACCTTACGCTCACTGGGGCCCAGATCAGCTTTTGGCAGCCACCACAAATGCTTGAAAAGCTATACGTGGGGTGGGCAGCCAAGCCATGATCTGGGCTGATTGTGTAGTACCCTTTGTAGGGTTGCCAACTGTATCCAGCTGCACACAGGGTTTGTAGGGTTGCCAACCTTTGTAGGGTTGCCAATGCTGACTGAGGCTATTCCTGGAGATTTTATCATGAAACCAGGGAGATTCTTTGAAATCCCACAGGATTGCTTGCGGAGTCACTGATCAATGGTAATTCCTGGAGATCCTGGCCAATCCTGGAAGACTGGCAACCCTAATCCTTAACAGATTCAATCCGGGGGTTCCCAAAGTGAGCAACGTGTCACCTTAGGCCCTTAAGCATCACGGTGCACTCACAGGGGCCCAATGGCTCCTCCTATCTATTCTCCCAGGTGCCAACGTCTTGCATCCCACAAAATCTTAAGAAATTTGGGCACCGCCATTGGGACTTGTGAGATTTCACAAGACCTAAGGTAGCTATATCAAGCCGAGGCAAGAAGAAGCTGTGAGGGTGCCATAACCCCAGTAAGTTTGGAAACCACTGGATTAGGTAATTCATGGAAGACAAGTCCCGTCAATGACAATTGGTCAAGACTGCAAAAACAAGAGTTTTCACGGTCTTCTTTTCAGGGCTGGCTGATGATCAAACTGCATAGGAGGTGCCAGAGGAAGGGTAAGGGGGCAAATGACTCCCCCAGCCAAGGAGATCCCCCTGGCATCTGCTGTGAAGAAACTCTGCAAATTGAGACCTCAGAGGAGCAGCATGGGTGACAGAGATGCCTAAACAACATTGCCGTATGAACCAGAGCAAAGGGGCTGTCTGAAGCCTAGATGTTGAAATGGTTGTTAACAGTTCTGCGGAACTGCACAACAATTGGGTGATTCTGCTGCTCATCTGCACATGCAAATATGCTTAGGATGGGGAATACAGGTGGGCAGATGCCCATGTAAGGGCCCATCTGAGATGGATCTAGTCCTCATGGGTCTCTATATTTTGTAATATGTCTGTACGCAACTCCTCATCCTGCCCTCTCCACCAGCCAATAGGGTTTCTCCCTATTGGTTCTGCAAAAATAAATGGACCTTTGGGCTACAGCTGTTGGCTGCTGTGATGAGGAGGTGGAGCTGAATGACACCGCCATGTTGCCTCTTGGTAGGTGTGCAATGATGGGGGGGGCATATTCCCCCATGTCCAAAGGCCATTGTGGGGACCTCGATGCCCGTGCACCACTGGAAAGGTCTTCTCAGTCTTGGACACAAGAACCTGGCATGGGCCCCGAAGGTGGGAGGCGGGGGAAGCGGAGCTACCTGTCCTCTGGTTTGGCTCTGAACATTCTTCATCAAAGTGTTGCTTGTTTGCTTTGCCCCTGTCCAGCGATGGGATTAACAAACAACCTGGGGGAACGCTGGGCGGGACGTACGCGGAACTCCCGCGTGATTGGCTGCCCGTCAGTTCTGCCCCACCGCCGCGCGGGCCGCCCAGGCCTCGGAGGGGGTGCCTGCTCGCCTGGGGGCCCCCCCGGGTGCCCGGGCACACAGCGGTGGGGCGTGCCAACCGGGGGGCAGCGGGCCCAGCCCGCACGGACGGCGGGGGCGGCAGCGGGGCGGAACAGACGGGCTGCCAATCGCGCGGGCTGCCAATCACGGGCTTCCAATTACGAGTACGTCCCGCCCAGCGTTCCCCCAGGTCGTTTGTTAATCCCATCGCTGCCCCTGTCCCTAATCCCAGGTTAAGAGTACGACTGGCTGGCAACAGACAGCCCCTTGCAGCTTGCAGGGAGGAAGAAAATAGGGCATCCCGCTTCACGGACTGCGGGAGATGTCGATTAATGCTGGGCTGCCTCCGCCAAACTAGAACAGGTGGCATCTCTAGCTGGGGCATGCGTGCTAATCTTAGCCAGGTCTGGGAAGAGGAGGGAGACACAGCTGCAGGAATGTGCTTCCAAAGCAGCTCTGGTGGCTTCTGCTCCGAAGCCCCAAATAGGGCATCGTGTTAGGCCCTTCATCGTCGGCCGGTTTTACTGCGCGTTTCCTCGCAGACTCATGTCACCGCCACTGCTGTGCACCTTGTCACAGCTAAGGTGGTGAGAGGCAGAAGGCGGCCTCCAAGGAAAGCTTCTGCTTTGCTCCGAAGACAGAGGGCTGCACTAAGCATTTCTGGGCTTCAGACCTTTGCTGAAGAAAATCTATTTCCTGCTTTTCCAGGCAAGCAGAACAATAGCGTCCAGGGATGAAAACCAATCAAGGGCTCCAACAATTACATAAAAACGAAAGTAGAAACGGGGCAGAAAACCAAACCACTGTGGCGTTCTGGTAACGAAGAAGCATATAGTATTCATGGCTTCCTCAACCTCTGCCGACAAACCAGGATACCAAGCCGCTGGTATAAGTCCAGGCTGTTTTATAAAACAGAGTGAGAAGTGCTGCTGAAATGAACCGTGGGAGAATGGGACGTGAGTTTCGTCAGGGAGGTTGCCCCAGTGATATCATTCAGGGGGAACGGACCAGAACGGGCATTCCGGATCCTAACGGGCTCCGTGGCTGGTTCCAGGTTCCCGACAAGTGCCAATCAAAAGTGAGGTCCTGTTCCTAAATCATTTGAATGAGACCACTGGGTTGCCCTTCCCTGGGCGATGAGCACAGCCTCCTTCCAAATGAATGAGACCATTGTACAAACGCCCTGCACATTTAGCAGATCACGTTTCTTCCCTTTTGTCGCGGCCCCTCCCCTCCTGGCTGCGGCCACACGAGCAAAAACTCTGCAAGCAGTTGTGACTCACTGAAACCAAAGGAGGGAAGCAAAGGAAATGTACATGAAGTCAGCAAATAAGTTTACCTTCTGTGAATCGGCAGAGGCGGCCGTGGGCAGGGCACCAAACGCATCTACCCATCCCCGTCTGCCACGGCATTGCCTACTGCCTTTGTCCTCCTCATCGCCCAGCCCTCCTTCGGCAGCAGCAACACGTGACGATCCCATCTGTCTTCCTCCCACGCTCACTGCAGAAGACAGAACAGGAAGTGTGGAGTAGAAGAGATTGGTGGGCTTGAGTGTGTCTTGGGAGTCTCCCTCTGTGCCCTCAGTGGTGGTGGAGGCTGAGGACAAAGCAAACCAAACTGGACACTGAAAACAGGGGCACCACCATACAGAGATGTAGCTGGGTCATTGACACCCAGAGCCCATACATTTGTCACACTCACTCACTCACTCACTCACTCACTCACACACACACACAGAGATTGAGAGAGAGATTGAGATTGAGATTGAGATTGAGATTGAGAGAGAGAGAGAGAGCAAAATCTTTTTCAGTAATAGTCATGACATGAAATTAATAACAATGGCCAGAAATTAAAACACAGTGAGCATTTCCCTACAAGCAAGGGTTGCAAATCGGTACCCTCCCCCGCATGTAGTACTCAGAGAAGTACTACCCCTGCATCTGGAGGTTCAATGGACACCAACCCTAGTGCCGCCTCTGTTCCTGACACTACCACGTCCGGTGGGAATAGGCCAACAGGGCTTGTGTAAAAAAACTGCAAGGGCCCTGTACTGATTTGTGTATTCTTATTGTCAGTTTGCCAAAAATGATCTGGCTTTTTCTCTAGCTTTTTTTCAGGTGGACCGGCAGCAAAACCTCAGGCCATTTTTGGATTGTTGCCTGATGTTTATGTTGGGTCCCAATCATTTATCGCTCAGTCCTAACCCTTTCTTCTTATGGCAGTCTTGTGACATCGCCAGACCCAGCCTCGGAAATCTCAGGGTTTTTGATGCCTCTTCCCTGGCAATCCTACATATATTATGCCTAATAAGATGGGTAAATGACATAACGTAAGCAGTGGTGTCATCTAAATGATTTAAGAACAGGTACTCACTTTTGATTGGCACGTGTTGGGACCCGCCCACCGGAAGTGACATCATAAGCCGGAAGTGAGGTCGTGGCAGGAAGTGACATGAAAAAAGCCCTTTTTGAGGCCTCAGACAATTTTAAACTGACCCAACAGTTGCAACAGTATTCCACAGCACCCCCAGAACATGTTAAGGAGGCCTGGCATCATGTTAAAGTGACCCAACAGTTCCAAAACCCCACAGCAGCTCATTTTTCAGTGGCAAGGCAAGGCAAGGCTCCGCTCGCTGCCTGCCTGCCTGCCTGGCTCTGAGAATGTGCAGGCAACCCAAACGTGCAGGAAATTCAAATGTTTCAGGGGGCGGAGTCGGCGAGTGGGCGGGGGAATGGGCGGGGCCAGCGTAATCCTAGAAACCGGTACTCGTGTACCCCCGCGTACCCCCTGCATGACATCACTGAACGTAAGCATAAATGCATGCCTAAATTCATACCCAGCACAATCCTATACAAATGTACCCAGGTGCAAGCCCCACTATATTCAATGGGATTTCCTCCCAGGTCAGTGTGAATAGGATTGAAGTCAAAGTCACCTGCAACGCCAAGATTTGACTTGAAAAAAGACAAGAGGAGAAAACAGAAATAGATTTTGGGAACAAAAAAAAACACCCTCTTTTCTTCTCTCCCTTCACAAGTTCATCTCCATCTCCTCACCCCACATTTCACTTCCTCCCCAAAGTACTTTTGATGGCATGGGGGAAAAAAAGATGTAACCTCCTATCCTTAATTGTCTCCCTGTGCTGCAGTTTGATTCTTGTGATCCTTAAGGAAAAGAGCTGCTAACGAGAGAGCTAAAAATAAAATGGATTCAATCCCAGCTTGGAGAAAGAGGAACTGAAAGGTAGCTCATAGCAACGAAGAAGCTTGTGGATCTGCTTTAATTTTAAATCCAGGGGAAGACAACAGTATATACTGTATTGCCTGGAAGTAGGCAGGACTTGCATTGTTTTTGGTTTTAATAGAAAATGATAGATTATTTCCTATGGAAGTTTAAACAGTGCCCAGGACAACCTTCCCAAAATAGAGCAATCAACTGTTCTTTTTTAAATTTATGAACAGTGAATATATCCTTCATGCATGTTTTTCTTATAGTGCATGTCTACTCAGAAGCAAGTTCCACCGAGAAGTCAATCCCCACCCAGTGGGACAATACTCCCAAATAAATGTGTACAGGACGGCATCCTCAAACATTGGAATATACAATGCAGCAAGATTAGATCTTTTGTATCTATGAACAATAATAAAACTGAATGACAGTCTTTAAGGGGGGAGGGCTCCACTCATGGGTCTTCGTGGTTTGTTAGACCACTGTTTACCATGATGGATGTACATAATGCCACCATATGTTCTTTAGAAGATCATGTTAATGGTTTCAGTTTCCAGGGCTGGCTGCAGCAAACATTGGTTCAATGTAAGCCTTAGAACAGGGATGACAGACATAAGGCCCGGGGACCGGATGCGGCCCACAGAAGCTATTTATCTGGTCCTCAGTGCTCTCCCAGCACCACCGGCAGCTGCTCTCAGCTGTGCTGAGATGTTATTGCCGAAAAGGCCGGCAGCACGATAACTGGGCTCTTCCATTTCTTGAAACTATGATCAAGATTAGCGCATTTTCTATTTGCAGCTAATGAGCTCCTGAGAAGGAAGTGCTGGTTTCTGGTCATGCATGACCCGCTTAATGACATCACTTCCTGCTCTATAACATCACTTCCGACCCTCAGCAGGTATCATAAATGCTATATGGCCCACTGTATGAAACGGGTTTGACACCCCTGCCTTAGAACTTTTGCCTTGGAATCCGGCTATTGTCTGTATGCTTCCCCCCCCCCATACAGAAGGGGTGCTTCAGTAATCTGTTGGTTGGCGCAGGCATAAATATGGTACTATCTCATGGGTGTGAGAACCTTCTCACTCCTCTGTTATAGACATTTAGGGATGCCAAGTCCTTTGAGAAGAGTATCTGCATTATATTTCCATCTTAAGTGAATGGGAATGGCCATGAATTAACCGTCTTCCTGTTCAACCAAAAGGAGTTCCAAGTCATGCACACAGTGCAAATATTATGTTGTCTTCTGGAATCAGGTGAGGTCCCCGAGGGGCAATGAACAGTAGTTGCGCTTTGAGGGGTGGGGGTTACTTAAACTGCAGAAACAAAACATGTTGGAACGTTTATATAACTTTCATTACTGACATGGCCATGAATTGCAAGCCGATCACGTAACGCCAAGGGCAGCTCAACCACAGCCAAGAATGAAGCTGAGTTGCTTGGCAGATGTAAGTTCATGAACGCAGACAAGGAATCCTGGCGGTCCATATTCCTTGAGGCCTTGGCAGTGGAGCATAATGCAGAGTTATCATGAATATAAATCCGAATTCTCCCCCCAATCGCTTTGATGTTCAACCTCGGCTGAAAGGAGAGCTGCTGAGAAACGCCTGAGAGCAATTTGAAAGCCATTGAATGAACAAGGTGATTTTCTTCTTGCTTATTTCTCCTCTTGTTTTATTTCCATTTAAAAGAGCATAGCCCCAAACTCAAGGAGGTCATGAAGACCTTACCGGCAAGCAAGCCTTTGCAAAGTTGACATTTTGGATAGGAATCACATTTGTGCCAACAAACGTGTGCAAGCTTCAGAACTGCACAGAAGCCTTCATCAGTAACAATGGGAAGCAATCTAAGCAAAAAGTGCAAGGCTGTTTTGCAGATGCTGCAATTATCTGCTCTTCTGCGTGAGGCTCGGGGAAATGTTCTTCCAGGTGGTGTTCTGCGAAGTGCTTTGCTCATGGAGGAAGATGTTGTTCCTCCTAGTGGGTCTATCAGGTACAAGGCACACAGCACAGTGCTCAAACCACTATGGGCTGCCTGCCCTGGTCAAGCTCTTCTGTGCCTTTTCATAGAGACTAAGGGCCCAAAACTTAGGTGGGCCCAATCTCCACCTTTCTAGTGCCAGTGCAGCAACAATGCAGCCCTGAAGAAAGGGAACAAACGTTCCTTTACCTCGAGGCCTCCGTGAGTGTCCCCCACCGCAGGATGCAGCGTGCATGGCTGCACCAGCGTTGCACCAGCACTGGAAAGTCGGATAGGATTTGGCCCTAATGTAGCAGTCATGCCCACTGTTTGCCCAGTAAACGTCATTTGGGAATTTTCCATTCTCTGGGTCTTCTTACCCATGACGCATAAATCAGTTTGCACTTAATAAATCTTGAATGCAAATGTAAAACCCACACTGACTAGAACGCATCTTCAGTTTCTCCTCCACAAATGCATCAGCACTGACACTTGGCGCAAACAGCATGGATTATTCTCCCAGATCACCTTTACGGTCACGTCTGCAACCAGAATCAAAACTCATCACCTTGAAAGCATGCTTCAGGTAGCACCAACCCGCTGATGAAGACCCCCACACAAACACACACACCTCCGATGGGGGCAAACTTCCCACTTTCCAATAAAAGGGGAGGTGTCAACACATGCATTTATAGTGAAGTGCGCTTTGACCTTTAGCTGTTGAAAAGCGGTCCATAAATATTTATTATTAATGTGACAGCCTTTTCAATGTGATCTTCCTATAAAGGCTTCATCATGAACCAGAGGCAGATCTAAGGGAGGGCAAATCTCTTAGTTTTGCAAGAAGCCTTACCTTGCAGTGGAAATCACTCCTCTCCTGCACTGTTCTAGCCAATCCTCACAGGGAAAAGCAACATCTTGACGTTGCTTACTGGCTATAGCAGCAAGGGAGAGGAGGGATTTACATGACAGGGTAAGGCTTCTTGCAACACTTAGAGCTTTGCCCTCCCTTAGATCTGCCTCTGTCATGAACCAGGTCTTGTGTTCCTGTCATTGTCCAACATGCGCCTTATGCACAAGAAGGGGAATAGGGAGGGCCATGGCTCATTTTAATCTTTGTTGGTTTATTTGTATACCTTTCCTTCCTTCCCTCTGAGCTCAGAGCATGACATTGTGGTAAACCCCCTTCTATCTGTACAACATCCCTCCTAGTGGAGGCAAAGTGGAAGTGTTTCCCATTCTTAGAAATCAGATTCCTGGACAAATTTACAATACCTACCTATTTTTACATATTGACCATCCCTAAATTGAGACGTGCATATATGGCTGCTCGCTGCAATGCACTACCTACTGCACAGATGAAAGGCCGTTTCTTGAAAATACCACCAGAACAATGCTATTGCAACTGCTCATTGGCAGAGCTAGACACCCTATGGCACATCTTTTTTTCGGTGCCCAAAATATGCAGCAGCCAGATAAAGACTTCTGAAGAAGTGGTTGCAAACATTTTCAATACTTCCAGACCCTTCAAAACTAAAGTTGCTCTTCAGCAGTCTCCAAAAAGAGTGTGGAGTGGATGTGGCGAATTTCTGCTTTGCTGTGTTTTTAATCAATAGGTGTATGGCTCTTGGGCTAAAAAACCTAATACATTTTTACCTTTTTTACAACATCACTTTGAGGGATGTTTCATCACTTCCTGTCACTAAGCTGAAATACATGTAACTAACTCTTCTGTATATCCTTTTCCAGTTTACCCTTGGAGTAAACTTCCATGCCTCTCCACTTCCTCTGTTGTGTCACTATCCATATTGTAAGCCCCTCAAGAAAGAGAACTGTTCTCTCTTTGTAAAACGCCATATAGAGAGATGTTAAAAGAAAAAGGAAGATGAAAGATTGATGTCCACACAAAAAACAGAAAAACAGCATGCTAATTAACTTGTCTACAGATAAGCACTGTTTCCTTGCTGGAGAGTATTGATTGGGCGATATTGCCATCTCTTATGAAATCAGTCCAGAACTTCTACAGACATTTGATGGACACCAAGGGTGGCCATTTGGGATCAGCACAGTATAGCTAGAACCACAGTGCTAGAGAAAGCTTAGATCACACAAGCTGAAGGAGATGGGGCAAGCAGTCAGAGCAGAAGGTATGTGTGCTATGTGCTATTCAGGGCTAGAGCTGCCATGCTGAAAGCAGCCCCAAACCAGAGATTTCTGTTGAGGGCCTGGTTATATCACAAGTCTGCCAACCTTTGAAAAGCAGGGAGAAAATCTAATGCTTGGGTGGAGCCCAACGAAAAGGATCAGAGTCTGGAAGAATTTTGGCACAGTCTAGTCCTGCCCCCAATGTTCTGAGATTAACTTTTGCTGCTTTTCTGCTGGAAAAAAAAATTGGAAAAGTCAGAGAAACGGTATCCATTGTGGCAGACCAGCAGCCCGAATCTGGGCTGAAAGATGCAGTAGACTAATATGAGAAGCAAAGTTGCCCGGAAGGGTTCCACTAAGGAGAAGAAGAGCGGAGAAAGGGAAAGAGGATATGGGGACAGTCATTCCACACTCACACCCAGAGCGCTTGAAGTTTCTTCTTTGAATTAGCAGCCAAACCACGTGGGAGAATTTGACCACAGCAGGCCTCACAGCACACTGGATCACCTCACACTACTGGAGCAGGCCTGGGACGGCAGCAGCCCAGTGGGTTGCTGGGGGCAGACAGGGGGGTGGACAGATAGCAGTAAAGGACTGGATTTATTTCTTTGAATGAGACCCTGAAATAAGCACTTCTTGGCAGGATTTGAATTCTCTGGATACCATGAAGCCAGTGATGTCATGCAGGGGGAACGCGGGGGAACTCGGTTCCACTAGTTAAAATTAGGGCCGACTCCGCCCACTTCACTCTCCCTCCTCCCCCCTCCCGATTCCTCTGCAAAGAGCTTTTCTTCTTGGTTGGCCGGCACTCAGAGGGTTAAAGGGAGCGACTCCGGATTCCTAGGGGGGCGAAGGGGGAAGGGCTGCAGTGGGGAAGTCCCGTCCTGCACAGCCCCCTTCCTCGCTCCCTCCAGCCACACACGTGGAGTCAGCAGCTGCTCTGGTGAGTCTGCAGCCCACTGTGGAGAAGGCAGTGATGTCATTCGGGGGGGAACGGACCAGAACGGGCGTTCCGGATACTAACGGGCTCCGTGGCTGCTTCCAGGTTTTTTTCTTTTCCCCAACATTTGAATTTGAACTCCATAGTGAGTTCCTGTTCCTAAATCATTTGAATGACACCACTGCATGAAGCTGAAAGAGCCGTTTGCATGCTTTTGTTCTTGTCAATTTACTTGATGCTGCTGGGAGGGGGCTATTTTATTATTTATATCCCACCCTTTCTCCAAAGCAAGCAGAGCAGCTCTGTAACTCAACAACAAGGTGGAGAGGAAGGGCTCCTTAGTGAGGGCTACGCACAAGCCAGGGAAAGGTCAAAAACTGACCAGCTACACCTACTGGGCAGCAACATGGTTCGATCCTGGTGTGAAATAGCCAGGAACACAGGACTGATGGCAAGTAAAAAGACCTTTATTGAACTAAATACCCAGTGCTGGATCTAAGACAGCAAGATGCAAAAATTGCAATCAAAATAGCAGTCTTTGAGGCAGGACACAATAAGAACATAAAAAGAGCCCTGCTGGATCAGGCCAAGGGCCCACCTAGTCCAGTTTCCTAGATCTCACAGTGGCCCACCAGATGCCTCAAGGAGCACACAAGACAACAAGAGATCTGGGCAGAAGGTCTGGTCAAGAGGGCTAAAGCCGCAGTAATTGCCCGAAGATGAGATCCGAAGGTTGCTAGTTTGAGACCACCAGAAGCTTCCGTGTGAGGCAGACCTCGAGAATGCGTCTGATAAGATCTGAGCTGTCTCAGCTGCCTGTGAGAGGGGGAGTTGTGCTGGGCGGCCAGCTGTTCTTTGGTGAGAGCAAACAAGCAGATTATCAGCTGGTGGAAGGCTATCGTGCGGCGAGAAAGGAGGACTGGATGATGAAAGTGTCATCTGCATGTAGTTCTTGAAAGATTAGAACTTTGTTTGTGATTTGTAAAAACCCTTGCGGTTTAGAAAAATGCCTGCCTATGTAAACCGCCTTGAATTAAAGTCAAAGGAGCAATCTGATGACCAAGAAAGGCGGTATATAAATACCAATTAATGATGGTGATGTTGATGTTGATGGTCATCATCATCATCATCTATATCCTGTTGCCACTCCCTTGCACCTGAAATTTTGAGGTACCCTACTGGGTCATTCCGTGTCAAATCATCACACCGTTTCCAACTGACTTCCTTAGATTTTTATGAAATTTGGGGTACTTACTTGTCCTAAGCATAATGCAAAAATATCAATTTTTAGCAGCCTATGTTTATTATGTTAAATTTTATAGCTAAGTAAACTTTCAAACATTTATCAAAAAATGGCATGCTAGTGATCCTTTAACTAGTTGTACCTTGGACACCGGTTGAGTTGGGATGGTCTCATTTTAAAGCTCTTTCCATGGGCTTTCATATGATATACAACATAATGGGATTAATAATTTTTTTAGTTTTAAAAAATTCAATTAAAATTTTTAAAATCAATTTTCTCAAAAATGGACATTTTTAAAATTTTGTAAAAGAATTGTGTTGTAGATTTAAAAAATTAAGTTCAACTTGAAAAGTCTGTTCACACATATGTGTGATCTTATGAACCCATCATCATTCCAAAATAATTCGACACAAGTATGAACTAGTTTTGAGATTTTTTTCAAAATTTTAAAAATATCCTTTTTTGAGAAAATTGATTTTACAGTTTTTAAATATATACAATATACAGTGTTGTATATCATAAAAAGCCCATGGAAAGAGCTTTAAAACGAGACCACTCACAACTCTATATCTCAATTGGTGTCCAAGGCACAACTAGTTAAAGGATCATCAGCATGCCATTTTTTGATAAAATTTTGAAACTTTAGACTTAAATATATTTTCTCTCTGTGAGTTAAAAAACTTAAAGATATGCATTCCTTCAACAATTATATAGGATCTTTAAGTATGCCAAGTTTCGCCAAAATCTAAGAATGTGAGGTAGAAAATTGCCCTCAAGTGACACGGATTTGGCACGGAATGATCGTGCTTCGAAGAGCAGGACATTGCACATCCCCACAGGTTTATAACCTGTGATGGACTTTTCTTCTGGAAATCTGTTCATTTTTAAAGGCATCTAAGCCAGGCACCATCACCATATCCTGTGTCAAAGAGTTCCACAGACAAATTACATGGGTAAAGAAATATGTTCCTTTGTTCTAACCCTCCCAACACTCAACTTTAGTGGATGTCCCTGTATTGGAAAAGTCAGGAGATACCCCGAGGAGATAGGGAATGGTATCAGCAATGTCCCCTTGTCCCAGATAAGCCAGGGATTATAGGGTTAACCCTCAAAGTCTCTGCAAGCCTCGGGAGCACAGCTGTAGGCTGATGAGGTCTCTGGCAATGAAGGGAGGTTAGCACAGGTGCAGATGGGCATGGCTGATGAATTAAAGCCTGCCCACTGATTGGCTGGCCTTGGTATAAAGTTGGAGGCAGGAGCTGTGGAAGGGAGGACCTGGGAAGGTGCTGGAGGAGGGCACCAGGAAGGTGCTGGACTGATGGAGTGCTGGATGACTGCCTATTGTTTGGTGGTGGGGGTTGTTGGTGTTAGACTAAGAGTAGTTCGGAGTTAAGCCAGTGATGAGGGCAGTCTGGAGGAGGCTGGCCAGCCAGTGATCCCAAACAAAGCTGCTGGAAGAGAGGAGGCCCAGTGGGTGACTGAACTCCCTCCCTCTTGCCTATCTCTGAGGCCGCTCAGTGGAGAAACTAGTTAGCCTAGTGTGGGCATCAGGGCCCTTGGGGTGGCCCGGCAGGGAATTTGGCAGAACAGTCCCCTGATTCTGGTGCTGCCTGAGAAGGAAAATAACATCCAATCTATCCATACCATGCACAGTTTTACATGTCTGAATTATGTCCACCCTCAGGCACCCTTTTTCTAGACTAAAAGGTCCAAACAGAATAGCCTTTCCGCATAAGGGCAGTTCCCCAGCCCACTAAGCATTTTGGTTGCTATCTTCTACACCTTTTCCAGGTTCATGGTATCTTTTTTTGAGCTGTGACCACCTAAACTGACACATCCAAAGCAACTCCACCCCATATATATTTCACTTCCATTTAGCAAGCAAAAAGTCACAGGGCAATTAGGGTCGTCAACTGCACGCTCCTAGCCTGGAGGTTTCACAAGTTCCCGACCAACTGAATGTTTGTTTTGTTCACCTGTGGTTAAAGTGGAAAGATACATGACTTTTCTCTTGCAACAGGCTTACAAGCCCGCTAAAGAGCGGGCACAGATCCGAGGAGGCCCAAATCAGGGCCTCGTGTCCTCGTGGACGGGCTTAGGAGATGGCTGTATGGCCAACTCCCAAGCCTGCCCACGTCCCATCCAAGTCCCACCCCCAGCCTTCCTCCCTCCCACCAATCCCCATCCCGATATGGGACAGTGCCTTCCTTGCGCCGACCGGCTTCCGTCAGCGCAAGGGAGGCTCTTCGTTGGCGCTCTGAAGCTGACACTACAAGTAGTGTCTGCTTCAGAGCTGTAGTGCCAATGCAGGGGTGCCGCTCACACACACACCCCATGTCAGCACTAAGCACGTAGTGTTGACACAACAACGTTGCATCGACGCTACGCGCAATCTAGGATTGCACTGTCAGTTTAGGATGACGCCCTCAGTAAATTATGTTCCAGTAAGCTATGTGGAATCTCTGTGATAATAAGTGTTAATAATAAGAGCTGCACTCTGTAAGCTTCATAGGACATGGCTTCAGGATAATGGAAAACTAGGCAAGGCAGGAAGCTATGTCTTAGAAACAGAATCTCAGAAGAAGAGGGTATCTGGGGCTTGAGAGACCCCATGCATTAACACAAGTGAACATAAGAACATAAGAAGAGCCCCGCTGGATCAGGCCAAAGACCCATCTAGTCCAGCTTCCTGTATCACAGCGGCCCACCAGGTGCCCCAGGGAGGCATGAGACAACAAGATGCCTGCATCCTTATATGCCTCACAGCCCAATCCTATCCAGTGCCGATACAGCAGGGCCAGTGGGGCCACGCTGTATCCCATGCAAGAGTTCAGCAGGCTAGAGGTTTCCACGAAGTAAGGGGACATTTATCCCCTTGCCTCCAGGAAAGCCCCAGCCCCAGCAATGGGTATGCTTGGACCTGCGCCAGCTAAATCGACGGAGCAAGTCCGAGAACAGCTGTGTCGGAAGGGCTGACCTGGGACGCGGGACACGATTCAGGGCACACTAGTGTCACTGATCCTGCCCCCCGCCTGAGCCCAATCTGCCCACCCCCTTGCCCCAATCTCCGCCCTTTTCCTGCCCTGTTACACCCCTCCCCATCCTTTATCCACCTCTCTGCACTTACCAGCTCCAGTGCACATTGAGGCTTCCACTGGCGCTGGCAGGATGGTGCCAGTCTTCCCACTGGTTGTTCTCCTATGCTGTCACTATGCGCTTTTCAGCGCATCTGCGATATCATACAATGGCATAGCAATTGCTGCAATGAAGAAAGAAGATATTGTTCCACCAACCGGGCCGAGTTCCGGGTAAGCCTGGGTATTGGGGAAAAGGCCACCATCACCAGCATGTCAGACACGGAGACACTGACAGGGACTGAGAGCACAATCCTAACCGGGAGTGAGGCCGACACAGTTAGGCCAGCAAAGTTTGACTGGCACAACGGCCACCATAAAGCATGTTTGGACCACTCTCAGAGTCAGGGAGGATGGCGCATGTCTGTGTGCTGGCCTCTCTGACTCTGAGAGTGGTCCAGAGATACGTTATGGTGTTCCTTGTGCCGGCCAGACTTTGCTTTATTTACCTCATATTTACCTCAGAATTTTACCTCAGAAATTTACCTCAGAATGCCAGATACAAGGGAGTGGTGTTTGGACCACTCTTAGAGGATGGCGCATGTTTGTGTGCTGGCATCTCTGACTCCGAGAGTGGTCCAAACATACTTGACGGTGTCCCTTGTGCTGGCCAGATTTTGCTTTGTTTACCTCATATTTACCTCAGAATTTTACCTCAGAAATTTACCTCAGAATGCCAGATACAAGGGAGTGGCGTTTGGACCACTCTCGGAGTCAGGGAAGATGACGCATGTCTGTGTGCTGGCCTCTCAGACTCCGAGAGTGGTCCAAATATACTTTATGGGGTCTCTTGTGCTGGCCAAACCTTGCTGGCCTAACTGTGCTGGCCTCACTCCAGGTTAGGATTGAGTCCTGAAGCTGGAACCCCCTCCCCCCCCCAAAAAAATGTGGGACGATGATAGGATCATAAAATATGAGAGAACACATATGAGAGATAACACAGATTCACACACGCTGTGGGCAGACTGAGCCGAGAGCAGTAGTGTGGACAGAAGGGGCAATGGTGCTGCTGTCCAATGGCCAATATGATCCTGCCTGTTCCAGTTTGCATTGTTCTGCCTACAAAAAGTTACAGTACCTAAAACTAAATGGGTCACAACAAAACAGACTGAGAAAAGTAATACGCAAAGAAACAACATTCATAAATACTGTACAAGAATTATGTTGTAGATAAAAAATTAGTTCAACTTGAAAATTCTATTTTCTCTTGATCATATGCATTTGTTTTCTCTCATATCTTTTGATCCCATCATTGTCTCCCCAAAATTTTTGGGTATAGTTAGACACAAATATGAGTTCAATTTTGAGATTTTTTTTCAAAATTTTAAAAATATCCATTTTTGAGAAAGTTGATTTTCAAGTTTTTAATTTTTTAAAACTAAAAAAAACCCATTGTGTATCATATGAAAGCCATGGAAAGAGCTTTCAAACAAGACCCAACTCTATATCTCAACCAGTGTCCAAGGTATAACTAGTTAAAGGATTACTAGCTTGCCATTGAAAGTTTACTTAGCTATAAAATTTAACGCAATAAACACAGGCTACTAAAAATTGGTATTTTTGCATTATGGACAAGGACATAGGACAAGTAAGTACATAGGACAAGTAAGTACCCCAAATTTCATAAAAATCTAAGGAGGTCGGTCGGAAACGGTGTGATGATTTGACATGGAATGACCCTTTTCCATTTGTAATGATGTTCCATGGACAAATTCTTATCAGTCTCTCTGGGAGATTTGCTTGGCTGAAGAATGGGTAAACATGCTTTAAGTACATCAAGCAGACATTTTCTGAAGCAAAACCAATCTAGGCTAAATTCAGGATGAGGCAACAGGAACTGTACCGTCATGGTGCAGCAGATTGATGTGGCTGGAAAGAGCGCGCAAGCCAAGCATTGGCTTTCCGAGTACCACCACGGACGGCGAGAACACAGTGTTCAGCAATGGCGCAAGTGACGATTGTGGAGCACAGATTTTGGAGATGCGTTTCTCCTGGAACTTATCTTCCTCTGGTGCCACCTATTGGCACACTGTAACCTAATCCCACAACAGCAGACCCTGTGAACACACGAATGGTTTTTCCTTTAAAGAATTTGTTCTAACCATCGGTGTGCTGCTGTCAGATAAGCAGAAGACCCATGTCTACAAATACAATTTACATGGGACCTTGAGAACTCCAAAAGTAGGCGCGTGCCTTGGTGTAGACCACCCACCAACACATGAGCACCAACCCATTTGCCTGGAGGCAACACCAACCGTTATACTTGCCAAAGAGCACCACACGCTTGGCACCTTTTCAGGGCTGAACTGATCCACCTGGTGCGTTGATCCTTATGACACCCACGTCTCTGCTCAACTCCTTTTTCTGTCTCTGCTTTAGCCCAGCCTCCTACCATCTTTCTGATACTTCTGGTGTTACAACACCAACGACTACTCTTTTCAAATATTAGCATCAGCGGCGAACTCCCTCCTCCTTCCCTTTTTCCTGCTGCCTCTCAACTCTCAAACCTATTGGGGGGGAGCAATTGCATAGGTCTCCTCTGGGTAAAGGAACAACTGTTCCCTTACTGGGGGTAAACCTCTGTGGCGAGGATGGGTCTGTTCGGACCCGCCACAGCTAAATCGCTGTCACAAATCAGCTTTGACCCACACCGCATCCTCAGATCTGGGAAGGGGGGTTGGATATAAGCTGAGCTGGGGCCGCCGATCCCACCCCCTCCCCGGCCGGATCCACTCATCCCTGCCCCTCCCCACCCTCTTCTGCCCTTCCACTCCTCCTCCTGCCTCTCCTGCTGACAGGACAGCAACTGGCAGGAGAAGCAATGGCACAGGCAGGAAGGCACCGGCCTTCAGCACTGCCAGCAGTGCGCCACGTAGAAGGCTGACGGAGCGCCTTTTGAAACCGGTGCCGGCTGCTTTACGGCAGCCCATGGGAGGAAAGAACTGAGGACACGTGACAAGAGCAAGAGTGGGCTGATGCTGTTCCCAAGTTGCCAAAAAATGACACAGTTTCTCAGCATTCGGGCCATATGGGGGTCACTGCTGGGCTCCTCCTCTCTAACACTCTCTAACACCATTTTCCACAGCTTGGCAGTCTAGTGAGCTCACCAGATCCACCTTGTGACATCACCAGGCCAGGCCAGAAACTGAAGCTATCTGGAAATGTTACCCAGGATGCAGTTGCCTACCGTGACCTTTTCCATTCTCCGTTCCTCCAGCGACTTGCCCCCACGCAATCTGGCTCCCCCACTCCTGCCGCGATAGCTGCCCTCTCCTTTGGTGGTCTCTCTCCCGCATGATGTCTTCCTTGGCTCCTTGTCTGGCATATGCAGGAGAGCAAACAAGGTTCACCCCACAGCAGAAAAATCTGCCCCCGTACTTGAAGGAAGGCCACCTTGAAAACTGCATCCGTAGGCAATCTCCCGAGTCCGAAGAAGAACCCTGTGGAGCTGAGCTCCAAAAGCTAGCCAGCTTCTCTTCCAAACGTTACGGGTCTAATGAAATACTTATCATACCACTAACTTTATTTGTGTGCATCAACGTTCAGCACAACCCTTCCAAGTTTTATTCGGAAGTAGGTTCTGCTACGTCCAATAGGGCTTACTCCCAAGAAAGTGTGTTCATCATTGCCGCTTTAGTACTCAGATGGTCTACAGGCTTTGGGACGTCAGTGCCTGGAGGCTGCAACACCTTCTAGACTATCATTTCAAATCCAAAGTCCTGAATCGTAGCAAAAGGTCTACCCGTTTCCCCTCCCAAGGCCAGCAAGATGATATCTCATTGCTTAAAGCAAAAGAGTTTAGTGCTTTGCAATCGGATGACCTCCGGTCAGGAGAGGTACAGGGAGTTCCTTCTTAAAAGCTGACATACTTCTGGCATCTGCCCAGCTCTCCCTCAAGCATGTGTGTAATGCCCATTAGCGCCAGGAGAAGCTGCAAGCAGGGAAGCAGCCAATCCACAGGCTTGCTCCACAGGCCAATGAAGACAAAGCATCTGGAGCTGAACAGGCTTCAAGCAAAGGAGCTACACTGTTTTACTGGGAAGTGCTCCCATTGAGAGCTGGTGTAGCCCAGAGGCTAAGAAACTGAGCTGTGGATCAGGACTTCCCTAGTTCACCTCTTCACTTCTGCCACAAACTCGTTAGGAGGCAAGCCACTTTGTGGCAGCCTCGGTCTTTCCCAGCTGCAATATGGGGATAATAATCCACCTGGCTGGGTCTGCCGTAAAGATTCCAGAGGAATTTATCGGCCAGCGCTGTCTTGCTGCAGACCTATGGCTCTGGACTTTGCTCTTAATTCAAACAGAAGTTGTGTGCTCCTTTGAAAACTCTGGTATGCTCTCAGTTTATGTGCCTTTCCCCCACCCCTTCCTCTTTACCGGCCAAGCATTTCCAATCCTCCCCTAAAGTTTAAGGGGAGGTATCATTGCTCTAGCACTGACAAATAGCTGGAGCCAGCCCCAATGGAAGATGACGAATGTGTCCCAAAAATCTCATTTTTAGACAGCATGTGCTCCATCCAGCACATATCTACCCATCCAGAGAGGGCTCAAAACCTCCAAGTTTGGGAGTGGCATGCCGACCGCTGCCTCTTTTACCTGGTGGCACCCCAACTAATGCCATCACTTTTTCCACCAATTGAATTTGAAAAGGAAGAGGAGAATGGCGCACAGGGGAGGACCTAGTCAAAATGGCGCCCGGGGCACCCAATAGAAGTGCGCCCCCATGGGAGCCCAGGTCTACCCGCACAATGTTGTGGGGGCCACTGGCGCCCCCCTAGACGGCCCCAAGACGGTGCCCAGGGCTCTTGCACCCCCTGCCCCCTAGATCCGCCACTGATGGCGCATGAGAGGAAGTATAGAAAAGGAGTGGACCAGAGAGTCAGAGATGGACCTTTTTCATAAAAATGTACACACAATGAGGCAGCCTCACTATCTATGGAGGTTTGTGCCTTTTGCTGCACACACTGCCCAACAAAGATTTGATTTCCTCCCAGCGGGCAAAGATTCGCTGTGAGGAAATTATCTTGGAGGATATTTTTACACCAATGATGTGAGTGGTGGGCTCCAAAATCAGGCATTTTACCTTTGGAGTTGAAAAAGGCCAGATGCCCATCCATGCAAATAGAGTGTTGTTGGGCAGTTTTTGTTGTTGTTGTTCAGTCGCTAAGTCGTGTCAGACTCTTCGCGACCCCCTGGACCGCAGCACGCCAGGCCTCCCTGTCGTCCACTAGCTTCCAGAGTTCGCCCAATTTCATGTTCATCGCTTCAGTGACACTCTCTAACCATCTCATCCTCTGCCGCCCCCTTCTCCTTTTGCCTTCCATCTTTCCCAGCATGAGGGTCTTTTCTAAGGAGTCCTCTCTTCTCATGAGGTGGCCAAAGTATTTAAGCTTCAGCTTCAAAACAGTTTTAAGGGCTTGCTTAAACGATAATTCTGTTTGGTTCATTAGTTCACGATCTGGTTGTGGATCAGAAAAAATATTAAAAGTGACAATGGCTGAGACAAAGCAAAAACTGCCACTGGTCACCTTTGTCTGCAGTCAGGTCTTCTAAACAGATGTTTACTTCCCAAATAACCTCATCGAATTAGGTAGTTTTGCATCCTGCATTAAAATAAAACACTGAGGCAGTCCTGTAGACTCCAAATCAAATGACAAACTCTTCCCAGGTTAAAATTAACGTATTAAACAGGGTGTCAACATTAGTCCTTTAAAAAAAAAATCATTTTTATTTGGGTGTTCATTTGGAGAGAGTGATGAAGGGACTGCAGCTTTAAAACTTGTTATATTGTCTAAGACCCGACGTACATTCCTTTGGGATATAAATATCAATTTGATTAGCTAGCAGGTCTTGTCAGCTACAGTATCTTATCCCCTGGGGCATCTGAGCAATGACGTGGTCCCAAAACTTCTGTAAAAGGCCTGGGAGGTCTTAACTAAGCCCTATATAAGACCAAACCCCTGCCCAAGCGACTAGCCCAAGAGAAGAGATCTTAGATCTTACTGCTCTTTTCTCTTTCCGGCTTTGGGGAAAAAAAACCACAAGGTGAGTTTAGCCTTTCAGCCTAAAGTTTCTTGCAGCTGTAGGCCAACCAAATAAACCATAAAAATAACCAACTGCTTGGAAACTACCGAGAGGGTCCAACCAAATAAGCTGTCGAACTAGAGAGGTTTGTTTTGTTGTTGTAGCCAAGACTTGGTTTTGTGCAAGCTGGGAAACCGACGGTGAGAAAAGAGGCGATGCGCTGGCTCCATGACTACTCTGGTGACAAAGTAATCATCAACTGGATGGACCAAGAGGATTTCCTTTTATTTTTTTCAGGAAGGACTGATGATCACTGGTTCTGAATGGCAGGAACCTTGCCCTGGACTGTAATATTTTGCTCTTGCAGCAGCTGCTGTTTTCCCAGAGATACAAGGACATGTCACTGTCCCATCTGGCGGTGGCAAACCAACCAAGATCAACGTGAAAGCTCGAGCAGCGACAAGACAGCAACTGACTGCAAGACCTCTTGCACTTTGTAACCACTGCTTGAAAATGTCACTTGCTCATAACTTTCCTTCCTGTCCTCATGTTTGCTGTTTTTTTCCCTTCCTCCCCATAGGTCTGACATGGCTCTCTCTGGTATCCTGACTGATGCAGAAATCTCAGCTGGTCTGCAAACCTGCCAAGGTAATTCTTATTTTTTAACAAATCTTGCAACCCTTCCAAGAAGGTATATCAGTAACTTCATAATCCTCTTACTCTCAATTCCTGATCCAGATTGTCCTTTGCTAGCGACTCAAAAACGTTTCTCCTTTTCTTGTCGTACAATCAGAGATTGTCTTGCTTATTTTTTGTACAAAACATAAAATACAATCCAACCACTTCTTCATGGTATCACCCCATTACTAGAGCAATATGCTCAACTCAACCCTTCAAAAGAAAAAAAACAGACAAAATAACAGAATAACTCCCCCCAAATGAATAAAAATTATAAGTTGCCAATTCCATGTATAATAACAGAATTAACTTTCTTCCAAGCCTTCTCTGCAGTTAAATATAAGCTTTTATAACTATAGGGATCTTTCCACTTTATAGGCAAATTTAAAAGGGCCAGGAATATATATTTTATTATTTAGGTATTAAAAATTCAGATCTAACTTATAAGTGCAATTAGCGAAACAACGTTAATGGGATGAAACTTGCTTGTCCGAGTCCTACTGGCACAAAATGATGGTGAAGATTTATATTCTGCTTTCAAAAACGACACAAAGTTCAAGGCAGTTTAAATTACAAAAATAAAGAATAAAAGGGCTCTAAAAGGGCTCATGAGCTTTAAAAAAAAAAAGTCACAAGAGAGACGCCAGCAGACAACCAGTGGAACAGGTGCCGTGCTGTGGTGAAGAAGGGCAGTTGCTCTTCCCCTGCTAAACAAAAGCGAACTACACAGAAAAGATATCTCTTCACCCAGTTAGCAGGGATAATATGTAGTCCAATGGACAAGAAATTTCAGGGGAAATGACTATTAAGGACTTACACTGGCGTTGTCTGGAATCTTAAGAAAGAACATCCTAGTGTCAATCTGATAAATAAGGGAGATGGTTTTCTAGTCTCAATATATGGTTATCAACATGGAATGGGGAGGTAGGAATTGCACCGTGGAAGTATGTTAATGGGCTTTGCATTCTTCACATGGTGTCTGATGGACAACCTGGTAAATTCCTTTCCAGATGAAAGTAATGTATAAGTTTCTGACATAGCCCCACAGATAAATAGGCATGAGCAGGAATTAATTACCTTTGCAGCTCCAGTGGATTCAGTAGAACAATTCATCGTAAGGGTCATTCTTTTGCTTATGTCTCTACTGCATTCACGTCAAATCCCAAGAATTGTACTGTCGTAAGGCTGAAAGAGATTTGCCAAGAGATTTTAAGATTTGCTTACAGTGTGCCGATAGGATCTTGATAGTTCATTTCAAGCTGTCCAAATTACAGTAAGGCTCAGGCAAGAAGATGCATATTTGAATGACTGCTTAGAGGACAAGTACTTTTAAAACAAAAATACAGAGTTCTGGAGCTTATATGCCATGTTCACAAATAAATGCAAAGGGGGGGGGAAGCAAACTCTGCTAGGTTCACTATTGAAATCTGACCTGCAGAGAAATTCGTCCCTAGCTCCAAATATGGCAATCAGATCCTGAAGACTGTTTTGGACAACAGACATTCTGGTTTTCCCATATAGAAATAGCGAGAAAGCTGAACGTAGGAAGTAGCAGGCAACACACATCTGAACACTTTTTGCTGCATGCATCTGGGATGTTACGCACCGTGGGAAACCACATGGGCACATGCCAGATTGGTGTGCTCAGCTTTGCCAGCAGAATATTTATCTTGCCTATTTCCCCATGACTCAATGTTTTGTTTAACCGTAACTTTAACTGCCTTATATTAAAAGGCCAACACTGTCAATGACATGTTTGACTATATTAAAACACTCGTTCAAAACTCTCAGAAAGTGGTTCCAGTGTTATGTGGTAATAGGTCCTTTATGTGTTCCTACTATGCCTTCTTGGTGCAGTACCCAAAAAAGGGTGCAATCCTCAAAAGGATGTAGCGCGGATGCAATGTCGCTATGTCACAGCGCTACGTCAATGTTGCATCGGCGCTATGTCACGGCCCAGGGAGGGGGTGGGGCTGCTATGTGGCCATTAGGCTGCATCAGAGGCCCCATCTCCAGGCCTTGTGGCCCCAATTCGGGCCATGCAGCTTCCTTTGACCTGCACTCGCGGTTTCACCGGAGAAGGGGAGGCTGGAATGTGCCCTTGCCCTGGTGAGGCTCTAGTGGCCTCCCAAGCCTGTGTTCCTGCACAGCTTAGAATTGCGCCCTAAGTTAGTGGAACCACAAATATACTCCTTAGGACATACCAAATAATTTACTGACTGACTGACTCCTATACGCGTTTATTTAGAAGTAGGTCTTGCTGCATTCAATGGGTTCTCCCAAATAAGTACTGCATATATGTATGTGATTGCCACCTGAGAGGAGACAGAACATAAACTTAGGCCCCAAAGGCTATATAGACCAGAAATGTTTTCAGTTGCTATTGGAACCATTAACATTAATTACAACATCATGATGTTAGCGTAAGCTTTACAACAGACTTGCAAGTGGAAGAATGGAGTAGAGGCTGAGCAGCTTGCCTAAAGCCACCTCCAAAGTTCAAGGCAGAGGAGAGATTTGCAGCTATTTCTTGTCACGATGCTCCACCAGAAAAAGCTTTTTGTCCCCTCATAAGAACATAAGAAGAGCCCCGCTGGATCAAGCCAAAGGCCCATCTAGTCCAGCTTCCTATATCTCACAGTGGCCCACCAGGTGCCTCAGGGAGTTCAATAGACAACAAGATGCTTGCATCCTGTCTTGCACTCGGTACTCTGAAGTAGCCTACTACTAATGTAAGGAGGTTGCACAATCCATCATTGCCTATAGCCCACGATGGACTTTTCTTCCCTTTTTCCTCTCCTTTTCTCCCTCCCTTTTCCTCCTTCACCTTCCTTTGCTATGTAAACTTTGAGACTTCTTTGTTGTTACAAGGTGGTTATAACCACATTCAATTTTTTTATCATTGTTGTTGTTGCGGTTGTTGTTGTTGTTGCTGTTGCTGCTGCTGCTGTTATTAACTTGAAGCTGCCGATTCCTTCTGCCACAAAACCTTCTTCGTCAAATGTGGCCTGAACTCCAAATCTAACGATCAACTAGGAAAAGTGTTTGGAATCCTTGACCAGGACAAGAGTGGATTCATTGAGAAAGACGAACTGAGGTAAGTAAAACAAAATTAAGAGGGAAAAGGGCGCAATCCTCAAAAGGATGTAGCGCGGACGCAATGTCGCTATGTCACAGCGCTACGTCAATGTTGCATCGGCGCTATGTCACGGCCCAGGGAGAGGGTGGGGCTGCTATGTGGCCATCACCATCACCGCAAACGCATTAGGTGAAAAGATGAAAATGTATTTAGAGTATTTCTATCCCACCCAAGGCAGCTAATTATTTTAAAACATAAAAAAAAAAACAATTTCATTAATACTAACAAAAAAACTTTTAAAAATTAAAAGAAAGCCAATGCCTTGGATCCCAATAGAAAAATACAGCTCAATAAAAATGCAGCCACTTCTGTTTTAGATTGCGTTTGGTGGGATTCAAATGTGCCCTTCCCTTCATTGAAACTACTTCCAAGTCATTCCGAGTCATATTAGACAGCAAGCTTACCTGGGAGTAAGCCCCACTGCCCCACAATGGGACTTACTTCTGAGTAAACATGCATAGGCTTGGGCTTTCAGTCTGTGCAAAACAACTGGGGAAAAAACAACAACTAAGGGCCCGATCCTCTCCTCCCCTCCCCTGTGCCCAGCTGGTGGAGTGTGCTGGATCCAGCAGACAGGGGGGAATCAGGAAGCTCTGCAATGGGTCTCCTCAGACCAGCGCCAGACCTGCACACGTCCAAAGAGAGAAACTGCCATCCATAGCCAATGTGGATGACAGACAAAAATTCCTACCCAGCCCTCATGATGAAGCGACCAACTAATCTCAGACTGGACGTACCCATCATAGCTTGTAACCTGCGATGGAGTTTTCCTCCATAAATCTGCCCAGTCCCCTTTTAAAGGCATCCAGGCCAGATGCCATCCCCACTACTATGGCAAGGAGTTCCAGAGACTCATTACACACTGGATGAAGAGATATTTTCTTGTGACCGTTCTAACACTCAGCTTTAGTGGATGTCCCCTGGTTCTGGTATTGTGTGAGAGGCAACTCTGTTTACTCTAGCCACCCCCTGCATAATTTTGTACGTCTCAATCATGTCCCCATTCAGGTGCCTTCTTTCTTTCTTCATGTATCCTTCTGCATATACATGCATAGGATAGCATTGAAGGAGTTGCAAAACCTAATTGGTTTCTGGAGATACCTGGACTGCTTTCCATGTCATACAATGAATGAAGCATTTCCTACACTGAGAATTTCCCAGAGAAATGGAAATCATGAGAGTTTAGGCTAAAGTAAATGGGTCACTCTTTAAGGTTTTGGAACATTTGCTGTTTTCCTTCTGCTCACGGCAAGGCTGGCAAGAGCATTTCAAATCCTGCACTCCTAGAGCAATGCTGTTGCCCAGCAAGGGAGGGCTGCAGGGGAAAACCCAGGCCGGAGCCCACCGACTCATGGAGGGCACCCTTGCCCTCCTTGGTTCCCAGAGCCCAACACCCTGAGTGTAGGCCCCTGGGCAAACGCTCTACCGGGCCCTACCTGTGGAGTCTACCCATCCCTGAAACTCCCCCCCCCAATGTTCCTCCTATGCCTGCAAAACCTGCCAGCACCAGGACGGACAACTGTCGGGGCATCAAAATAGCTTTATGGTCTACATTTGAACATCTACTTGGTACCCAACCTGTGCCCACTGAATAGGATGTTTAAAAAAAGAAACATCTTTTTTCTGCAGAACAACCTTTCTTGGGAAGATGGGTGGCTTTGTGCTGTAGTTTTGTCCACCAAAAAGGAGGATATTGCTACTGATACTGTATTAATGCTGATTATTACTGTAACAGAAATACCCTCTGCCTTAATCGGCTCCACTTTCTTAGATTATTCCTGCAGAATTTCAAATCAGATGCCAGAGTTTTGACTGATCACGAGACCGAAGTGTTCTTGAAAGCAGGTGACACTGATGGAGATGGCAAAATTGGAGTGGATGGTAAGGATGGAGAAACAGAATGTTTGCATCTTCGTTCACAGAGATCAAAAAATGCAAGCCCAAGTCACAAATGCATCTTTGCTTCTATTAACTTTGAATTAACTATTAACTTCGCGCCTATTAATTAAGGTTACCAGCTACAGACTGGGACAGAGTAACTCTACCTTTAACCATTGTATAGAAGTGGGAATTTGGGAGGGTGCAGATCAGCATGGAAGGGTTTCAAAAGCTGCCCAAATGTCCTCCTCTACAATGGTTCTATAGGCACTCTGTCCCAGTTTGTATCTGTTAATCGTAAGTATTGGGACACTTTAAAAAAGGAAAAAACAAAGAGTGTGTACACAATTTGAGCAAACAGAAAACTGTTATAATGGTTTCTTTAAAACAAACCCAACATGTTTTCATCCCAGCACATCCCAGGCTTGTGTGAATCACAGCACAATCTACACATGTCTGCTTGGAAGTAAGCTTCCTTGGGTTCAATGAGTCTTAGTGCGCAATCCTAACTAACTTCCCAGCACTAGGGTAAGGGCAACGCAGTTCTGAGGGACGAGAACAAATATTCCCTTCCTTGAGAGACCTCCGTGACTGTTCCCCAACTATAGGATGCAGCACATACCACATTGGCACAGCTATGTCAGCAGTGGCGGATCTAGGGGGTGTCAGGGGGGGCAAGAGCCCTGGGCGCCGTCTTGGGGCTGTCTAGGGGGGCGCCAGTGGCCCCCGCAACATTGTGTGGGTAGACCTGGGCTCCGGAGCCCAGGTCTACCCATTGGGACCAGCCGCGAGTAGACCTGGGCTCCCTCAAAGGGAGCCCGTGTCTACCCGCGGCAGTTTCTAATGGATAGACCTGGGCTCCCACAAGGGGAGCCCAGATCTACCTGCGGTCGTTTCTAATGGATAGACCTGGGTTCCCATGAGGGGAGCCCAGGTCTACCCGTGGTTGGTCCCAATGGATAGACCTGGGCTCCCATGGGGGCGCACTTCTATTGGGTGCCCCGGACGCCATTTTGACTAGGTCCGCCCCTGTATGTCAGTGCTGGAAAGTTGGTTAGGATTGCGCCCTTAATATGTTTAGGGTTCCAGCCCTTGCTGTTCACTGTCTAGCACTGAATATTCTAGTGGCTGTGAGTAAATTCCATTCTCAATAACTGGTGCGGAATTTACTAACAGCTGCCAAAATATGTGCAGCTAAACAGCTGCACAATTCAGCATCGGAAGCTGCTGCCTACTGACTCGGGCATTTGAAACAGCTCGTTTAGGATTGACACTGACTGGCAATGCCAATCCAGGATTTTTTTTCTCTGCCCTACCTGGAGATGTCAAAGGTTGAAACTGGGACTTCCTGCAGGCAAGGCAGGCACACCACCACTGAGCTGCTGCTCCTCCTAAACCGCGAGAGCGGAATACAGTAGAGCTGGTGACATTAGAACAGTTCATTACCTTGAGGGCGCAATCCTACCTTGCGCTGGAACAGGCAGGCCAAGCAGCCTGCACTGTATCGCGTGCAAGCTGGCTTGAGTGCGATTCCGAGTAAGGCAATGGTATTCCCCTTAAGCCGTGCTGCACCCAGTGAACCCTATGGGGCTACTCGGAGCTGCACCCATGAAATCATGGGCGCAAATCTGAGCAGCCCATGGAATGCTGCTTGGGCCAGGGGGAATTTGGCCTGCCTTGCCACGGCTAGTGGCCATGTTGGCTCAAGAGGCCTCTGAGCATGGGAAGTGTGATGGAGTGTGGTGCGCTAGCGTGGGAGATGCTCTCGCCACCCTCCTCCTCTCCCCCCACACTCAGTGGTGGATCTAGGGGGGCAGGGGGGCATGAGCCCTGGACGCCATCTTGGGGCTGTCTGGGGTGCACCAGTGGCCCCTGCAACATTGCACAGGTAGACCTGGCCTCCGGAGCCCAGATCTACCCATTGGGACCAGCCGCGAGTAGACCTCGGCTCCCTCGAGGTGAGCCCAGGTCTACCTGCAGCCGTTTCTAATAGGTAGACCTGGGCTCCCTCGAGGGGAGCCTAGGTCTACCCGTGGCTGGTCCCAATGGATAGACTACCCGGGGCTGCTTCTGGTGGGTAGACCTGGGCTCCCATGGGGGCGCACTTCTATTGGGTGCCCCGGGTGCCATTTTGACTAGGTCCGCCCCTGCCCACTCTACCTCTTCTGCTCCATTTTCCCCTTTTCCATTTTCAAGCCAGACAGGGGAGGCAAGTGAGCAAGTGAAGGCTGTTGCTCCCCACCAGTCTGCTGCCTGAGGCGACTGCCTCAGTTAGCCTCTTGGGTGGGGCTGGCCCTGTTTTCCTAACCTCAGAGTAACGAAATCTGTTTGTGTTTTCTTTTCCAGAGTTTTGTGCCCTGGTTAAAGCTTAAACCGATCAAGAGGAAGACCAAGCTACTTGTACTGTAAAACACTCTTTCCTATTGCAAGTCTACTGCTTCTTTATACATTTTATACAGTGAAATGGCATTAACAGTTGCCAGTATATTGTTTCTTATTGTTAGAGAGCTGTGTTAGCTCACAACGCGTTGTTCGATCTTTATTATTGTCTGGCGTTGCAATGAAAGGGCTCGACATAAAAACAGAGACAACGTTGGAAGAACCGAAGGAGAAGGGATGCTGAATGTCTGTGTCATTCTGCAGTAGCCACTATCAAGAACACTCACAAAGTGTGGGATTTCAAAGAGATCTCTGGACACCTTACCCCCAAGAGTTAACCCAACATCAGTCTTCCTTTCAAACAAGGTATACGAAATGACAAAGGAGAAGACAAAAAAAAAATCACATTGACTTGTTTAGGTTTAAACAAAGATGTTTTAATGATATTGTTTAAACTCCTCTTTGGCATCAGTAACCAACTTGCTTGAATGCTTTGCTACAGTACCACTGGTAAACATTGTTCATTCATACATATAAAGTTACTTCATCATTCATGGATTCTGGGGTCTTTATTCATGTAATGGATATTAGAAAGGGTTTCTTTGGCTAGGGGGCGAGGAGAAGGGATAAGTGAAGGAATCAGGATTATCTAAAGGGGGATGGATGGAAAGATGGAAGATCTTTTAGCTAATTATAAGGTTCACAAAAATCAAGACAAGTGAACTTCATTTTGTAGCTTGGTGCCTAAGGAAATCACACAGAGAACAAGCCCTCGAGAAGAGTGTTTTCTAGAACTATATGACCACTTGATGGCAGTCTTGTTTCATAGACCACCAAATTTTTTAAAAAACAGGAAGTCATCGCAGGCTATCCTGTTGGTCCCACTGGATAATTAACCAAAAGCCAAAACATTGGAGCATCTTTATTAGGTCTACCTAAATTATCGCAGTCTGGCTACTTTGTGATAATGTTAACTGAGTCTACAAAGTCATTCTGGGCCATTCCTCTCTTCCTTTATCAAACTAAGGAGTGGGAAGGAGAAGGGGAGGAAGAAGAAGAGGAGCAATGTAAGTAAAGAGACAGGTGAGCTGGACACTCCCTGCCAACCTTTGACCTGGCCGTCTCAGTCAGCCTCATGGAGGGGCCGGTCCTGATGTAGGTTGCCATGACAAACTCCTGCACTTCGAAGCTCCCACTACATCACTAATAACCCCTGCTTCTAGTATTGTGATGGAGTAAGAAAAACTTCTCTCTCTCCACCCTCTCCAACACCATGCACATCTTTTTAGAAGACTCAAGCATGTTCCCCATTTTTTCTCCTTTTTGCTACACTAAAAAAACCCCAAAGAACAAAGACTTTCCTCCTAAGGAAGGGAGCCTGGCCCTCTGACCATCTGAGTTGCCCTTTTCCGCACTTTTGCGAGTTCGTCAATATCCTTTTGGACGAGAACTGTTCTGGTCCAAATGTTGCATTCCAAGTGTGGCCGCACCATGGATTTGGATATTGTTGTTCAGTCGCTAAGTCGTGTCCGACTCTTCGCGATCCCCTGGACCGCAGCACGCCAGGCCTCCCTGTCCTCCACTAGCTTCCTGAGTTCACCCAATTTCATGTTCATCGCTTCGGTGACACTCTCTAACCATCTCATCCTCTGCCGCCCCCTTCTCCTTTGGCCTTCCATCTTTCCCAGCATGAGGGTCTTTTCTAAAGAGTCCTCTCTTCTCATGAGGTGGCCAAAGTATTTGAGCTTCAGCTTCAGGATTTGTCCTTCCAGGGAGCAATCAGGCTTGACTTCCTGGAGGATTGCCCGATTGGATCTCCTTGCAGTCCAGGGGACTCTCAGGCAGAGTCTTCTCCAACACCATAATTCAAAAGCATCTATTCTTCGGCGCTCTGCCTTTCATATGGTCCAGCTCTCACAGCCATACATTGCTACTGGGAAAAAGGCCTGACAAAATAAACAATTCGATGTTCAGCCTGCTTCCCATTCACAAACCCCTGGCATGGAATTTGCCTTCTTCACAGTTGCTGTATGAACAATCAGCAGCAGGTGTTTTTAAAATATTTGCTGATCATAATTATATACCCTGCTCTTATATGAGCTTTCCTCATTGTTATGCTTCAAGGGGGCGTACCAAGCCTACACCTGCTTAGCAGCAGCAATTATAATGCAGCATCCAAGCATTTGCTAGGGACCCCGAATGTACAATGTTAATTATTTTAAGGCCGTAAATGGCACTGGAAACCTAGAAGATGATCCTTGTAACGCTATCCCCAGCCAGAGCTCTCTCTCTTTACTCACAGTGTTCACCTCGCACAGGAGACATTTTCTAAACCTGCAATCATCTTCTAACTTTTAGGGCATAGTTATTGTTAAAATAAACAGAGAAAACCTGAATAATTCAGGCTCCAAAGATCTCCCTCCCTGATTACCCTGCTGACAGCAACCAGAAACATCTCAGACAATTGCACAGAGCGTCAAGGTCACAAGATAGTGTTACTGGGTCACTGGCGACTCTCAACAATCTGATAAATTAAGTTGTAAGCATCATGGGCATAAAGTCCATAACATGGGCATAAAGTGTTAAAGGCATAAATCATGGAAGTGCAGAGTGGCATTTTGCACTTTTTTGCATGTCTGCCCCAAGATCTTCCAGCACCTGAAACAGAGCATCAAGTGTCACCCCCCCACCCTTCCTTGAAGGTGCACCAGCTAGTTCCTCCTCCTCCCCCCACCTCCTACATTCAAAAAGGGAAAGGAAAACAGAGGAGAAAAGGAAGTGCAGAAGAGAGGAGAGTTGTGGTCTAGAGCAATGGTTCTCAAACTTTTCAGCACCAGGACCCACATTTTTGAATGACAATCTGTACCCTATGGCCTCCGTCAGCCTCCCCTATGGGCTCCTCAGATCTGCACCCGCGAAATCAGCCCCCATGCTAGAACGTGCTCACACACAAACAAAATATGTCTTTACCTACCATTAATTAGCCTGCGGAACTCCTTTTCACAGGATGTGGCCTAGATGCCTTTAAAGGGGGATTGGACAGATTTATGGAAGAAAACACCCTCACATGTGACAAGCTATGAAAGGTATGTGCAGTCTGAGATTAGCTGGTTGCTCTTTATGAGGGTCGGGTAGGAATTTTTTTCTACCATCCAAATTGGCCATGGATGGCCAATTTTTGCCTATCCAAGACTGGCGAAGGAGGGACGGTGTCTTCAGGAGATTTTATGATTTAAAAATTAGTCACTTGTGTTTAAAAAAACTGAACCCAAACCGTAATCTAGTGCCTTCACTGGGGGACGCGAGGGTAAATAGGCTACCTCAGAATGCCAGATGCTGGGGAGTGGCAGCGAGATGCAAGTATCTTGCTCCCTGCAGGAAGCTGGACTAGATGGGCCCTTGGCCTGATCCACTGAGGCTGTTCTTATCAAGATGGTGACCTGGCCTTTCTCATCTGTGGCAAAGCACGTGGATGATGCTAATTAAACAAGGAATAACATAGATGGTGACATAGGTATCTCTTTCTGCATTCATGCTTCAGAAAGATCTACAGAAAGGAAAAGTTTTAGAAACCTCCCAGAAAGGCAAGTTCTTCCTTTCTATCCGCTGTCATGATCGCCTGGAAGCAGACACCAAGAATGTCTCACTATTAATATTGTATAGCCCCTAATGTAATGGTAAGTGACAAAAGTGTCTCAGATCCGCTGAACTAGCAAGGATGACTCAACGGGTAGCTCTGGGACAGTTTGTTTAGAAATTGGATCGTGACATCAGTATTGTTCTATCTGGCTGGATTACAAAGCAACAGCTCCACTGCCTTTCCCTGCCCCCTCCCCCCCGCCAGCACCTGCCCAGGGGAAGAAGCCTTTGTGGTCCATGACAGTTCTCTCATCCCAGTTCGTTTAAGCAAGAGTGCAGTCAAGGTGAGGGTGGGAGTGAAACTTGGGACTTCTCTTCCTGCAACAGCAATGATAACATGAGCAAAAATGTACATGTCTGCCTTTGGGACGTGGTGGCGCAGCGGGTTAAACCGCTGCTGCTGGGCTTTCCGACCAGAAGGTTGGGAGTTCAAGACTGCGCGCTCCCATGAGCCACAGAGTGAGCTCCCGTGGCTTGTCCCAGCTCCTGCCAACTTAGCAGTTCGAAAGCATCTAAATGCAAGGAGATAAATAGGGACCACTTCGGTGGAAGGTAACAGCGTTCCGTGCGCTACGGCATAGAGTCATGCCAGCCACATGACCACGGAAGCTTGTCCTCGGACGAAACGCCGGCTCTACAGGCTTTGAAATGGAGATGAGCACCGCCCCCTACAGTTGGTCACGACTAGACCCTTCGGTCGTGGGGGAACCTTTACCTTACCTGCCTTTGAAACTTTTTTTGAAAGATTTTACCTAAGAAGAAGCATCAGGCTCAGCAGAAGGTGTGCTGGGCCTTTTGCTTGAGGGAAAGATTACTAGGCCATCATCTTTCCCAAAGATTACTTGACAGTAGTAGCTCATGTCACATGCAAGCTATGTCGCTATACAAATGTAGCTTGGAGTAAGTCCTGCTGGACATACAGAGACATGGGTTGGCACTCTATGTTTTACATACATCTGGGATATTTTTAAATTCCATTTTTCAATGTTTAAACTTTTTGGTTAAACTACAGTAATGTACTGAAATTCCCTCCGAGAGCCTGGGATGAAGTGGCTCCATCTTCTAATGAAGTGTAAGTGTCAAAGTAGGAACAATTATCAGGAGAAGAAAACATGCCAATGAATAAATTTAAAGTTGATTTTTTTAGCTGTTATATAATCCTAATGGGGCATGTTTATGGAGGGGGGTTATGAGATTTACCATTACACCATTGCTCTCGTGTAACTGTACAGCAGCTCTCTTCACTGTGCGTGTCCGTAAGCATCCATTAGAAGGCAGATAATCCCAAACGTGGCCATTCAAAAAATTGACATTCTTTCTGAATGAGGGAAGGAACTGACCTGATGAGAGGCACCATATGAAGCTGTCTTTTATACAGTGCTGCTGTAGTGGTACGTTTTAAAATGCCACAGCACACCATAACACCTCCAAGAGCCATGCCCCATCAAGTCTACAGAACAACTACAAACATCACCTTTAAATATTGATCTGGTTGGATGAAAGAAGGGCTTTTGGCTTGCTCCAAGCAAGACATTTGTGTTTTTAGAAGTATATTCATATATGTAAATACTGATTCACCGCCTTTCATCTGCCTGCCAACATACTTTGCATGCTTTGAGCACACAGGGCCCAAGGGACTGTTCCTGCAGCGAGACTGGCCTTCCACGGAGCAGCGGGGATCTATCCTGACAACAGAATGAACACAGCAGCTGTGGAGCAAGCTACTGCTGTGAGTTCACCAGACTCGCTGGAGCCTCATAGCCATGGTTGGTTTTTACCTAGCAGACGTTTCCCAACACGGTCATCAAATTGATGCCCGGTGAATTATTGATCCACGGCGGCTGAACCCGGCCATTCTGTACATGATTGCACCCACGTACGATTGATGTTGCACGCACATGGGGTACGCATAAATGGGGGGGTGCTTCGGGTCAGTGCTTTGCAGCCGGAACTATGGCAAGTGGCGTGCAGCACTTGGCCTTGCAGGTCTGTCTGCGTATGTGTGCTGTTGCCACAGTCACAGAGCAGCACTGCTCTGCCTGGCCCAACCCCAATGGAACCAGAGACAGTTGGGCAACACCAACAGCTCAACCCTAACCAGTGCTGGTGCAGAAAGGCCACTCAGCCCACGCTGCATCAAGCACTGGGAAGGAGCAGGCTGGAGGTCTCGAAGGCAGTTCGTCCCTTCCTAAAGCCCCAACTTGCGCAATGGGGCTACTGCTCCAGCAACATTGTGAGCACAAGTCTGGGCAGCCTCGTGTCACGCTTCCAAGCCCAGGAGGAGGAAGAGGATTCTCCCCACCCTCACCTTGTTAACCCCTTCCCTGCTCTCCCCCTGTGCCACCCAGTGGGAGCTTACCTGCTCTGCCCTCGATCCAGCACTGGCAGGATGTGGAACTCTTTGCCACAGGAGGTGGTGATGGCATCTGGTCTGGATGCCTTTAAGAGGGGATTGGACGGATTTCTGGAGGAAAGGTCCATTGTGGGCTACGGGCCATGATGGATTGTGCCACCTCCTTACATTGGTAGTGGGCTACTTCAGAGTACCGGGTGCAAGGGAGTGGCAACAGGATCCAAGCATCTTGTTGTCTCATGCCTCCACGGGGCACCTGGTGGGCCGCTGTGAGATACAGGAAGGTGGACTAGATGGGCCTTTGGCCTGATTCAGCAGGGCTCTTCTTATGTTCTTACGATGGTGCAGGCCTTCCTGCTGGTGTTGTTTACTCTCCAGGTGTCGCAACCTGCTTCATGGCATGTTTGCAACACCCTAGACAACAGGCAGGATTGTGCCGTTGGATACAGTTGTGTGGCAGCCCAGACCTCGCCCTTAAAAAGATGAGCGATTGGGAAGGAAGGTGAAGTTGAGGGGAGACCAGGAGGCAACAGTACTTGGGGAATATTACCCTTGCTTCAAGAATGCCTGTACAGTGAGCCACCCATCACTTCCGGTGGGTCCCAGAGAGATTGCTGTTCTAAAAAGTGGGTCCTGGTGCTAAAAAGTTTGAGAACCACTGGTCTAGAAGATTCTGCATGCAGAAGATCTCTGGTTCAATTTTCCCTACTTCTCGACCACCACTGCTCCCTTACAAATGGGATTCAGAGGCATACTGCAACTGAAGCATACCTAGGCCTTTTGATTAGAAGCCACTGTGACAGACCTGTCCTCCATGGGTTTGTCCAGCCCTCTTTTAAAGCCAACCAAGACAGGGGCCATCACCTCATCTTTGTATTTCAAGTTCCATTTGTCCCACGTATTTAATTCAGATGCACCTTTAGAAGCAACGCTGGCCTCCAATTATTTCATTCATTCTAATTAAGGCAGGGAGGGGCACAAGCGATGCTACGGACGGAAGGTGTCATTAATAAATAAATAAATAGCAGTAACTGTAGATTACCGCCCGTATCGCTGCCCGGTGGCATTGCCTTCGCTCTAAAATTCAGTTCTTTTTTTTCACTTCGGTAACCAACCTTTCAGCTAGGATTCGTATCACTGTGGGCTTGGGTGTACAATTTCAAATTTAAAGGATTGCATCATTAATAGGCACCGTCCGGCTAACCACATCTTTCTCAGGTTCTTAATTTATTTTGTCCCTTGACTGTACAGCTCGTTTCAGTTCTTTAAATGTTTTCAAGTGTATGGAGGAAAGCAAGGGGTTTTTTGGGGGGGAGGGAGTTTAAAACTGGAAGCACAGTTTCTTGGGAATAATGGTTGACACAGAGTCTCATCTTTTAAATCCATAGGGATATATTTTATGTTATTTAGGTGCATCGCAATGAGAGCTTTTCTCTGGGGTCAAACGGTAGGGAGCAGAGGTGCTGATTCAGATTGTCACCACAGGAGGGGCAAAAGGTTAATGAATCACCATCTCCTTCCTGTGGGTCCTAATCCAGACACACATACACCCCCCGACGTGCCGTTTACCAAAAGACAACCAACCATGCAGCAACATAGCACGTCCTGGAAAAAAACCAGCAGGCAATTCACTACAGAGCGATGACCCACTAAACTGCCTTGTACTGTATACAGATTTTTAAAATGGAATTGTTCTAGTTTTACAAAAACGAGGAGAGGCTTTCATTTCTTTTTCCCATGTTTATACCACCCTTCCTCCAAAGAGCTCAGCGTTCCTTCTCTCCTTTTGTCTTCACAAGAACCCTGTGAAGGAGGCGAGGCTGAGAGAGAGAGAGTGACTGGCCCAAGGTTATCCAGGATACTTGAGCAGGGATTTGAACCTGCATCTTCCAGGTATAAATTCAATTCCCAAACAACTACACCATCCTGGCTGTTTTACCACAAGATTATAAGACTAGTTGGGAGGAATGAAATCCCTCTTGCACTAGGTCACAAATGCATCTAGTTTGGCTTCAGCTACTTCCCGCCACGTGCAACACCTTAAAGAATAAGAGCCCAGTTCTATCCAACTTTCCAGAGCTGATGCAGCCATGCCAACGGAGTGTGGACCGCATCCTGCCAAGGGAATGCAGTCATGGGGGTCTCCTCAAGGTAAGGGAGCATTTGTTCCCTTACCTGGGGGATGCATTGTAACTACACTGGCGCTGGAAAGCTGGACAGGATTGGGCCCTAAGTTCCATTGTGTTTGATGGTGCTTACTCCAGGGAAATTGTGCATAGGACTGCAGTCTTTCTATTTCTAGAAATGGGGGTTCAATCATTTTCGAGAAACGAGGGTTCGATCAAAGCAGCCCTTTGTATCTGATGAAACCATCACATACCTCTTGGGTACCAAAACTGGCCTGTACAACTAGCCCGCCCCCCCCCCCCCCACAAAAAAAAAATCATCAGATTTTAAAAGCTGCAGACTGTTGGGGCTCCCAAAACATACCATTCCCCCTCCTTTCGCTAATTATCTGCCTGACGAAGCACCCTGTAGGACTCAAAAACTTGCTGCATTGTGTTTTAGTACCGTGTCACTTTTTGGTTGGTCCTAATGAGGGCAGGACCCAGCTTTCGATTCAGGATCTTTTTCTCACCTTTGCTGTCACTGACAGCTTAGTTTCAGCTCCTCTGTTTTTCCTGTGATAGCAGTGTAATTTAGGAAATGGTGTACAGATAAGGAAATGAAGCTGGCTGAGCAAAGTTCACCCCACGCGCGGTATCAAGCTCTCCTCTGTCCTATTGACAGGTTCTCTTTGTCAGGTTGACACCTTGCCATTTGGCATCTTTCACCTCCAACTTCCTTCAAAGGCTCAGCTAAGAAAAAGCAATAAATGCAATTGCCTTTTTTTTTCTTTTTTTTACATATTGTGTGACAGTCACAACCGCAGCCTTGGGGAATCTGCTTTGGATTCCCAGCACAACCACGACACTGACAAGGGATTTCCCACTGGATGGCCATGCTATATAGCTTAATTTACAGCTGGGACAGGACAATATGTAGCTCTCTCCTATATTCTCCTTGAGTATAAATAGGAGAGGGGAAAAAAACCCAGTTCATTAATTAAGCAAGACATTTGAGCAGGGTCTCAAATTGAGCACCTAATCCATGAAAAGGTAACCCAAGTAGCTATTGTCACCTTTTGAATCCTATATAAGTTAGGTGAGCAAGTCCAACCCAAAGGGTGTTTTTTTTGCCTGGTATCAACTCAGCTCATTTTTACCCCTCTTCTTGACTTGGGAAACCACACAGGTGAGCTGTCAGCTAAGAGATTAAAGGGCAGGCACACCTCTGCCCAGCTGAATAGGTAGTAAGTATATCATTTTTTTTCCCCTCTAACATAGAGCTGTTACCTATTTTCTATTTCCTTGTTATCCTTCCCTATTGGGAGAAAACCTGTGGATAAGCATGTACTCCTTGAGATGGATCTGTGTCTCTACAATGAATCAGTTTATCTGTTCTCTATCAATCTTCATTCTCTGGATGACACAGGAAACTGGGGGTGGGATTTGCCATTATAGCAAAAACTTTCCAGCTTTCATTTTCAATCAGGATGTTTTTTTTAAAGTGTGTGCATGCATGTTGCCCCCCCCCCCCCCAGAAGGCATGGACGTTTGTGCTGGCTATGTTGGGGTATTTGTAAATTTGGTGTAGCGCAGTGGCTATGAGACTGAGAGGCAAACCAGGACTTCCCCGAAGCTTGCCTCTGCCATGAACTCATGAGGTAGTCTTAGGCAAGCCACCCCTTCCTAGCCTCATGCTTCCCTGTCTACAATATGGGTTTATTACTCCTATAACAGGGTTGTGGTAAGGATGCCATCAAAATGATAGCTGTAAAGCAGTTTGTGCACAAAGGCCTCTTCAAATATTGTATTGGTATTATTAAAAATCATTCTTTATATTAGCCTGATCTTTACCTATGCTTTGCCTTTGCTTATACATCCCTTTATTTTCCTTGGGCACAGATTAATATGAGCATCACCGACATTCTCAGTGCTTCGGATATCGCTGCTGCACTCAGAGACTGCCAAGGTAAGGATCTGTCTAACGCATCTGCCTTGCTCCATCAGACCAAAGGATGCTGTAGTCCTAAACTCTGTCTCCAACAGGGGTCAGCAAAGAAGTCCCTATCGAGGTCTATTAGCAAGGGCCATCCCTCTGCCTGCCTATAGTTTGCTTTGTAAGGTCTACTTCAGCCAGTGCAGGTACCATTTTTAGCTGTCATGGCTCAGAAACAGTGATAATCATGAAATATGTCTTATGCTTTTTAAAAGCCATGTAAACCTTGTGGCTATGAGTTCCATAAGCTATGGCCAAACGACGTAAGTTATTAAACATGACATCCATTAGGGCTCATGAAAGAACTGTGCAGGGTCCTGATACATAGGAAGGTGCCTGCATGCAACAGAGATGCACATTTAATGAGCAACAATCAACCACTGCAGCAGACTCAGGACTGTGGCATGGAGGTACAGGGTGGCACTCAAGGGGGATTGTTGACAGGAAAACAGTGCAGGGCTATAGGCTTAAATGCTCCTATTGTCACGCTACAATTCTAGACCCCGATCCACTTAGTTTGACCTTTAATTGAGAGAGATAGGATGCAATTCTTCATTTTGTGTGTTGTATGAAACCATACATCTGCGTAAGAATGTGCATTTCAATAGCTGCTTTACAGTGTGGTATATTTCCAGCTGTTTGGGTAGGAGATGCTTGGAAAAAAATACCTAGAGGAAATGCATTAAGTGTGTGTGTGTGTGTGTGTGTGTGTGTGTGTGTGTGTGTGTGTGTG
>JAJKFI010000053.1:4767693-4856156 GCA_029204185.1 Lerista edwardsae | reverse complement strand
GTGTGTGTGTGTGTGTGTGTGTGTGTGTGTGTGTGTGTGTGTGTGTGAGAGAGAGAGAGAGAGAGAGAGAGAGAGAGAGAGAGAGAGAGAATATGTGTGGGTGTATTTTGATGATAATTAAGAACATTTATATACTACTTTTCAACAGAAAGAAGTTCATTAAGTGGCTTACTAGCAAAATACTTGGGAAAAAATGTTTCCCAAACAATCTAAGAAAAGGTGCCATTTAAAAAGTGACATTGGACACATGAAAAAGATACCATGCTGGGGTGAACAGGGACAATTCCTCTCTCCCTGTTAAATATTAAGAGAGCTTCTATTATATTTATATTAAAGCCTTAATATATCTGTATCTTAGCCTAGTTAGCTGTGATATAATTTATACTAATTTGGTGGGGGTGGGGAGATGGAAGAAAAGATCTGCGAACTTGTAGCAGAAAAGAGAAGACTGGATATTAAAGGGAATTGTGGAAGGCTCAGACAGGAGGAAAACAAGAGAGATAAATCCAACTCTATCATGTGGATGATGGATAGTTTTGTGTTCGAAGTGCCACCCGGTGGTTAGAAAATTCCAGCCATGTGGATTAATTTTTAATGGCTGTTTTACGTATTTGTGTCCATGGCAGGTTTGCAGTCATCCAATGGTACAAACACACGTGTGAAAGGAACCTAAATGTCACATGTGAACACACACGCATCCACAAGCACAGAACCCATGAGACAAAGTTGAGCATCTTTTGAGACTGGGTGGCTGGGTCAAACAAGAACTGACTATCGTTGATTCCCAAACTCCTAGATAACAGCTTTTTTTTTCCCCCTGTCTTAGCTCCAGATAGTTTCAACCACAAAAAATTCTTTCAGATCAGCGGCATGACCAAAAAGAGTGCCAACCAAGTGAAAGAAATTTTCCAGATCTTAGACAACGACCAAAGTGGATTCATTGAAGAAGAGGAACTAAAGTGAGTGATGGTGTTTAGTTTTTTCCCCCACAGCTCACTTCATTGCTCTTTTCTTTCTCTGGTATTTAATCTTTGAATGCTTGTAAGTCAGATACATGGCAGAACAGAGAGGAGAGCCAATGAGGAGAGAAAGGAGGATCTCTCTCCCATGGAACTAAAAATTAAAGATTTAATCATAGCTGTCATAGGACCCAGCAGCTATGTCATTGAGGTTAGCGAGCTTGTGTGAGACACAAGATGCTTCTTCAGGAAAGCCACTCCTTATCAGCTTAGTTATGCAAGTGTTACAACCTCTCTCAATCATATGCAATCTTGTCCCCTCTCTAGATATTTCCTCCAGAGGTTTGAGAGTGGAGCCAGAGTGTTAACAGCGGCAGAAACCAAATCGTTTTTGGCAGCGATAGACCATGATGGGGATGGAAAAATCGGGGCAGCCGGTATGAACCGAGAGGGTTTGGAACAGCTGGTGGGTGGCCCGGCCCAGGGAGGGGGCTGGAGCTGGGATGCAGCCGTTAGGCCGCATCCAAGGCCCTGTGGCCCCAATTCAGGCAGCGCAGCTTCCTCGGTTTTGCGCCTGCTAAATAGCAGGTGCCGATCCGAGGAACCCCATGGGGTAGCGGAAGCCTCCCCTTGGGCAAGGGGACAAACGTGCCCTTGCCCTGGGGAGGCTCCCCAGTGCAGCTAAGGTGCACTGGATTTGGTGCAGCCCTGCCGGTCTTGCCAATCCAGTGCAATTTAAGATTGCGCTCTCGAATTCAGTGGGACTTGCTTCTGAGCAGACATGCACAGGATTGCACTGTAAGTCAAGCAAGTGCCATTATGACAGGCTTACAAATCCCTCTCTGTCTCCTCTTTGATGTAGAATTCCAGGAGATGGTGCACTCCTAAGGCACTGGAAACGATGGTGTGTGATGGAAGAACAGATGCACCTACAGGAGACCCTCCTCCAAAATCTTGTAACAAGCCCTTTGGTAATTTGCTTTTGCCTTGATCGTGTGTTCCTGCCTTATAGACTTAATGATGTACTGCTACGCTAGTTAATGTGGATGAGCTGGCTCTAGTCTAAACCCTGGAGATCTCTCTGGCAGTTCCTAAGCTAAAAATTAAATTTATGTTTTGTGTTCTTGTGCCCATGTCTTCCCATCAGTATTCCGATGTGTTACAATATCATGGTGAGTTTGGGATTCTGGAGACCAAGCTCAAAGCCCAGCTTCCACTCTGTAGCGCATGGCCTTTGCCAAAGGTGTTCTTATGCAGAAGGTTTGGGGGGAGATCCATTTTCTGTAGTTTCAGGAGGGAATCAGGACTAAGGCATGGGGCCAAAGGCTTCACCGAAAAGGAAAGTTCTAAGGTGGGATTTGGAGGAAGCATCACATAGGTATCCCCAGCATCCACAGCCACCTTCTTACAGAACTACAATACCCAGAGTCCCCTGGGAAAGAGACTATTAAACCAGCCTCAGCATGCACAGAGATTCCTTCTTTTGCAGTTTTCAATCTGCATTACCATCACCGCTTGGACCAATGCCTAGAAAAGCCCCAGGTCACCTCTGCCTCTTATCTCTGTTGTAGAATTATGACCGCAAAAGATGCATATGCAACGTTTGTTTTCTGCAAAACGGCTACGGAAAATAATGAGTAATTCCTGAATGAAAAAAGGCAACTAACCCTTCAAATTATATCCTCTTATATTAAGGAAGCCAGAGCTTTTTCACTAGGATGCATTGGATTGAGTGTGGGATTCCTAGCATGTTTTGGCACTTTAAAAATTCACGCTAGAAAATCTACCAGCGGTAATGTTGCCATGTGCTCCCTCCAGAGTTAGTCCACATTGTTGGCTGTGGCTTTTCCACCCATGCAGTAGTTTTAGAGCTTAATAAGTTTTCACATTGGTTTGTCTAAAAAAAGAAAAAAAAAGACAAAGGCAATGCTGTCCATATTTGTTATGTCACTTATAAACAAACACCATGAATGGGTTGTTTTGGAAAGTGGAAGGCAAATTGGATCTGCCAGCAAAGATCTCATATTTGAAAGATGATCAGATTAAAAAACAAAGCCGATATAAGTCACATGTGTGGAAATCCCACATAACAGACTTTCAGGCATGCTCCTCATGTTAAAAGCGGAAGACATTTGGTTAATTAACTGATTAGCACCTCGCTTCATTTGCAAGCTCAGAAGGAAAGGAAGAGGCTTGATTTGTACACTGAAATTCACCTTCATTAAAAATGCATCTGTAAGTCATTTCCTTCTTGCACAGTAAACAACTGAATCTGCAAACCTAAGGGAAAGGTGATGAATCAGCCTGAATCTCTGAAATTCCTCTTGGGAAATTCTGTTTTCCACAGCAAAAATGATCAGAAAATGTCATGCATTCAACATGTGTTCTATCGCTAACTATACCGGATTGAATAGAACCTCTAATCAGATATTATGGATTATGTTTGGGCCAGCTACAGAGTGCCTTGCTTAACAGGAAGAAGATCCTGGGTTCAAATTCTGGCATCTCTAGTTGAAGGATTAGACAGAAAGGAGGGGAAGATTTCTAACTGAGGCCCTAGAAAGCTGTTGCCAGTCAGAATACAGAACACTGGACTAACTGGAGTCTGTACAAAACAGCTTCCTATCTGCCCTTGGGATTTTCCATGGATATGCACATCCCTACCCTCCTCTCCCTGAAGTTTTAGCTTTGGGTCAGGTCAAGACAAAGCGATCAATGAATCTGATGATATGTAAAATCATAAACGATGATGTTAGGGGCTCCAGACTTTGGTGCTCCACTAGATCTATTTTGGAAACTGAAATCAATCTCTCTCACCATTCTGCATTTCCCCCAACAGAGGTACCTGCACACAGACCACACAATGGTGGGGAAACTAGGCATTGTTTGGTTTCTCCCCTCACTCCCAGCTAGCTAAGTTATTTTGTCCCTAGGCATCCAAGAACAGGCTCACTGGCGAACAGGGAAAGCACTTGGGTACTTCACTGTACTCAACTAATGGAAGATGGAATGACTGGCAGACTCCCCCACTATCTCACGTTCATGGAAGGGTATACTGGAACCAAGCAAGTCTACTACCTGTAGATGGTTGCTACCCACCATCAACTTTTAACCATCTATCCTGAGCATAAAAAGCAGTCCCACTGGCCTCTGTGAGAAACAGGATGCTGGACAAGGTGGGTCTTTGGACTGAGCTAACAGAGCTTTTCTAGTGCTACACATGAAGCCATGAGAATACTCCTTAAAGCCAGTGCCCAAAATCACAATTCCGCAGTACCACGAACACCCGTGCATGGCATCATTATTCCCTCTGTGCTCCTAGGAAACACACATGATTACCCATCCTACCTTTAATCTATACAACAGCCATGTGAGGAAGACTAGGCTAAGGCCTTCCTTTGCTACATGGCTGACTGAGGACTGGAACGCAGATCTCCCCTGTACTACTTCAACACACCACACTGACTTTCTTCACAAACTATTGTCTCACCAGATACTGTCAGGAGCACAGAAAAGTGCCTCCGACTGAGTCAGGCTGTCCTTCCATCTAGCTCAGTGTTGCCAACACAGACTGGCAGCATTTCTCTCAGTTTTCTCTGCTCAACCTAGGGACACCATGATTGCACCTGGAACTTTCTGCACTCAACGCAGGTGCTCTGCCATGGAGCGATAGCCCCCTCCTGCATTTGCACACCACTTCTGAACCCCAAAACTGGATAGCTTAAAAAGCTACAGAGAGATGATGGGTCCCTATCCAAAAGGACTCACAAGCCAAGAGACGAGGGAGAGGGAGAGAGAATCAAAAACTAAACATCCCCGTCTGTCCTGCTATGAACTTGAAGGGAAAAGGAGGGCAGAGCTTTCTAGAGGACTGGGTGCTCCTTGTTGCAACTCAGCTAAAAGCAGCATTGAACTGCTGACTACCGTTTCACACTTTTACTAACGCTTTTAGACCTCAAGCTGTCAATGAGCAAACTATTTGACTCGTCAGCTGTATTTGTTTACAGCTGTCATCTCCAGGACCCAGAGCAATTACGGGCTGATACTCCGTAGCTGATGGAACTGCTGAAAATAAGTTCTGGAAACCCAGCCGGAGCTCTTTAAAGCACAGCGCTTAAAACGGCGGTGTTGATTAAAATGTTCCTCCTTCTCTCTGAAACCTCTTCGGTGCCCAAACATAATTTCCCTGGGCCCAGTACAAACTTGTGATATGGACCCCTGTGAAAGGTTTTTGGGCTGTTCACATGCTGTACGCAGGTGCACTTTATAAACACTGTACACATCCCTATAGGAATAAGTGTTGTTGTTGTTGTTCAGTCGCTAAGTCGTGTCCGACTCTTCGCGACCCCATGGACCACAGCACGCCAGGCCTCCCTGTCCTCCACTAGCTTCCTGAGTTCGCCCAATTTCATATTCATTGCTTCGGTGACACTATCTAACCTATCATATCATATCATATCTTTACATATGGGACAATCTGTGTACCCTGCTCACAGACTATACTGGCACTGAGTAGAATTGTGAATGCCTGGGTGCAATTATTGTACCTGGGTACAGTTTAACATGTGAACAAATAGCAAAGTGAAGAAGTGACTGGTGCCCTTTAGCACCCTTGGTTTCAGCTCCTTACATTTCTTGCTGGACTTCTGGGCCTAGAAAACATGTTCCACTCCCACCTTGTCCCACTCCCCAAACTATGCACCACTGACGCTGAATGGTAAAACACACATGGTAAAACACACATGGCATTTTTTCATTCTCTGATCATCCACAGAGTCGTACACAGCCTCGTTTCATTTAAAATGTATTTGCTGCATACTTTAATTGTGTTTAGTGAGAGGGCTGGGAGTCAACTTTCAAACAGGGGAACTATCCAATGTCACTCTACGAACAACCAAAGTGTGGTGTTACTATGCATACAATTAAGAAAATGGGATGACACTGAAACTGTACTTTCCACCTAACTGGTTAAATTACACATCAGGATTGTTGAAATTTGGATCGTGCCCTCTGAGGTCTAAAGCGTTTGCAGGTAGCGCTCTCCAAAAAGGCAGGTCTATGCTTTGGCACTGTGCTGGACACACTTCAATCAGATCTGGGGCCTGTGTCTCCTCTCCCTCCCACCCTCAGAATCATTTAGAATCACTTATCCCCCGGCACATGATCATTTCCAATGAGCATATAGCATGAGGTGCAGAATGAGGTGGAGCACAGTTATCATTTTTTGCCCATGCGTAAGCGAGTGCTCCTTCTAGAATTGCCAGTGACTTTTTTGTGACTTCCCCAGTTGCATTCCCACCCCTGCTCAACCTTGGTGTCTAGAGGTTGTCCAGAAGACTGCCCAGACAGCAAATCTCTTTGAGTTGATGCCACACCTGTGGCTTGTGAAATCCAAGAGGGCCGCCTCCTACTGAGCGAGGTCTTTCACCCAGCATTTTTCAAACTGGGTCGTGAGCCAATTTCAGATGGGTCACTGTCGCTCACCACGCACTGCCTGGGGGCGAACATGTGCTCTGACACCTAACTGGACTGCAGTCGGGCAGGTGGCTCGGATAAAGAGATGGTGATCTCGTATAAAGACCCGCCCACTTCCATGCCAGTCATGTCCTGGCTGCCAGACTTCCTGGCCCTGTCGAGAGCCATTTCTGCAAGAACAACATCAGTGTGATGCAGGTGAATTGCTTCATGCACAATACCAAGGTTACATATTGTCAGCTCTCCGAAGTGTCAAGACAAGGCTTTTTCCCCCACTCTACCTGCAGCCGCCAGGGCAGTGATGTCATGCAGGGGGTACGCGGGGGTACGCGAGTACCGGTTTCTAGGATAATGGCTGGCCCCGCCCATTCGCCCACCCACTCGTCGACTCCGCCCCCTGCAACGTTTGAATTTCCTGCATGTTTGAGTTACCTCCACGTTCTCAGAGCCAGGCAGGCAGGCAGGCAGCGAGCGGAGCCTTGCCTTGCCTTGCCACTGAAAAATGAGCTGCTGTGGGGTTTTGGAATTGTTGGGTCACTTTAACATGCCAGGCCTCCTTAACATGTTCTGGGGGTGCTGTGGAATACTGTTGCAACTGTTGGGTCAGTTTAAAACTGTCTGAGGCCTCAAAAAGGGCTTTTTTCATGTCACTTCCTGCCACGACCTCACTTGCGGCTTATTACGTCACTTCTGGTGGGCGGGTCCCGACACGTAGCAATCAAAAGTGAGTACCTGTTCTTAAATCATTTATATGACACCACTGCGCCAGGGCCCTTCACATGCAAAGAGGGCATTCATCTGAACTACAGCTTTGCCCCTTAGAAATATATTCTTACCCTCTTCAAAGGTTGGAAGGTCCACTTGCAAGCTCTCAGTGAGGGAGTTAGCCATCAACAGCATTTTCAGGAAGTAGAGATCTGTTGACAAAGAAAAAAACACACCTGTTAATCATATTATTTGTAAATAGGAGGCCGGGAGTAGGATTCAGATTAAGACCATGCCATGGCACAGTTGAGGCTCTAACCCTTAAGCCAAGCACAAAGGCTGGGGGGAAAAAGACAGCATGTCACTGGTGTAGTAAACTTTGTGTGGAAGCATACAAGTTTCAGGCTACTTTCAACTTCCTACTAGCTTTGCCTTGGATTTTTCTGCTAAGACGAGATCTTAATCAGTATTACCACCTTTTTATCCTTGGCAGCAGCCCTGGCCGTACAAAAACACACCTAATCCACAGTTCTTAGCACAACCAGTGAAATATTTCATAATGGAGGTGTCAGGGGTAACAGTGACTTTCAACAGATGCTGAGATTTCCATGTCTGCCGGGCACAAAATCACTACATATGATATATGCAAGATATGTTTCCTTAAGAATTACCGTATATTCCCTTTGGTTGGTTGGTTGAAGCGCTATGATGTGAAAATGCAAGGAACATTCAGACTCTTGGATTTTTAAGAAAAATCCCCCTTCTGACGGGGGGGGGAGGAGAAAGAAAGAAGTTTGTGGTAGGCAACGGTAGGCAAGTGGCATTCCTTGCAAAATGCTAAGTTTTGCAGGAGCCTGAGCTTCTGTGTAATGCAGCACCCCTTGCCTCCAGAACTATTCGAAGGAAAGTCTGGGAGTGAGTATCAGTGACAGTACCATCACGGATATCGTATGCCCCCTTTTCAGCCTCAATGTGCCTGCCTGGGCCCAACTAGACTTATTCAGGGCAGATCTGTGTAGACACATTGGGGAGCATGGCCTGGTGTAGTAGGTAAGTGAAAATGTCTTTGACCTACCTCTCTACCATGTAATGGTCCCTGCCTAGCCATGGGGTTTTGTTTTGTTTTTTCCCCTTTTGATTGTGAAGCTTTTGGGGACAGGAAACCATTTATTAATTTTATTATGTGAACCGTTCTGTGAACAAGCTCCTGTTGAAAAGCAGTCTATAAACATTCATCATCATCACCCCCTGCCCCACGCGGAGATGTTGGTGATTGAACCGGGAACCGTCGGTATGCAAGGTATTTGTTTCACCACTGATATGAGCAATGGCCTCTCTTAAGGCACTAGAGCAGCATTGGTTTCATAAGCTTTTTCATCTCATGGCACACTGAGAAGGAACTAAAATTGTCAAGGTGCACCATCAGTCTTTTTGACAATTGATAAGGCCCACCATGCTGCCAATGGGGGGGGGCGGGGCTCACATCTCCCTTGGCCCTACTGCAGTGTTATTCAAACTGTGGGTTGGGACCCACTTCATGGGTCATGACCTGATCATTCCTCAGTCAATCAAATAGTATTTATATACCGCTTTTCAACACAAAGTTCATAGGCAAATAGTAATAATAAAGTTCAATGGCTCCCTGTTCCCAAAGAGCTCACAATCTAAAAAAATACAGAAACCCACCAGCAACAGCCACTAGAAAAGACACTACACAGGGGTGAAGAGGGACAATTACTCTCCCCCTGCTAAATATAAGAGGGACACCACTTGGAAAAGTGCCTCTTGCCCAGTTGGCAGGGGACAGCACCTCACGTCAGGTGGGCCGTGGAAAGCTGGGAGCAGCCATCTTGGAAACTGCAGACCTTACTCTTGTTATATTCTTTTTGTGAGTGTTAACAGTTTGAATTTACAAGTGAGGGTTGTGTTTTTTTTAAAGAAATGTTTTTAGTTCAGTGCTTTAACATATTTTGTCCTAATTTTGCTTTCTGTCAGGGATGTTTCATGGTTGTACAATTGCAGCAGTCCAAGAATGCCAATTTACATTTCAGGTGTGTCATTTTATTATGTTACAATGACAGCATTTCCTGCTTGATGATGTCAGTTCCAGCCATGACATCACTTCCAGGTTAATGACATCACTCCCGGTGGGTCCCAACGTGAGTGCAATTCTAAACAGTGGGTCCCAGTCGAAGAATACCACTGCCCTACTAATAAATGAACTTTCCCCAAATTCCCGCAGCACATCTGTGGACTACTCACAGTGGTTGAACTGTCTGCATTAAAGAGACAATATTAGGAAACATAACCTGGGACTGAAGAAGAGCTCTGTGAAGCTTAGAGTCAGAAGACTTTATTTGCATAACAATATGTCATTGCAATCAACCAGTTTAAATAGACAGATATTAAAATAAACAACAGTTTAAAATTCAGATAATACCAAACTGGGTTATACAAGATGAGACCTAATCTTCTGAGCTGCCAACACAAAATTTGCAACATTAAAAGTAATATCACTATGGGTGTTGGCTAACATAAGACATACTAACTCATTACTAGGTCTATTTAGAATAAAAGAGGACAGAAATGTGACTCTAGGTACCTCATAAAGCGGGCAGAATAGTAAAAAATGTGTAATTTTGTGTAACACAAAAAAAAAATGTGTAATAATGTGAAGCTTATAATAACTGCACATTCCCCCCCCCAAAAAAAAGAATTCAGTTCTTTAAAATACTAATAACTAGAATTTTTGTGGAATGCTCTTTGAGTACAGTACAGTACAGTGCTCCTCCTGTATTGTAAACTGAATTAAAACACACACACACACACACACACACACACACACAGAGGCTTCACTTCTGGAGCCTGGCTCCATGCACCACGCAGGTGCCACTGGGCATGTGCAGAGTGCTTTCCCCTCCTCACAGAATAACCACTCCATTATCCTGGATGAGGCTGGTGGTCCTGTACCATAAACTGAATTAAACACACACACAAAACCAGGCTTCACTTCTGGAGGCCAGTGGATATTTCCACTCGAGTGTCAATATCACTAACTTGATATTTCCACTCCACTGTCAATAGCTATTTGGTGTTATTTCAGGAAAAAGACTGTAAGTGGTGCATAAGTACTTAACATCATGTAGGCAACAAAGTATCTAAGGACTGCTCGGTTTCGCGTTGGTAGTGCGTTGGCCTGTGAACATTGTGACACGAGTTCGATTCTCCACCACTTAGTCTTTGTCCCGAAACAACGGACGGCCGAGTGTCAATAACACCAAATTGTTTTTGACACTCGAGTGGAAATATGGAAGTAGTGATACTGACACTCGCGTGTCAACATCCACTGCCCTTCTGGAGCCCGGCTCCATGCATCACGCAGGTGCCACTGGGCATGTGCAGAGTGTTTTCCCCTCCTCACAAAGTAATCACTCCATTATCCTGGATGAGGGTAGGGGGGGGGTGTCGTCTCAGGAGACCCGTGAGCCCCGGCACCTTCCTCCCTCCCACCCCCAAGGGTCGTGAAGAGAAAAAAAAAATAAGCCAAAAGGACCCCAAAGCAGGCGCGACCCTTTCCCTTTCCCGCCCCCCGTCGCCCCCCTCTCAGCCTGGGCGCTTTACTCAGGAGTAACCCCGGCGAACCCGCCAAGCAAACGTGCCTCAGCGCGGCCGGCCTACACGTAACGGTCCGGGGAAGCCGCTGAGGCGTCGTCGTCCCTTCCGGGGCGGAGGAGGAGACGGAAGTCCCGGCGAGGCAGGCACCGGCGCCCGTGGCCGCGCGGGAGCCGCTGTTTCGCCGACGGTGGGCCCGGAGCTGCTCCCTTCCGATGGTGCGCGGCGGCCGCCACAGAGGCAGCCGGGCCCGGGCGCTCCCCTCACCCTCCTCCTCCCGCTCCTCCTCCCCTCAGGCCCGCCATGGCGGCTGCCGGCCAGGAGAAGCAGCTGGCCCCCGCCCTGCTCAGCTTCTTCATCTACAACCCGCGCCTGGGGCCCCGGGAGGGAGAGGTAACGAGGCGCCGCGGCGCGAGGGAGGGCCGGGCCGGAGGGGAGCCGGCGCGCGCGCGCGCCCCGCTTTCCGAGGCGAGGGGGGCGTGGCGGACCCCAAGGTGGCCATGTTGGGGGGGTGGTTGGTGATGAGGCCGCTCCCTGCCCCCCCCCCGCGCTTATTGATAGATCTGTGCTCTTATACTTGTGGGTTGTTGGTTGGTTGGTTGGTTGGTTGGGGGGGGGGCAGCAGGCCCAAGGCGCCTGTGCTCGGGGGCCGCCCCCGCCGTCCACTCAGCGCGGACCCGGTGGGGACCTGAGGGGAGTTGGGGCGGGGGAGGGGCGGCCCGAGCTGAGGAGGGCGTCGAGGCTGGACTCGGTCCCACTGCAGGGGTAGGGATTGTGGTGGGGCGGGGGGGGCGCTTTGGATTATGGTCCTCCTGGTGCCAAAGAGGGAGGGGGGCCCTAACCTGCGCATAAGTCGACTCAGGTTTCCTGGGTTAATTTTAAGTCTATCCGGTGTGACCCATATACATAGGGTTAGCAGGTGGTGGCGCTGAAGGTTAAACTGCTGCTGCTGGGCTTTCTGACTAGAAGGTTGGGAGTTCGAGACCGTGCGACAGAGTGAGCTCCCGTCGCTTGTCCCAGCTCCTGCCAACCTAGCAGTTCAAAAGCACCTAAAAATGCCAGTAGATAAATTGGGACCACTTTGGTGGGAAGGTTACGGCGTTCCGTGCGCTACAGCGTAGAGTCATGCCAGCCACATGACCACGGAAGCTTGTCCTCGGACAAAACGCCGGCTCTATAGGCTTTGAAACGGAGATGAGCACCGCCCTCTACAGTTGGTCACAACTAGACCCTTCAGTCGTGGGGAAACCTTTACCTTTTTTTACCAGATAGAAACTGGGGCAGAGCGCCTAGACCTTTAACCACTGTTATGTGTAGAAGAGGGAATTTGGGCAGGCGCAACTCAGCATGGAAGGGTTTCAAAAGCTGCGCCTGCCCAAATCCCCTCTTCTATACAGTGGTTAAAGGGAGAGGCACTCTGTCCCAGTTTGGATATGGTAACCCTAAGTATAGCCGGTGTGACCCATACATAGGGTTACCAGGTAGAAACGGGGACAGAGTGCCTGAACCTATAACCACTGTGTAGAAGAGGAAATTTGGGCAGGTGCAGTTTTTGAAACCCTTCCATGATGAGCTGCGCCTGCCCAAATTCCATCTTCTACACAATGGTTAAAGGTCTAGGCCAGTGTTGTTCAAACTGTGGGTCAGGACCCACTTGGTGCGTCGCGACCTGCTGTCGGGTCTCAATTTACTCTTGCTATATTCCTTTTGTGTTCACACAAAAGTTTGAATTTTCAAGTGAGGACAGCAGGTCTGCTGTCGGGACCTGCTGTCGGGTCTCAATTTACTCTTGCTATATTCCTTTTGTGTTCACACAAAAGTTTGAATTTTCAAGTGAGGATTTTTTTAAAAATAGTTTTTAATTCAGTGCTTTTATATCGTATTTTGTCCTCATCTTGCTTTCTATCAGGGATGTTTCATGGTTGTGTAATTGCTGCAGTCCAAGAATGCCAATTTGCATTTCAGGAGTCTCATTTTATTATGTTACAATGACAGCACTTCCTGCTTGATGATGTCACTCCCTGCCACATTATCACTTCCAGGTTAATGACACCACTTCCAGTGGGTCCCAACAGGAGTGCCATTCTAAAAAGTGGGTACCGGTCTAAAAAGTTTGAATACCACTGGTATAGGCACTCTGTCCGAGTTTCTATACGGTAATCTACCCACATACCAAGCTAAGTATGTACAGCAGTGTTTTTTTCCCCGAGCATTTTTTGACCATGACCATGCAGTGCTTCAGTCCCACATCCCTTGAAGTCAGTAATAGTCATCTAGGGCTTTAAATATCTTCTTTTGAATGTATTTTATTTTTCCCTTTTCTAATTTCAGGAAGAAAAGAAGATTCTCTTTTATCACCCAAATGAAACCGAAAAGAATGAAAAAATTAGAAGTGTTGGATTATGTGAAGCTATAGTTCAGTTCACAAGGTACTAAATTCCACATGTTTGCATAGCATTTAATATTTATGGATTCCAGTGACTGTTGGCCATGAACAATGCAGTTTATATCACCTATAACAAACTGGGTCAGAACCCACCATGTGGGTCATGAGCCAGTGTCACGTAGGTCCTCATTCATTTGTGTGTTTTTATTTTTAATATATTAGACTTGATGCTACCATGGTATGTATCTGTACTTTTAACAGTCTACTATGTATATGCTTTAACAATGATAGTCAATGGTGTTTACTCCCTGGTAAGCGTAGATAGGATTGTAACCTTGGGGAATTTTATTTTAAAAAACAGATCAGCAACTGCTTGGAAGGGTTAGGAGGTTAGGAAGCTTTATTGTCAATATATTCTTAAATTTACTGTAAACTTTTAATTTACTTAATTAACTAGATTTGATTTTGTCATACCAGGGGTGTTAGAGACTTTCCTGCTTGATGAAGTCACTTCCAGCCATGACATCACTTTTAGGTTAATGACATCATTTCTGGTGGGTCCCAGACCAGATGGCCATTCTAAAAAGTGGTTCCCAGTGCCAAAACGTTTGAGAACCGCTGCATTACCCAAAACTTCCTCGGCAAAGGGAACTGTGTTGCCAGTGGAGCACCAGGTTTCAGAGGACCTTTGCCCACAATTTTGCCCTCTCCTGCTTAGTGGTGCCCCCTGAGGTGTACAGTGGAGCAGGGTAGCTTGGAATGGGTAAGAGGAGCAGTAACAGAATGACTTGCCCAAAAGGTGCCTCTCCAACACAGGCTATAGGCAGAGGCGCAGTCTCTGGAGATCAGCAGTGGGACATGGGGCACTAAGCCCACCATCGCTTGCCCCAATTCCCCCAAACTACAAATTCAGAATTGTGATGCAGATTAATTCATTCAAAATAAGTACAGCTGCATTTGTCCAACACATGTTTAATGCTGAAATAGCACTCAAGAAGAATTAGGTCTGCCTCCAACCTCTGACTTTATTTCCCATCCAGACAGCGTCATGGTGCCTGTTGCTGCTGGAGTTCCAGAATGCCTCCTTTGCGGTCAGAGCCTTTTTATTTTTGAGGCATATGAGTATTCTTGATCAACATATATGGAGTTCCACAAGCTGGTGGGCAGTATTCCTTTCAGCTGGAGTTTTGCCTTTCCCCCATACATTTTCCTGATGTGGAACTTGCAGATGTCCTGCAGGGGCCAGACCTCCAGAGACAGCCCCACCAGCCTGTCCTTCAGGCCTTGACTGTGAGGGTGGCTCAGCCCACTGGGCAGGCAACCTTTGCAGTTGGTCAGTTTCAAAGGGTACAAGAGGCCCAGCACTTTCTCTAGCAGTGCTGCCTTCCTTGGACTGAGCTTTTTTTCGAGGAGCAGGAAAAGCGGGGACTCCCCTTGCTTGGTTAAAGAGTTGACGTCCGCGCCGTAACTGAGCAGCAGGCTCACCAGATCCTCTCTGCCGCCTTGGCAGGCCAAGTGAATCGCTTCGTGCCCGTCTGAATCCCGCAGGTGTACGTTGGCGCTGTGGCGCAGCAGCAGGTCAATGCACTCTTGGCCTGCTTGTAAGACGATGCTGCATTTCAGCGAAGAACGGCCCACTGCAATGTGGAGTGCGCTCTTGTGGGTTTGTAGCGTGGTGAGGTTGATGTTTGCTCCACAGTCGAGCAACGTTCCTACCGTCTCTTGATTGAGATCTGCCGAGGCCACATGCAAAGCCGTGAGGCCGCCCATGGCCCTGGCATCGACATCTCCGTAGTGGGCAAAGTAGGGTATAAGATGGGCGTTCCTGTTACACACGGCGATATGCAGAGGGCTGAGATGATAAAAATTGTGCTTGTTGGGAGTTCTCCGATCCCTTGTTTTGGGCCCACTGCAAGAACACTCTTCATCGTTGAGTGTCGCAGGTCTCAGGTGCGCATCCAAGAGAGATTTTATCATTCTAACACTGTTTGGGTAGTGATGTAACAGATAGTGAGATGCTGTGCAATTCCTTTTTTCCCTCTCTAATATAACAGGGCATTAGCATTCTTCTGTGTTTCTCATAACTTGACAGTTTCTTTGGCTATCTCGATGGGAGCGCAATCCTAATCTGCAGTGAGGCCAGCAAAGCTTGGCTGGTACAACGTATACCATAAAGTGCGTTTGGACCATTCTCGGAGTCAGGGAGGATGGCACACATCTGTGTGCTGGCCTCTGTGACTCTGAGAGTGGTCCAAACATACTTTACGGGGGCCCTTGTGCTGGCCTAACTGTGCAGGCCTAATTCCGTGTTAGGATTGCGCCCTGGAACTCCCACCCCTAATATAAAAATCATTTCTGTCTGAAGTCTGCAACTGAAGACAAGACTTTCCTATTCCTTCTCCAGGATTCATTATCCCCCCAAATAAATTTTTGATTGAACTTGTCCTACGTTACTTTTCAGCTGGTCTGCGACTGGGTACACGGCGGGTGGGAGCAGCATGTGGCATGGTGCCCCACAAGGAGTGGCACCAGCATTTCACATGGAGAGTTACAGGGTTAGATGTGGCCCTCTCCCTCCACGTAGGGGACCTTGGGAATTCTCCTGCCCACCAAATGTGCCCCAGACTTCATGTTAAGTTCTTGTACATGGTAAAACATTACCTTGTTTCATAATCGGCAGAAATCTGTAGCACGTATCTCTTAAATCTTCCAAGTGTGTCTACTAAATGGGGAAGAAGAACATAAGAACTCTAGAGAGCCGAAGAGAGTTTGTAATCATTCTAATATGTGAATGACTCGATGCAGCTTGAGAGAGGAGTTTGGATTTAATGGTCTTGGGGTGGCTTCAGCTTTGTGCCTAAATGTTTCTGCACCTCTTTGCAATGCGACTGTTCTAGAACTGATCTTTGTTTGAGTGACTCACATTGGCATTACTTGTCACTGGTTTGTTCTTCTCCTTTATATTGTCGTTTGTTACCGTGCGTTTAATAACAGAAAGACCTCAAGGTGGCTTATTTATAACGCTTAATAACATATTAAAGCATCAAAACAAATCAAGCATGTAAACTTATAAAAGAAACCCACTCATCTACAGTTATGCCCTATTTAAATTATTGGCTGTTGAACTTTCTACAGGGATTTTCTTTGGTATCCTTCCTGGTGTTAGAACCCAAGCCTGTGCATGTCTACTCAGAAGTAAGTCCCATTTTAGTCAAAGGAGTTTACTCCCAGGTAAGTGTGGGTAAGATTGCAACCTTATCCACATTTTTTAGTCATTAAGGACATCTACCTTCAGCAGCTAATGGCGAGTTTGCAGTACGAACCAGGACACAGTGAAGTGCGTAACATTTGGCGATCGTTGTGAGTTTGTGTGCTTCTTTCTGCTCTTCATCTGGTTCGCTCTCGTTTTGGGCTTGAGGCAGGAGTCCCTTCCTGCAGTAACCTGGGATCAGATTACCCATCTTAGAAGTAACGGCTCATCTTGAGATCTCTCACTATGAATAGAAAGAAATCAAAAGTTGTGGAATCCTGCACTTGGCCTAGAGTGACTCCTTGTGTGTGACTTCACAATGTCCAGCTCTGGAACTTGCTAGAAAACAATCTCATGACTCTCAAGCATAATTTCTTTGAGCCTCCTCTAAGACAAGCGTTCCCAGTCTGGAGGTTGCAACCTCCCAGGTATGGCTTTTGGTAAATCCTTTCCCTTTAAGGGTGGTGGTGACTGGCAGAGACCTGTAGGTGACACTGCTCATCACTTTGGATTCTCCCTTCTGCTGCTGCAGCCAGGTAGGGAGGTCAGAAAGGTACTTCTACAGGACTTATTACTTATCCAGTTCTTCCAGGTATTTGGCAGCACCATGGCCTACCGGTCCTCTGTTGGGTAACAACCCTCTCTTAAAGGGACAGGTGGTTGGGAATCACTGCTCTAGGAGTGTTCAACCAGTGCTCAACCTATGAAGGACTGCGCCTCGGAACAAAATGGCAGTAAGGTTGGGTCATGACCCTCTTCTGGCTCCTGACGATCTCTAGTTTTCTCAAATGCAGTCACATACCATGGTAGCATCAAGTTTAATATATTAAAAATAAAATACACATTGAAATGAATGGGGAACCAGCGATGAATCGTTTATTTATCCCATGTCTAAAAAGAAGTCAGTGATTCCCAAATGTTTTAGAGGCACTAGAGGCTTCTGACTGATGTATAAATATTAATAATTATAATAATAATACCAATACTTCTATACTGCCTTTCTGGTCATTGGATTTCTCCTCTGACTTCAATCAAAGCGGTTTACAGAAATGCCAAGGGGTGTGGTTATAAATGTGATTGGGCAGCAGTGCTTGTTTAACCCTTGATGCACATACCCTAATCTGCCCTGTCAGTTTCACAAAGCACCAAAAATAGGTCACAACCCACTGGTGGGAACTGCTGTACTAGGTGCTTTACACTTGAATTACCCAACCAATGGTTTATAACCAGGATAAACCATTCTGTTTCATAGCGAAGGGATAAGGCTTATATATCTAAACAGTTGATTTGCACCGTATTTTCCCTCTAGGACCTTCAGCCCTTCGAAGCCTGCAAAATCTCTTCATACCCAGAAAAACAGACAGTTCTTCAATGAACCTGAAGAAAATTTTTGGATGGTTATGGTAAATCCATACACTATTATATTAAGCCATTCTATAAGAATTGTAAGCTGGACTGTAAAATCAGCCGGCCCATACCTGAGGCGAGTTGAGATGGAAGACTGGCAGGGGGCACCACCTCTGTCTGTCTCCACCTCCTCCCGCTCTCTCAATATGAAAAAAGAAGAGGGGAAAGGAGCAGAAGAGGAAAGTATGGAGGAAAACAAATGCTAACCCACCACTGTCCTTTCCTCTGCACTTCCTCCTCTAACTTGAAACCTTGGTGGAAGTGACTGCATCAAGGAATGAGGGGTGATATTTGGCGTGTCACGGGCGTTAGGAAATCGTGGGGCAAAACGATTCTCGAAACTACTTCGGATATTCCAAAGAAACAGGGACAGGCGACTGTTGTCTCCCCAATGGGAAGAACACGCCTTTCCATTTGGATGAGACCGGTAGTCCAGCGGTCTCAAATTACTTCCATAAGTTGCCGCAACCCCAGAACTGAGGGGTTTACAACCTCCTTGGGGGCCTGATCCCAAAGTTGAAGAACATTGACATAGAGGAAGTGTTGATCACTTGCAGACTGCTTTGCAATTACAAAGCCTGCTCTCTAGCATACATTGCACACTTTTCATTTAGACTTGCAAAGTAACCCTACTTTATAAGGAGATTTATGCTAAATTGTGAAGAGATACCTGTATATTTTGCGGTAGAGCAAGCATTGAAATCTGGATCTCCCACATATAGATTCTCATCAGGCTCACTAAATTCTGTGCTATTTGACGGATGGTACGAAGATAAAGCTTTAAACAGTTTCTTTAAAAACAAAAACAAGCACATGTCTTTTGCTAGGTTTTTTTCAGCAACAAAGTCTGAGGAATGAATAAATTTACAAATATACCTCTCTGTTTCATTTTCAAGGTTGTACGCAATCCCATAATAGAAAAACACAAAGATGGAAAACCTGTTGTTGAATATCAGGAAGAGGAATTACTGGTATGCAAAACCTGCTTTTTGGGCTGTAGATTAAGAATATTGCAAGGGGTGTCTTTTTAGTTGGAAAATTAAGACCGCAAACCTGGAGTTAGGCTGGCACAATTAGGCAAGCAAAGTTTGACTGGCACATGGGACACCATAAGGTATGTTTGGACCACTCTCAGAGTCAGAGAGGCTGGCACACAGATGAGCACCATCCTCCCTGATAGAGGTCCAAACATGCTTTACGGTGCTCCTTGTGCCGGCCAAACTTTGCTGGCCTAACTGTGCCGGCCTAACTCCAGGTTCGGATTGTCTAAAAAGACAATGTCTGTGTCTCGGTGTCTGTCCCAAATTATACTGTACAGAGGGGCTTCTGGGGGAAAAACCTCATACCTAGTTTCCTAACAAGCACTAGCATCCATATGAGTTTATGACCGCACAGAAATGAGTCAGAGTATCAGCATTTGTATTCATCTTATAGTAACTCTTGGATTCTGGATCTTTTTTCAGGATAAAGTTTATAGTTCAGTGTTACAGCAGTGTTATAATATGTACAAGGTAAGCAGCACATAATTTTTGTCACTTTTCATTATTGTATCATTCTAAACACGTTTATAGCTTTGATGTCAATGATTTTAACTGTATTAAACAAAATTGGCCACAGCTTCTTATGTAATCCTCTTAGCCAACGTGTACATTTATTCCTTCTAAAGCATCTGAGGCTGGGAATTACAGGAGCAGGAGTTTAATTTTATTGGTAAATGAACTACATCTTGATGAATAAGTGTGCTTATAATTACCCAGTTGTCTTTCTAATGTTTTATCCTGGCCTTTCAAATACTTGTTAGCTTTTTAATGGCACGTTCCGAAAAGCAATGGAAGATGGAGGTGTAAGAGTCCTGAAAGAGAGATTAGAGAAATTCTTCCATCGGGTAAGTTTGCCTTACCTAAATTAAAATGTGACATTTTAATTTGGTGGTATGAAGATTACCTTGTACTATAGATTAGCATTCCAGCTAATAATTTTCTTTTGCGAGCTGGGCAAGGGTGCTTGCAAAAAGTGTGTTGTTGTTTTAATGTTTCGAAAACTTCATGATCCCCCCAAAATTGGCTTGCGACTCACTGGTGGGTCCTGACCCACAGTTTGGGAAAATTGATTTAAATAATAAAGCTTAGTACACTGTAGTTTTAAAATGGTTAAACTGAGACAGTAATTAATGTCTTTTTGCTGTGTTTATCCTTTCAGTACTTGCAAACACTTCATTTGCCATCATGTGATCTGTTGGATGTTTTTTGTGGGATCAGCTTCTTTCCTTTGGATAAGATGACTTACTTGAAAATCCAGTCATTCATTAATAAAATGGAAGAAAGCTTGAGCATAGTCAAATATACTGCCTTTCTCTACAATGATCAGCTCATCTGGTAGGTACCTTAAATAGACAGATTATCACAGAGAGAGAGAAATACACACACATGCAGAATAGAGCAGAAGCAAGGTTTTGTTTGGTGTATACACCCCTCCTGCTTGTGGAATGTGATGTGTGATTAAGTATGCACATGCGCGCATGCACACACCCCTCTGCATGTATGCCCTGCTGAATAAAGAGAGCTAAGCTCCATGTTAAAGAAGCTTTCAACATTTCTAAGACAAAATCAGTCAAAGCAGCCAAGGAAATTTTGAATGGATGTGATTAGCTCCATAAAGTCATTTGTTGTTGAATTCATGAAACCAGCAAGAGAGGCAGGTTTGCAAAAGGACGAACGATGCATTTCCCCCCGGAGTTTTTTATACCTCCCAGGAAGTTGGTCGTACAAGCGTGCCCCGGTATCCACTGATTCAGTATTCATGTTTTCAGTTTCCCATAGGTACTGGGACTCCTATTAAAAAGACAGGGGAACATTAATCAAATCTCTGTTTCGTTACCTTGTTGCAGCAAAACCACTGATGTTCCCCTATCTTTAAAAAGGCGTCCCCAGTATCCGCGGTTTCAGGTATCCACGGTGGGGTCTGGAACAGAACCCCAGCGGATACCAGGGCGTGCCTGTACTCAATTCACTCGTACCCCACCTATACACCCCACATTTGTTAGAGTGTTCAGTTCAAGTTAAAAAATGAGCTCTCCCAACATGGAAGCAGAGGCATGTTTTCAGCTAACCCAAGACTCTCTTTGACCATCATGACTTCATTGAGAGAAAATGTTGCGTTTTTAAACAGAAACAAAGAGGTGCCCGCCGTTTGCAGCATCATTGTAATTTAAGCCCAGGAGCTCTTCTTCAGCTGTGTTTGATTTCAGGGTGTTTATTGACACGGCACAGCTGCTTGGGGCATCCAGTTTCATTTGAGAGTCGCAGTTCAAGGGTTTCCTATTCAAAAGTGATTAAGGAGTCAGGAGGAAAATGTGCTTGTAAGAAATAATCTACAGATGCCCATGTAAAATAACAAAAAATAAGGAGAGAATAATATGGGGGGGAAGGATGAGATCAACTTGATTTGTCGATGCCACAAATGTAGCATCTGAGCAAGTCCCAGGAATGTTAGATGAGGCACACAGTTTTGTTTAAAAACGAAACACTGAAAATCAATATCTGGGGTTGAGAACCGGCCCAACATGACAGTTGCTCAGTTCATGCTCCGTGGCTAAAATCATGGTTTGTAATAACCCTGGTCTAGAATGCGAACTCTGGTTTGAGATTCCTAATGTACAGGCAAGCCATGGTTAAGAACAGATCATTTTTCTCTTTCCATGTGAAGGGCAGCTGTTTGACGGAGCAACGATTGTAACTATGGTTTGTTAGTCTAGGTCCGCTATTTTCAGCCTTTTTCATCTTGTGGCCCACTGACAAGGTGCCAGAATCGTCAGAGCACACCATCAGTTTTTTCAGAGTATATTTTACGGCACATGCATGACAGCGTTGGGCTGATGCAAGTAGCTTGTCTCAACCCAATGAGGGGGGTGGATTGCCCTGCCCCAGAGGTGACAAAGGTGAGCAACCGAGTGCTTAGAGCAGGGCTGACAGGTGGGTCAGTGTACTTTAACTAGCCTTTTTTAACCTTCCAGGAGTGGACTGGAACAAGACGACATGAGGATTTTATACAAATATCTCACCACGTCTCTGTTTCCAAGGCATATAGAGCCAGAGGTAAGTTGTACGGCTTACTAGGAGAAAAAAGAGTGGCTTGCTGGTTGCTGTAAATACTGTAGGGCAGTGGTTTCCAAAGTTACTTTTTCTTTTTCCCAACTCAGCTGGGCACTGCCATCCTGGGTCCTGCGAGATCCAGGATGGCAGTGCCCCAGTCTCACAGGATTTTGTGATATCCAAGATGGCGGCACCCAGGAGGCGGAGGGGCCACTGGGGCACCCCAGGCCACCCCTGTGAATGTGCCGCCTGCCCTAACACAGCGGTGGCCAGCCTGGGGGTCACAGCCCCGCAGGTCAGCAGGAACCAACATATGCCCCCTGAAGGGGTGTGGCGATCCGATGGCAACAGTGCTATTAGTTCTGGTGGCACTTCCATGTTACTGCCACTGCTGATGAACAAAGGCTTTTTGTTCTTACCCACGTCTGGCAGCAGCAAGAACCCAGGTCTTGTGGTGTCTCCAACCACCTCCGGACAGGTCTAAAAAGCTCTTCATCCGCTGCGGTGGCGCGAACCTGGAAGTGCCATCGCTGCTGACAGCACCGTCAGTGCCGTAATGCCACCCCCACCCCCCTAGTGGTTCCCTTCCCTTCTTGTAACGGTTGGGAACCACCGCGCAAGACATCGTGCTGCACGCTTTGGGACTGTCTCTTTGGGACCAGCTTTGACAGTCTCTTTGTTTCAGTTGGCAGGGAGAGATTCCCCAATACATGCAGAGATACCTGGAAATCTCCAGCACTATGGACGGTATGTTTTGCCCCCTGTTGAATTACCGCTTTTTAAGCCTTGCTTATGGGATCCAGCTATAATAACATAATGCCCCTTAGACTTGCCTGTGTGATTATTCTGAATGATTCATTCATTAGAGGCTGTAATAAATTAAGAAGGACGGGGGGGGGGAGGAGATAATCTACTTGATTAATAACCTGGTGAGAGGAGGTTTGTCTGTTTAGTGCCTGCCTGCCTCCATTGAGCTGGTCCTCTTGGCTCTGGATTGTGCTGGAGTTTAGAAAGAAGCTTGATAGTTTGATATAGTTTTTTTAAAAAAACCCTTTGCTTTTTTAGATTTCTTACTGGACCTCTGAATCTTAATGATCCGGAAGCAAAATGCAGGTTCCCCAAAATATTTGTCAACACAGAAAATGCATACGAAGAGCTCCATTTAATTGTTTATAAGGTAACTGCAACGCCTTTTTCCCTTTTTATCAGATTATCTGTCTGCCTACCTGGGTATGAATCCTGTTAAGATGAGTAGAACCTTTGAATAAGCAATGCATGTGATGGGGCTGTCAGTATGTCTTGGTTTGCATCTCCCAGCATGCATTGCAATATTGTTCTGCGAAACCCCCTTAGTTAAAAGTAGCCATCTGTGTTGTCGCTCACATTTTAGGAGAGGAGCCACCTGATGGGACTAGGCTGAAGGAACTGGGAGTCCCTTGCAGAGATAGAATTGGCATATAGGCAGCGTTGAAAGGGAAGGTTCGTCTTCAGTTGTCCGTTTCTGATTTAGAAGTTGCTAGTTGAAGCGAGTGGGGTCTTCCATGGTTGCAAGAGTTCTCTCTGAACAACTTAAGAGCACACAAGGAAAATTGGATTAGCTTAGAATTCATTGCAGGTCACGCCACGGGTTGTAGCGGAGTGGGATTGTGCGCTTTTGTGCTGTTACAGGTTTGGATCCATGTTAGCTCCAGCTAATGAATCTAAGATAGCTGGGCTGGGAAGATCCTTTTGAGACCTTGGAGAGTTGCATTTGAGCCCATTGCTCATCAGAATTAAGTAATAGTTAACGTCTTCCTTGCCCCTGCTCAGCCTTCAGCAACTCTGGCCAGTTCTAAAGTATCCTCAGGTCCAGTGGGAGCGTCCTCACACCAGACCAGTCTCCCCTTGCAATGATGCTCTTTACATGGGAGTTGCATTCTGCTCTACTGCCTAACGGTGCAATGGATGCCAAGAACACCTACAGGCCTGTTCCAATTATCCATGTTTTCTCTCTTGCAGGCTATGAGCGCAGCTGTCTGTTTTATGATAGATGGTGAGCATCAGATACAGTCGTATGCTTTAAAATGAACGAGGGCCCAATCCTGTGCACAATAGCGCCAGCGGTAAGCCCTTACCGCCGGTGCGCAGCGTCGCAAAAGTGCTGTAAGGACTTCCCCTGCTGGCGGTAAGGCCTTACTGCAGGCACCAGTGCCTGGAGAAACCGACACAAGGGTGGCGGGCGGTGTGATGACGATGACCGTCGTGAGCTCCTTCAGGGCAGGTGGGAGAGCATGAGGAGGGTGGATCTGGGCGGGGTGGGGGGCAGAACAGGGGGTGGGACCTCCACTGCTGGAACGTAACCTCCGTGTCAGGCCATGGAATCCAACACTCAAGTCTGTGGCAGCAAAATAGCCAGTGCAGACTTGAGGAGACCCCCTTGGCGGGCCTGTGCCCGGGGACCGACACCCCCTTCCATCGAGGTGCCTCCAGTAGTTGCCTGGCTCCTGTAGGATGCTGCAGCGGTGGCCGTTTTACTACCGCTGCACCTACAGCCGCCAGGCAGCTTAGGATTGGGCTGTGCGAGGTTGTCTGAGAAGGTCACCAAAAGCAGCAGATTGGCCAAAGCCCCCCAGTGCCGCCACAATCCAGAGGCCTCGGCTTTTCCTCTCCCATTCCTCTCCCGGATTTAAAAAGAAAAGGGGGCAGTATGGAAGAGTGGAAACCGCTGGGCTAGAGCCTCTGTCTCCCCCACATTGTCTTTTCTGCCTTTTCAAATTCCGGGAGTGAGAGAAGGAGAAAGAATGGCAGAGGCAGCAGCTGTGCGTGGCTGAGGATTTTAGGGAGGAAGCGGCCTGAGGTGCCAGGAGGTGTTTGGCTGACCAATCTTAGGGGCAGAGAAAAGTCTCACGGTCCTTTTCCCCCACCGTCTTGCAGCCTCCATGCAGCCCACCCTGGATTTCTGCCGTAAGCTGGACAGCATCGTCGGGCCCCAGCTCACTGTCCTGGCGTCAGACATCTGCGAGCAATACAACATCAACAAAAGGATGTCGGGGTTTGTACCAGCCTTTTTCAAGTGACCCCCCTGGAACTTGAACTGGCGTTCTTGGACAGCGATTGCCCAGCCACAAAGCGTCCCTGGCAGAAATTAATATTAAGACAAAATATGTAAAAGAACCAAAAGCAATTTAAAAAAAAAAAAAAAAAACCTCGCTTGAAAATTCAAACCGTTAACACTCACAAAAGGAATATAACAAGAGTAAGGTCTGCAGCTTCCAAGATGGCTGCTCCCAGCTTTCCGCAACCCACTTGACATCAGGCTGTGACCCACAAAGTGGGTCCCGAATCAGTTTGAGAAACACTGGTTTGTATGATAGTGTCCAATTGGCTAGTATAGTGATTCCCAAACTTTGGAGGCTGCTGCCTCATTTGTAAATGACAAGGGGTGTGGCTATAATGGTGATTGGGCAGCAGTACTTCCCCCCCCAAAAAAGCAGCTTGTTTAACCCTTGATGCACATAGCCTAATCTACCCTGTCAGTTTTGGGAACCAACAAAAAGTGTGTCCTGGACCCACAATTTGGGAACCGCAGGGGTAATAGAATTGCAAGCATTGGCCACAGCTCAGAGAGAGCGAGAACTGTCCACCAAGCCACCAAGGAGGACAAAAGTAGATTGCTTGGTTGGTTTCGTTCTCATCCCAGGTTTGGAAGCAAAGAGATCAAAGACCCTGGGAGGAAACTAGGCCGAAGGGGTCTGAATTGTCCTATCAGGTTTCCAAGGTATGTTTCCCAGGGAAGCAAAACGCCCCAGGAAATAATGGGCGGTGTCACCAACCAACCAACTCCCTTCCGCAGCACGGTCAAACAGGACAATTGGGTGAGGGTGCATGCAGTATTCACTGGTGTGTTATGGCACAAACTGGGAAGCCACAGAAGTGTGGGAAAGAGATTGTATTGGGCTTTTTCGTCATGGCCCTTTGAAGAACAACTAAGTTGGAAAAGGTGGTGTTTCCTTAGAGAGATCCACGCCTCACTTTGGGCACTCAGTAGCTAGTGATGGCTTAAATATACAGCAGACCAGTTATACTTGAAGAAGTCAGGATCCCTTCAATCCTGCTGACTATTTCAGAAGAAAGCTCCTTATTAACATAGCCCCACTGGATCAGGCCAAAGGCCCATCTTGTGCAGTTTCCTGTATCTCACAGCAGCCCACCAGATGGCTCAGGGAGCACACGAGACAACAAGATGCCTGCATCCTGTTGCCACTCCCTTGCACCTGGCATTCTGAAGTAAGTAGCCTACTTCTAATGTAAGCAGGTTGCACCACCCATCATGGAGCACGATGGACCTTTCCTCCAGAAAAGTCCTTAAGAGGGAATGGCCCAGTTTTGCTTCCTTTATAGTGTTTTGACCAATGGCTTTGGGAAGCTCTGCATCAGAAAGTTTGGAAAGCTATGAGCCTTTCTTTCCATTTCTTGTAATTATAAGCCAAAAGGCCACAAGGCTTTTAGTTTGTAAGCATCGTACGAAAAACGTATCCACGGCCTTATGTAGCTCATTTCCATTTTAGAAGTTCATGGCTCAGATACCAAGAGCCCAATAGTCAAGGCCCTTATTGATCTAGGCTGCAGTCATGAATATATGTACTAAGCCTCATTGAACATAATGAGACTTCCTTCTGAGTAACATGTTTAGGATTGTGATGCTAGTCAATGGGACTAAGCAGTCAGGTGTGGTTGGCTTTTTTAAATTTCAGCTATGTTGAAACTAGATGGATCGGCCCGTCAAGGGGCCAAGCAATTGACTTGCTTTGTACGGTGCCAGCAAATTAAAGTGACGGAAGCTTATCTGATTAAGTCTGCCTTAAACTTTAATGTGGTGGTATCCTGAGAACCTGATATAGTTTCTCTTGGCGCTAATGTAGCTGGATATAATAGGAAGTCAGCCAGCCTTAGGCTTCAAGTGTCATGTGACATTTATCTCACAGAAAGTGCATTTGAATCTTTCCAGTACGGTTGAAAATGACCTCAAACCAGGTCTCTTTGTCAGAGCATAAAATCTGCAGCACTTTTGAGTGTGAAATTGACCAGCTCCTGAGTTTGCGTTTTCTTTCCAGACATCATCAGTTTCTACTCTTACCTACTGCCAGGTTATTTTGTTTTTCGCATAAATACCCTCACAGTTGTCTACTTTGCCATTTCCTTCCCATGTTTATTTCCTAGGTCAGAGAAGGAGCCTCAGTTTAAATTCATCTACTTCAATCACATGAACCTTGCAGAGAAAAGTACGATCCATGTGAGGCGAACGCCCCACATTTCTCTCACGTCGGTTCACCCTGACTTGATGAAGATCCTTGGCGATATCAACAGCGACTTCACTAGGTGATGTGTTGCTCCTGTTCCATAGCCGAGTAAAAAGTTGTAGTCAGAACATTATTCTGCAAGTCCGACATTCTCGCTTGAAGAGGTTTTGTTTTACTTCAGGTGCAACGGTGTGGTTAGAGTAGGATGTTGAAATGTAAATATTCTTCACAGCGTATCAGAATTTGTACAGATGTGTAGTTTTCATTGTCCCTTAGATTTGGGCGATACTTCCCTCATACTTGCAAAATTGGACAATCCCAGGTTTAATCTCTGGCATCTCCAGTTAGGGCTGGGAAAGTCTCATAATAATAATACTCGTATTTATATACCGCCTTTCTTAGGTCATTAGATTACTCTAATGACTGTAACTCAAGGCGGTTTACATGGGCAGACTTTATTCAGAAACCCAAAGGTTTTTACAGAAATGTTCTATCTTACAACAACACAAACAGATGGATCTTTCTGGATTTAGTCTTCTTTCTAGCCGCATGTTTGTCTTCTGCTGGCTGATAAGCGGCTTCTCTACTCCCACCAGAGAAGCAGCTGACCGAGCACACTCCCCCTCTCACAAGGCAGCCGGAGACAGCTCAGCTTTTAATCAGCTGCAGTTTACAAGGTCTGCTGCTCACAGAGACTTCTGGTAGTCCCGAACTGGCGACCTTCAGTTCTTTATCTTCAGGCAAACGGAGGCATTAACCCTCTTGACTAAATATTCTGCCCAAGAGAACTGCAGCCCTGTAGTGTAGAGCTAGATATATCAAGGTCTGACCAGGTAGGAGGGCCTTTTTTCAGGCCAGCTTATGTAAGGCACTCATCTATGCTGACAGCCTGACATAATTAACTATGGCAGCTGCTAGTTTCTCATGCTAGTGGTGCCTACAGGAATTCTGTGAAAGTGATCAAATTCTACCACACTGACTAGAATTCCTTGATGTGTCAGCTCAGAAGGAAAGTCAAAATGTACATCAAAGTTTGGACTTCTTACTGGCTATTTCTTGAAGGGTTTTCAATCTGGGTAACCTTTGACTGCTTTTAGTCAAGCTAGTTTATAAGTTATCTATGCCAAAACATATTTCTTTACAGGGTTGATGACGATGAGGAAATCATAGTGAAGGCAATGAGCGACTACTGGATTGTAGGCAAGAAATCTGATCAGCGGGAACTGTATGTAATTTTGAATCAGAAAAATGCGAACCTGATAGAAGTTAATGGTAAGGACCTTTTCACATTTACATTCTTACAGTGCTACTGGCACTGTTAGTTCTAGTAGCTGTCATTTATATTAGGCCATCCATATACACACCACTTTATAAAATAGGGATAGATTTCTGCCCTGGAAAGCTTATAATCTAAAATTCCACACAGGGGGAAACAGAGCAGGTTTTTTTCTCAATCCCACAACAATATAGATCAAAAGGTTAAGGTTTCCCCACAACCGAATGGTCTAGTCATGACCAACTGTAGGGGGCGGTACTCATCTCCATTTCTAATCCGAAGAGCCCGGCGTTTGTCCAAGGACAAGTTTCTGTGGTCATGTGGCTGGCGTGACTATACGCCAAGGCGCACAGAACGCCATGACCTTCCCACCGAAGTGGTGCCTATTGCATTTTTATGTGCTTTTGAACTTCTAGTTGGCAGGAGCTGGGACAAGCGATGGGAGCTCACTCGGTCGCACAGCCTTGAACTGCCAACCTTCCCGTCAGCAAGTTCAGCAACAGCGGTTTAACCCGCAGCGCCACAACATCCCACATCACATTATAGGAAAGCGGATAATATCCAGTATATACCCTGCAGTTATAATTTGTTCACTGTTGAATGCGTTATACTACTCAGTTCTCTTTCTCTTTTTCCAGAGGAAGTAAAGAAGCTTTGTGCAACTCAATTCAACAATATTTTCTTCTTGGATTGAACTGTAAAGGGCCGACTGTTTAGAAGATGGGTGTAAAATGTCTGAAAAGCATTTTTGTTTACTGTGATAAGTTATCAGTCATATTATTGACTGGAATAATGACAATAGTAAAGCAATACTTGCTTTGTAAGAATCAAATTTCTACTAAACTCTCTGATCACACAATTTTTAGATTTTAAAGTATTTATGTGCATATTACTTATAAATCTGAATTAAAACATGCATCATTCCATTGCTCTGATAATGTTATGTGAATATTTTACTGGAAACAATAAAGGAAGTCATTACAATTTCAAGGGGTCTTCTTTCCATCTTCTTTCCTACAGAATAAAATTGAATTATGCCCCATCAATCTGGCTGTGGGGAACTTATCATGTTTGAGTAGGTGGAGACAGTTGCTTTTGTGAGGCGGGGGAGGGGGGTTAATATCATACAGGTATAGTGTTTCTGAGCCTCCAGATTTTGAAAACGCTTTCATGGTTCCAAACTGATCAGAAACTTAATAGATTCTCAGAAGACCATCACATAGAACACCACAGCTGTGTATAAAGGGTCCTTAACCAGTAAGGTCTTTATTTAAATAATCATCTGCATAAAATAGTTTTATAGGCTTACATAAAGCATCACACGCATACTGGATTGACTAGAAGTTCAATTCCTCATTGTTACAAAATGATTGATGTTTTTCATCTATGTACAGACAAGTTTGTTTTTTTTTTAAATCCAGGTTTAGAAATATATGGTCCTGCCCCTACACGTTTCACTTCTAAACAAGTCTAAAACGCCAGGTACCCTCTTTTTTCTTCTGAGGATATTAATTCCTTGTGCGTTACTCTAGCGGTCACTGGAAGCATGGAAAGTGACTAGGAATATGCCAAAGACTTCAGAGATGGGCCTATGTACAGGTGTGCACTGGTATCCATGAAGGTTCCATTCCAGAACACCCCTAACGTGGCATGGGTACAGGGCATGCTCTTTTAAAAGATCGGGAAAGCGAAAGAGAACGCCAAAAATTCCTAGCATAGTTCAGTGAACCGCTACATTTTCAGGGCTGCAGGCAGTCTTCCAAGCTGGCTGCAGCCTTTTCCTGGTCACGCAGAGGCTCTTCCCTTTCCCCAATGTTGGCCCAGAACGCATCATAATGCATTCTCTTCCAGGTCGCAATGCATTCTGGGGACAGGGAGAAGCAACTGAGCAACCCTGAAGAGTGGGCAAGCACCTCAGCAGACTGCCTGCAGCCCTGAAAACACAGCGGTTTTTGCTGCCCAATGGCAGAAGTCGCTACCTTTTGTGTAGGAAAAAGGAACAAGTTATTTTAGCATTCCACTTTTCTGATCTTTTTAAAGGGCATCCCTGTTATCATCCAGATTCACGGATACCACATCCACAGATAGCGGAGCCTGTCTGTATTCTTTAAGACATCTAATCAATTTTATATTGTAATACATTAATTCAAAGCACCTGCCTTTAGGGTTAGGGACGCCACATAGCTAGACCAGACAGGTGAACCGCTCAGTTACGCCTTTTTCTTCTTCTTTCCTCCTGTGGTTGTTTTGCTGCTGGGGGCCGCCTGTGGCGAAATGGGAGATTCTTCCTTTGGTGGAGATTCCTTTGGCACAGGCCCTTCCTCCTGCTCCCTGATCATACTTTCCTCAAGCTCTTGGGCGGCTTTCTCAGCCGCAGCCAAGGCTTCCTCCAGCTTTCTGGCTTCTTCTGCCTCCTTCATGGCCGCCAACCTAGGGTCAAACAGAGAAGAGGTGGGGAGGGAGATTTCGTCTTATTCTGCTTGGAATCTGTCACTAAAAAAAGTCCTACCAGCCCAAACACATCTTCAAATGTGCCATTTACAAAGAAACAATGTCCTGCTCAAACTGGGAAATGATATATATAACGAGTCCAAATGTAAAATGTTTTAAGTTGCTGCGGGCGGGATAAAATCTCGGGGTGGGCCCGATTCGGCCACCAGCGCATAATTTGGAGACCCTTGTCTTGGAGTGACACATGTAGAGGTCTCGGGTTTAATCCTAGACAGGGAGTGATCCCAGTTGGAAACTCTGGGGAACCATAGCCGGTCACTGGTGACAGTAGTGAGTTAGCGGGATTAAGACTTGACCTTGTACAAGGCAGCCTTGTATGCGATTGGCTTACTATCCAACACAGAGGAGGCAAAAAAAAAACCTGGTCACATAGACTTACTTAGCTTCCTCCTCCTCTTCCTGGATTTTCCTCAACACCACCATTTCAGCTTCCCGAATTCGATTGTCCAAAACGGTTTCCTTCACGATTTCCAAGTGTCTGTTGCTCACAAAGAATTTTTTGACCAGGAAGATGTAGATTCGGCTCATCCACATCCCGAGTTTGTCCTTCTGCTCGTATATGGCGGTTTCGAGTTTTTCTGTGGAAGGAGACATCTTACTTGTTGCAATTCTATTCACAGTGTGGCCGATGTGGACGTCCTAAGGCCGAAAACCCATTGACCCAGGCAGCCATGCCACCGAGATGCTTCCTGCGGGATTTAACCATGCGCCGCTGTGGGGACGTTATTTGATATGATTGACGTCTTGGGAAAACAAGGAAACTGGGCTGTCGCTGCCAAGCCAGGGCCCCTTGTTGTTGGAGCCATTCTGGAGCCATCCATTTGCACATGTGCAGGGACCCCATTCGGTCAGAACAGTGAAGAAAACCGAGGAACTAAGGGGGGGCTCAAAGTGGAGGTGCAAGGGGGTGCAGGGAGAGGATCTGTGGAAAACAAGTCCGGATTTACAGCCAATGAAACTCAAAAAGGAGCTGAAGATAAGCTGCATCCATCATTTTCTGTTCTCGCAAAAACGGCAACGAGACTGCGAGGTGGCTGGAGCCCAGCACGGGAGGGGAGGGCAGTGGATAGCAGCAGCAACGCCGCCGCCACCCCAGGCATGGCGCCTAGAGGCACTGGCCCCCTGCCTCCCCTCAGGCCTGGACAGACACACAATACACGAAACGGTGGCATTCAGCAGGCTGGCAATAGAGTCGTGTCTGGCTTCTTGGTATAAGGTGAGCGATCCAAGCGCATGGAAACGCCAGACTAAACTACGGTATTATTTACATTGTTGGTATTATTTATATTGTTAGCCGCCTCAAGCATTTGCTCCTGCAAACGGAAAAGCAGGATACAAATCTTTAAAGCAAATACTGGTGTGGATACAACTCTTACATTGCCTTTATTTCCCCCTTTTAAACAGAGACTAGAAGTCATGTGTGATGTCCTTTTACTGCCCTCTTGTGACAGTGAGCCGCTAGTAATTCACAAATAGAATTCAACAGCTCAGGATGTCACTGCCAGCAGTGGCGCGCCAACCGCGGGCACCCCACGCAGGGGGCGGGCAGGCGGTGGAACGCGACGGACAGGCTGCCAATCAGAGCGTAAGTCCCGCCCAGCGTTCCGGCAGCTTGTTTGTAGAGGACATCACTGCTTCTGACCCATAGTTTGGGAACCCCTGATCTGAACACAACCTGCTCCTCCTCTCACCTGCTAATTGCCGCATAGGAGCACTGAGTATCTCTTCTGGCTCTGCTTCATAGCTTGACAGAGTCTGAATTGATGCTTCTTCCTTGTCACTCACAAGTGTCACAACAGGGATTAAGGTGACATTCACATTTGCTGCGGAAGGGCATGGGGTGGGGAAATGCAAAACAGACGAACTTTATAACAAACAAGGTTCTAAAAGAACGTTGAAACAGGAAAGGGACCAGACTTCTTAGGCTCCACCCACCCCTGGTTATTTTTTTTTTTAAACCACTGTCCTGTTAACCTCCCCTCCCCTCCCCCCCCCAAAAAAACAGGCTTCTAGTTACAAGGGGAAATGACTGTGTGAATTTGCAAAACTGGTGGACATGCGAAGAGTTAAACCAGAGGTTTCAAACATGAGGCCAGGGGGCCCACAAAAGCCCTTCATTCAGCCCTCGGGCTCTCCCACGGCCACCATCAGCTCTCGGCAGCTGAGGTGACACTGCTAAAAGGGCAGCCCGTATGATAACTGGGCTCCCCCATATCTTCAAAAGATGATCAAGAGTTGCCTATTTTCTATTTGCAGCCGAGATCCTAAGTGAGAAAATAGTGCTTATTTCTGGTCATGACCTGATTAATGACGTCACTTCCTGCTTAATAACACCACTTCCTGTGTGAGAAACACACAGAGGACGACTGCAGGGCACTAAAAATTTAGACCGGGTTGGTGTGTAGAGGCTAGAAGAGTTGGTGCTCACCCTGAGAAGGGGTCTCTTTGCCTTTACCGGAAGATTTTGAGCTCGAGCGAGACGCTTTGTCCTCTTTTCCACCCTCCTTGGCTTTTCCCTTCTGTGGAAAGGAAACGTGCAGAGTTGTAGGAATCAGGGGGCAGGGAAGGTCATGTGTTGCTTTACGTTTTTGTGCTGCAGCAAGGAGAAAACAGGGAGCTAAACAAAAAGGATCGTTACAAACTGGGGACTCAAAATGCTGCGAACGGGCTCTGCCTAAGGGCGCAATACTAACCTGGTGTTAGGCTGACAGTTAGGCCAGCAAAGTGTGCCTGGCTCAAGGGACACCGTAAAGTATGTCTGGACCACTCTCTGAGTCAGAGAGGCCAGCAGACAAGACGTGCGCCATCCTCCCTGACTCTGAGAGTGGTCCAAACGTGCTTTATGGTGGCCCTTGTACCGGCCACACTTTGCTGGCCTTACTGTGCCGGCCTAACTCCAGGTTCGGATTGCGCTCTAAATATTACTACCACTATGTAGAAAAAAATAATTCTACGTTCTACTTGCAAAAATAATTCTAAAAATAAGCTATCTTGAGCACCACTCGATGGGGAGGAGAAGGATGGGATATCGATATTTTATAAATGTTGTATAGCGGTTCATTGAGGGAAGGAAGAGATAAGGGGGGGGAATGAAAACAAGATTTCCCAAGTTGGTAGAGTGACTGTGTGACTCAGAAGACAGGCGGACTTTCCAAAGGAGACTTTCAGAGCCTTAGAGGACAACCAGAAAAAAGGTCTTTTTGGGCAGTGGCTTAGCTAAAGGGGGGTGGTGGGGGTACAGATACCGCATCTTGAGGGGTCTCACGGTACCTTCTGCAACAGCAAGCTCCTCCACCCCAACAGGGGCACTCAGAGTGGTTGTGAGCCATTCTAAGTGGCCAACCACTTTCTTCCCAGGAAAAAAATGGCCGCTCAGAACAGCGCACAATAGAGTGGCCCGCAAGGGGGGTGCAGGAGAAGATACTGTAGCGCCAAGGGGCCTTCCCCTGGCCACTGCAGCATCCTGCACCACCATCGTGAGAGCACTCGGAGCAGTTGCACGCCACTTACAGTGGCACACAACCACTTTGTGACCTGGAAGTAATTGGTGGTGATGTCATCCTGTCACCATAATTACTTCCAGGTCAGGCACTGGGGGGGGGGCGTGACGTTGAGAATCACAGTGCCAGGAGGGGCAGCTATGCCAATGTTTTTATCTCAATCGGTGAGGGAACCCAGAGCATGCCAACTGCTTCTTTCAACACTTCAGTTGCCCTCTGGTTTTCCCGAGGAAAGAAGGGTGCCACTATTACGGCCATCACTCACTGACCTTTCCCTTCCTGCCTTCCACAAAATGCACAATTTTGCTCGGAGAAGCCTTGGCGCTAACTTGCTGGTAGGTGCTGGACTGGGTGGTTCCATTGCTTGTTTTGCTGGTACTCCTGGTAGGGAAGGACTGGTGGGGAAAGGAAGAGCCATGTTGGGTTTCAGGCGGCATAAGGGGGGGAAAATGGAACAACGATCTGTAGGAAGAAAGCATCTTAGAGCACAGTCCTAACCTGGAGTGAGGCCAGCACAGTCAGGCCAGCACAAGGGACACCGTAAAGTGTGTTCGGACCACTCTCGGAGCCAGAGAGGCCAACACACAGACGTGCCCAATCCTCCCTGACTTCGAGAGTAGGCCAAACGCCACTCACTTGTATCTGGCATTCTGAGGTAAATTTCTGAGGTAAAATTCTGAGGTAAATATGAGGTAAATAAAGCAAAGCCTGGCCAGCACAAGGGACACCGTAAAGTATGTTTGGACCACTCTCAGTCAGAGAGGCCAGACCAGTGATGTCATTCAGGGGGAACGGACCAGAACAGGCATTCCAGATCCTAACGGGCTCCGTGGCTGGTTCCAGGTGCCAATCCAATCAAGACAAGTGCCAATCAAAAGTGAGTTCCTGTTCCTAAATCATTTGAATGACACCACTGGGCCAAACCACAGACGTGCGCCATCCCCCGACTCCGAGAGTGGTCCAAATGCACTTTATGGTGGCCCTTGTGCTGGCCAAACTGTGCCGGCCTCACTCCAGGTTAGGATTGCGCTCTTCGACTCTCAGCACATTCCTTGCACACAAACACGTTGGAAGTCCAGACAGAAAAAGAAAATCAGCAAAAATTGTCAAGTTTATCCCTCAGGCTTCAAGTTTGCAACTCCAGTGGGTTAGGACCAGCCTTATCTATAAGGCAGATTGATGTGGCTGGTTTTTTGCATTTTGTCCCAAATTTCGTTGACATGAAACTTCAGCAGAAATTTCGAATGTCAGAAGTTTTCCGTCAAAATTCTCATTATTTAGAGTTTAGTGTTGATCACCGAAAAAAAACATCCCTAGAGATGGGATTTGTCACATTATCTCAGAACCCAGAAGGCCTTGGGGCCAGCCAAGAGGGGAGGGACAATTCCAATGCCCCTCGCTTGCAGTTGCCTTCAAATCAAACTTCTCGCCATCTACTCAATTAGGACAGACTCACATTTTAAAAGACAGGTTTGCAGCCTATTGGCCTGGACCATTATGAAGGCAGATTTGAATTTCTCACGTGAGGCAACAGAGATGGACAGATTTTGCACAACTTCTGTCTAGCGCAACACAAGATAAGGGCACAGCTGACCTGACCAGAAGACAACTCGGGATGGAGAGAAGTCAACTTGGCTCCATCTGGATAGTCACTGGACCGATAGGAAGTTTGGGATTTAGTAGCTCGTTCCACTTGCTGTTTTAGCATATCGTCAGTGACGTACAGCAGGGCACAGTCCAGGAGAGCATCAAAAAATTCCAGGAAAACAAGCTGGGGTAAAAAGATTTTAAAGAAAGAAAATGTTCATCTCAGAAGCTCAATAGGGATACTGCCTTTCGCAATCCTAACCTGGGGTAAGGCTGGCACAGTTTGACCAGCAAAGTTTGGCCAACGCTAGGACCACTGTAAAGTACATTTGGACCACATCTGTGTGCTGGCCTCTCTGACTCTGACAGTTGTCCCAATTTAGCTGGCCTAACTCCAGGTCAGGATTGAGCCCCTAAAAGAATTTTAGCATGATATGGTCATTTTCCTTTTCTTTAAGCAAAAACATTTTGCAAAGAGCTGCTCAAATGAGAATCACAAACAACTAACCCCCATTAACAGTTGAACGCTGACATTCATAATCTGCTTACCTGTAACCGTTTCGGTGAAAGTTACCTAAAGCACAATCCTAAACTGGAGTTAAGCCAGTATAAACTAAGCCAGCAAAGTTTGGCCAGCACAAGGGCCACCATAAAGTGTTTTTGGACTATTCCAGGAGTCAGGGAGGATGGCTCACGTCTGCATGCTGGCCTCTCTGACTCCGAGAGCGGTCCAAACATTGCTTGCTTAGTTTATGCCGGCCTAACTCAGTTTAGGATTGCGCCCCCAATCTAAGCCCCAACATATTTCTGAGCCCCGTTGGCTGTTCTGCTATGGTAGCAATTCACACACACCCCATCACTTTTCCCTGAAGACGTACTTCGAACTCCAAGATGGTATCCTCTCCATTCCGGACGCAAGGGCTGTCTTTTGCCAAGATATCCACAATTTTGGTCGCAGTTAATTGTTTGCTGATGAGTCTTAAATCCTAGAGATTTAAAACAAACAAAGAGACAGCACCCCTCTGGCTATAACTGGAGATGATGATGATGATGATGATAATGATGATGATGATGATGATGATGATAATGATAGGTATTTATATACCACCTTTCTTGGTCATCAGATTGCTCCTTTGACTTTAATTCAAGGCGATTTACATAGGCAGGCATTTTCTAAACCGCAAGGGTTTTTACAAATTACAAACAAAGTTCTAATCTTACAAGAATTACATGCAGATGATACTTTCATCGTCCAGTCCTTCTTTCTCGCCGCACGATTGCCTTCCACCGGCTGATAATCTGCTTCTTTGCTCTCACCAAAGAGCAGCTGGCCCAGCACAACTCCCCTCTCACAGGCAGCTGAGACAACTCAGATCTTACCAGCCGCATTCTTGAGGTCTTTTTTTTTTTTTAAAGTGTTTTTAAAGTGTGCATATCTGGTTAGTTACCGTACATGTATTTACAACAATGTTTACATACCACTTTTATGAGCAGGACTATCTATCTCAGATGCCCTAAAAGGGCATTTGCTGGAATGCATATACAGCATCTATCTCTAGTTGTGGAAAAGTGGGATGCAAATTTTTGGCCAGGGCAAATGCCCATAAACAAGCATGTGGCCAACCTGACCTTGTGAGCTTGTGAAATTCTTACCTTCATCATCCAAAGAAAGTGCCTCATTTTCATGGTAGGTTCATAAGGAGACACTGCACTAGGTCGGCAAAACGTCTTGTATATTTCCCAGCACTTGTCGATGTAATTGATTGCATAGACCGTTTGTTGGCGATCGGTGAACAAGACACCTACAGAAGGGAAGAGTAAAAATAAGAGGCCAACAGTGTAATCCTAACCTGGAGTTAGGCCGGTATAGTTAGTCCAGCAAAGTTTGGGCAGCACAAGGGACACCATCAAGTATGTTTGGACCACTCTCGGAGTCAGAGAGGCCAGCACACAGACGTGCGCCATCCTCCCTGACTCCGAGAGTGGTCCAAACGCGCTTTACAGTGGCCCTTGTGCCGGCCAAATTTTGCTGGCCTAACTGTGCCGGTCTAACTCCAGGTTAGGATTGCGCTCTAAATGTTGGATCTTTTGTATCAGAAATCTAGGGAAGCCTGGGGAGGATGTAAATTCATCGCTTCCTCACAAGGACTGAGTGTTGTTGAGCCATTGCTTCTCCACACTCAGCTGGAAGAAGACTCAAAATAGTTACTTTATCCAGTAACGCGCTTCCCCAGGGCCAAGACTCTCCTGCAACGTTTACTCACAGGTAAGCCCTATTCAGCCAAGACCTTTGGTAATGCCAAATGTTACTGCTTGCCTTGCAGTTGCACTCCTTCCATTGTTTCCTGTTGATCTCAACTGGGGAAATAGTAAAGGCCCCTGAAATAGTTACACTAAATTGCCCCGATGTCAGTTTCTGTTCCTGAAAGGCTGCGGTTACTCGTTTCCTTGCATTACAGGTAGAGCCTTCTCATCCAAGTGGAGAAGGAGGTGGTGGTAAGGGGTGGGTGAGCAAGGGATCGGGGGGGGGGGGTCTTGGAAGTTGGCAGGCGCATTTTGGGAAGTATTGGGGGCCATGGAGGTGGAAATGCCAACAGCACGCATCACAAGCCACAACAAAGTAGGGCTGTGCTGGACCTTGGTCTCCGGTGTCAGGGGGCTTGAACGTAATGGCAGCGATTCCATCTGGTCGCTCCAGCACAAAATCACTGACCAAAAAGGTGGCAATTCCAGAGGATGGAGCCAGTGTGGATGCAACCACAGCCTGCCTACCTCTTATATGGCAGGCATTGGGGAGGATTTTCTCGGTCATCAGTTTGGAGAAGCACTTGAACAGGCGGGGGCTCCTGTCGCTGGAGTGAAAAGGAAGGAAAAAGGCATAATAGCAGTCATTACTGGGGAAAACGGTATCACAATGTCAGGGGAATGCACATTAAGAGTGCAATCCTAACCGTGGAGTTGGGCTAGTGCAGTTAGGCCAGCTAAGTTTGGCTGGCACTAGTATGTTTGGACCAATCTTGGAGTCAAGCGAGGCCAGCACACAGACGTGAGCCATCCTCCCCGACTCCGAGAGCGGTCCCAAATGGGCTTTGCGGTGTCCCTTGTGCCGGCCAAACTTTGCTGGCCTAACTCCAGGTTAGGATTGCGGCCTCAGTTCCCTGGGAGAAATAGAGTCCACGTTAACCTAACAAGCTCGCAAGATGCCCGTCACGATGAGAAATAGGGTGTGTGTTGAGCAGACATCTATCTGAGTGCTATGCACTGGTGCAGCTAATGAAAGTGCAGCCCAGCGTGGAGGGAAAAATGATGCCCTGGAAGATGTCAGAACAGGAAGTGACATCACAGATATATTTTCATTTCCTGGTGTTTAACACAGTTTAAAAAAAAGATTCGTTTAATGTTCCCCTATCTTTTTAATAGGAGTCCCAGTATCCATGGTATCAATGGGTATCTGAAACCGTAGCTCAGTTATTTGAATTACCGTAGATTTGAAACCATCAAATCAGTGGATACTGGGGTATACCTGTATACAGTGGCGTCATGCAGCCAGAACGCTGGGCGGGAGGAACGGGTGAGCGGGGGTGGGGAAGACGGCGAAACGGACCGGAACGCAACGGGCAGGCTGCCGCTCACCCGTTCCTCCCGCCCAGCGTTCCGGCTGCATGACGCCGCTGCCTGTATACCCATTTTACTGATAAGAGTGTGAAGCCTGGCTAATAGGTTTGCTTCCGAGATGAGATTTGCACTGAGCACTCCCTGGCCCACAGTTAACACCCTTTAGCGATGCAACACTACATCAGTTGGAGATGCGCCACTCACCCGAACTCCTTATGGTAGATGTGGAACGCCAAGTAAATAAGGTACGTCAGAAACATCCGAAGTAGCAAGGTCTCGTACGGCGAATGAATCTCTTCGAGTAACGATTTATCTGCAGTCAAAAAGGAGGCATTTTGAATAAACAAGGAACAGAGGCATGGTTCTGTATAGACATGGGGAAACAGAAGCATCTCTGCCGTCTCGTCTGTTGCTTAACCTTGGAAGAATTGCATCACTTGCCCTGTCTTTTCCCAGAACAAAGTTTACCTTAACAAGGAGTTAAGTCCAGGCTCTGAGAAGTCATTGCAATCCTAACCTGGAGCAATGTTAGGCCAGCAATGTTTGGCCGGCACAAGGGACACTGTAAAACGCATTTGGACCACTCCCGGTGTCAGGGCGCATGTCTGTGTGCTCTCCAATTCTGAGAGTGGGCCAGGCATACTTTACGGTGACACTTGTGCCGGCCAAATTTTTCTGGCCTAACTCCAGGTTAGGATTGTGCTCTAAAGTTGCCCTAGAGACTCCAGACAGACGCAAAATAGGTCTTCCCCCCGGGCCTGTTAGGAATGCAAACCATTCAAGATTCGATCCATGTCAGCGAGGGTCAAGTTGCAATAATGGAGCAGACAGTCCTTCAGGAAACGCCAGAACTGAAGTTTTGTCATCAGGAAGGTGTTGTCGAGGGAGCGGTCGTATCCCAGGCTGCTGTAAAAGGTGTAGATTCTCCTGAGTTCTGAGATATGTCTAAGGACTGCAAATTCTGTCTGAGGAAAAATATTGAATGAGATTAAGGGCACAATCCTAACTTGGAGTTAGGCCAGCACAGTTAGGCCAGCAAAGTGTGGCTGGCACAAGGGACACTGTAAAGTGCGTTTGGACCACTCTTGGATTTGGGGAGGATGGCGCACGTCTGTGTGCTGACCTCTCTGACTCCAAGAGTGGTCCAAAAGTACTTGACGGTGTCCCTTGTGCCAGCCAAACTTTGAGGGCCTAACTGTGCCAGCTTAAGTTTCTACCAGTAGCTGAGCAGAGGGACTGTAGGGCTTGAAACACACAATAGGCTACATGGAGGGGGTGGGGAAACTAGTTTAATGAAACTGGGCGCACTCAGGTCTCAGCGCCCTCTTGAGACACAGAACAGCATCTGGCAACATTGGCTCCTGTGATTGGCCACAGCCCGAAGCCTCTGGATTGGCTGGGTCTGGTATAAATACCAGGGTCATAAGAACGTAAGAAGAGCCCTGCTGGATCAGGCCAAAGGCCCATCTAGTCCAGCTTCCTGTATCTCACAGCGGCCCACCAGGTGCCTCAGGAAGCACATGAGACAACAAGATGCCTGCATCCTGTTGCCACTCCCTTGCACCCGGTACCAGTAGCCCACCACCTTTGTAAGGAGGTTGCACAATCCATCATTGCCTATAGCCCACGATGGACCTTTCCTGCAGCTTTTTGTTTTTGCCTGGCCAAGAGAGCAGAGTTCTCTGCCTGCTGCATTTCAGAGTCTATTTTGTCACAGGGGAGCAGAGACTGGCCCCACCTGATTATTGACTTCCTCAGTACTTTGAAGTAGTTATCACCCCTCCCTTGCTCTTCATTCTTTGTAGGGTTAAAAAAAACAACCATTATTTAAATTGCCAGTCGTGCAACTCCCTCTCTCTGACTTGAATGTCTTAGCTGCATTCCTCTTTTGCCCCCTCGGTGGCAGGCAAGAAAACTGAAATCAGCACTGCCGTGCACAGGGCATTTTACCTGTTTGATTTCTTCTTCTCTGTCTTTTTCTGGAAATATGGCCAACAAGGTCGAGATGTCTATTTCAATGCTCGATCCCTGCCCAGATAAATTTGTGCCATCAACCACTCTGATGCTGTCTACACAATGGAAAAAGGAGACAAACTGAGGGCGCAATCCTAAACTAAGTTAGGCCGGCATAAGCGAAGCCAGACAACTTTGGCTGGCACAAGGGACACCGTCAAGTATGTTTGGACCACTCTCAGAGTCAGAGAGGCCAGCACACAGCCATGAGCCATCCTCCCAAGCTCCAAGAGTGGTCCAAATGCCTTTTACGGTGGCCCTTGTGCTGGCCAAACCTTGCTGGCTTAGTTTATGCCGGCCTAATTCCAGTTTAGGATTGCACTCTGAATCATACTTTGGTAGCAAAGATAAAAAGGACGGAAGGACTCATAAAATTGGATCTTACAGAGGCCTGTGTGGCTTAATAGGCTGGATTGGCCTATGCAGAAGGCCTAATGAGACCGTTGCCTCAGGTGGTGGGTTGAGGGCGCCCACTCACCTGCATCCATCACTCCCTGGGTTCAAAAGGGAAGAGGGGAACGGAGCAGAAGAGGAAGTGTGGAGGAGAAGAGAATGGTGAGCAAGAGCACCAGGGACACTCTAGTTCACCACTCTACCTCCATTGAGTGGCTGTAGGTGAAGATAGATGAAGGGGCAATATTTGTCATGGCAACATACTATGTAAGGGGGGGGGGAAGTGGCACATGGTAGACATCCTCAGAGACCAGGAGGAATTGACTGGCTACATGGATAGGCATGTCACCATGTGAAAATGGGATAATATTCACCATGCGAATTTGGCTATGTGAATAGACATACCGTATCTCTTGCCATTGCCACCATACAAAATTGCAGGTGAATCGTGCAAAATCAGCACACGTTGTTTTGTCTCTGACTCCTTGATTAAATACATGCACCAAACCTTCTCCAACTGCACTTCAGGCTACTCACCGGCGAGAAACGGATTCTTGGTGCAAATGTTGCTCAGGTTTTCCATGTTCGAGTCATCAATCTGAAACGCTGGAAATTCTGCTAGGCGATCATGGACAAATTCGCCCTCGTAGACGCGCCCATTCTTGAACACAAGCTTCCCCTGGAGAAAAAGCAAATTGGAAGATTTACAGCGCAATCCTAACCTGGAGTTAGGCCAGCACAGTTAGGCCGGCACAAGGGATGCCGTAAAGTATGTTTGGTCCACTCTCGGAGTCAGAGAGGCCAGCACACAGATGTGCGCCATCCCCCCTGACTCCGAGAGTGGTCCGAACGCCACTCCCTTGGCATTCTGAGGTAAAATTCTGAGGTAAAATTCTGAGGTAAATAAAGCAAAGTCTGGCCAACACAAGGGACATCATAAAGTATGTTTGAACCACTCTCGGAGTCAGAGAGGCCGACACACAGACTGGCACATACTTACCATCCCATGCTTTTCATTCAAAACCCATTCTCCGTCGTACATTGCTCCGCTTGCAAAGAAGAACTTCCCGCGCCCGTGGCGATCCCCTTGGACAAAATCCCCCACATACTCATTCCTTAAGGGATACTGTGACCCAGGGATTCGCTTCAGGTACCAGGTGTGGGTACCATACCCATGCTGGGGGGAAAAAAAAGGATATTTGTTATCAGAAGAAACAGAGCATTTGAATGAAGTGAGCATCATCAAAATGCATTGAATTCGTGATTTAATTTTACCTTGGCTTTAAGGGACCCTTTGGATGAAATTACTACAGCCCAGACAGATGAAATTAACTTTCTGCTACCCCTTGTTTAAACTTGAGGCTATTTTCTGACCTGCCAATAAATTTCTGTGAAATTTGCTATGCAGGATTATTCATCGAATACATCCCAATAGGCAATTTGATAATGAGCCTTCTGACTTTTCTCCTAGAACAGTGGCTCTCAAACATTTTAGCACCGGGACCCCCTTTTTAGAATGACCATCTGTCCAGGACCCACCAGATGTGATGTCATGGCCGGAAGTGCCGTCATTGTGACACCAGAGCCTGCTGCTTTCCTGAGAACGCAGCCATGAGTTGGGTTATTTCTCAGCCATTTTCCAATACCAAAGGGAATCAGAAATGAAAAAGGCCCATTTACAACCTTAACACAAGCCCTTAAAACAACCACACAGTCCTCACCCTTTCCAGCATCCCATCTTCCCATATTTTCAATGTGGCTGCTCTAGGTGTTTTGCAACCCACCTGAAGCTGGCTCGCGACCCACTGGTGGGTCATGACCCACGATTTGGGAACCAGTGCCCTTGAGCCTTTCCGGAATCTTCTGTTTTCATGCTTTGGCCTAGACTGAGGTTGGAAGCGAGCAGCCACTGACAGACAGGCATAGAGGACCAGTCTATCAATAGCTGCTACTCACCGTTTATTTATCTAAATACATAGGGCTCATCTCACATTCTACCACGCAACATTCAGTTCTCTACCTGTATGCCATCCACCCATTGCCCAGTATATTCCTGATTCGATATCAGCCACCGCATCCGTCCTTCCCCATGGCGCAGGTCCCTGTCCCACTGGCCTTCATAAATGTTTCCAGATTTATAACTAGTAAGGAAACAAACAAACAAAAAAACCCCATTCTGTAGCAGTTGTGTTTGTATGGTCGCCACCAAGGTACAGCTGAACAATTACAAAAGTTTTGTTCTTGTGCTTTGGAAGCTAGGCCTATTACTGGGTATATTTGGGTTGCCGATTCCAATAATAATAATAATAATAATAATAATAATAATAATAATAATAATAATAGTATTTATATACCGCCTTTCTTAGGTCACCAGATTTCTCTAATAACTGTAACTCAAGGCGGTTTACATGGGCAGACTTTATTCAGAAACCCGAAGGTTTTAATTTTTACAGAAACGTTCTATCTTCCAAGAACTACACACATACAGATGGATCTTTCTGGATTTAGTCCTTCTTTCTGGCCACCCGTTTGTCTTCTTGCTGGCTGATAAGCGGCTTCTCTGCTCCCACTGGAGAAGTGGCTGACTTCGGCACAACTCCCCCTCCCACAAGGCAGCCGGAGACAGCTCAGCTGTTAATCAGTCGCAATTCACGAGGTCTGCCGCTCACAGAGACTTCTGGTAGTCTCGAACTGGCGACCTTCAGATCTTTCAGCTCTTATCTTCAGGCAAACAGAGGCACTAACCCTTTGGACTAAATTTTCTGCCCAATGACTTCGGTTTTGCCCTATCTCGTCAACTTTTGGAGATATGGCATAGCCTTGTCAAGGGGATTTGACACATCCAACCAGGAAATTTCAGAGAGAGAGAGAGAGAGAGAGAGAGAGAGAGAGAGAGAGAGAGAGAGGGAGCACCAGCATAGAAAAAGCTTGAACCCTACCAAATGAATGTGTGCTAATTGCAGACCGATAGATAGATGGAGAGGTTCAGATGGAACCTCCAGCTTCCATAGGAAAATACCAATTGCTAGGAAGTAGGGCTGGCTCCTGGTGGACATCTTGCCAACCTGTGACCTAAGGTGATCATCTCAGTAGTCTCGTGCAAGGGCCAACCCTGCCAGGAAGCCACAACAAGGAAAGGCCCAGCACAGCAAACTTGCTCACCAAGTGGGGTTCTAAAACTTACCATCTTATTCCCCAGCCGCTTTTTATGTTGTATACAAAGTCGCCTTCATACCAAGAAGTGCCTTCCCTGTTGTAATAAATAGTGCCCTGAAAAGCAAAATCACATACAACGAAAAGATGCCTAAAAATCCAGGAAAAAAATAAGTATAAGACTGCAGAGGCTGAATCGCAGTTTTCCTTTAAGAGGCAGCAACTATAAAAGCCTGCTGAATTTTTCTTCTTAGCTGCTGCGGAAAGGCTAGCAGCGATGGCCCCCAGCAAGCCCCCATTGGGAGAGTGTCCAAATGGTGAGTCGCAAGGGACAACGACCTTCACCTCCACCTGCAGGGGGCCCATTACCTTGCCGTGTCTCTTGCCCTCAAACCAATGGCCGATGTATGACACAGGATATGTGCCACATTTGAACATGCCAAAACCGTGCCGGATTCCATTCTTCACTTCGCCTTCGTAAACGCTGCCATCGGGCCAAGTGTAAGCACCGTGATACATCGGCACGTTCTTGACGAAGTTTCCCTAACGAGGCAATCGGAGAGAAGACAATCAGGGCCAAAGGAAAGGGAAGAGCCTTTATGGTGGACAGAAACTTGGAAATTAACATGAGAAAGTACATTTCACAATTGGATTTTTTCCACGCACTAGTGGCCCAAATGGTGAAAACCTTGATGTGTAAGACTAATACCATCATGTTATTCTTCTGGTCGCCGGTATAGGATTCCGTATACTAAAACATCTAGACACAAAAATAGTTTCTATCCTAGCGCCATTAAATTGTTGAATTTATAATCACACTGAGGTGTTTTTTTGGAGTATATATTGAGGAGTATATATTGAGTTCTGTCCTGAATAATGCCCTTACTAGTTTTTTGTGTATTTATTGTTTATTGTGTATGTGTAATGTTATGTATGTATGTAGCCGGAAGCCAAATCAAATTCCGAGTGTGGTTTCCATACTTGGCCAATAAAATTATTCTATTCTATTCTATACCAGTCGATGCGGAATTTCATGCAGAATGCAAAGAAACAAACCGGAGTGACATATCTTCATTCTATCAAAAGTTATGGCCAAGAAAGAAAGAAAATGCAAATACAACAGTGATGTCACTTCCTGTTGTTGATGTCACTTCCAGGACATCATTTGGCCCCCTGCGCCATTCCTCTTCTAACGTTCCATAACAGGCTGCAAAGAAGGACGAGGACTTGGTGCCACAGTAAGTATTCGCTTCCCTTTCATCAGTAGATTCAGTATTGGGGGAGCACGTATCCCCCACGGTAACAGAGGGACGCCAGTATACCCACAGATCTACATCGGCCACAAGCTTGAAAAACCGATGCCCCAAAATTCAGCATCTGTGCTTGCCAGAGATTTCGTGCTTTTGGCCTTTAATCGGCCATAACACTGTGGGCCCAAACCTACTCAAGTTTCTGGTGCTGATGCCACTACAATGCAGCCCCAAGGTAAGTGAATAAATGTACATTTATCTTAAGGAAACCTCCCTGGTTCCCCCTCCACCATAGAATGCAGCACACAGCCCATTGGGATAGCTACATCAGGGCTGGAAAACTAAATAGGATTTGACACTGTGACATTCAACATTGCACTGTACCTCATATTTCAGTCCATCAGCCCAGGTATATGCCCCATGGCCATGCATAAGACCTTCTGAAAACATGCCCTTTAAAATAAAACACAACATTATTGGTTCATCTACCTAGTTATCATTCTTGCAACCCTAAAAAACAAAAGAATCATTTAAAGTTACAATTGGAATGGCAAAATGCAGCCAACACACATTTGTTGCTTGCAGGAGGACAATATCATTGTGCATTATATCCAGAGTCCCAACATTGCACATACTCACTGTATAAACATTGTCTCCTTGAAAATGGGCTGTTCCTTCCCCCTCATATAAGCCGTGGACTTTTGCTCCTTCATAGCTACAGAGAAAACAGGATGAAAACTGAGTGGCGAGTTAGGCCGGCACAGTTAGGATAGCAAAGTTTGGCCGGCACAAGTGACACCGTAAAGCATGTTTGGACCACTCTCGGAGTCAGGGAGGCCAGCACGCAGACGTACGCCATCCTCCCTGACTCCGAGAGTGTCCAAACACCACTCCCTTGTATCTGGCATGCTGAGGTAAAGTTCTGAGGTAAATATGAGGTAAATAAAGCAAAGTCTGGCCGGCACAAGGTCCACCGTAAAGTATGTTTGGACCACTCTCAGAGAGGCCAGCACACAGACGTGCGCCATCCTCCTTGACTCCGAGACTGGTCCAAAAGTGCTTTATGGCATCCCTTGTGCCGGCCAAACTTTGCTGGCCTAAATATGCCAGCCTAACTCCAGGTTAGGGTTGCGCTCTGAATTACTACTGAAGTAAGGTGAAGGCTTGCTATTCCAGATTGATACATTCTGAGAAAAATACCTTAGAGCGGAAGGACACAACAGGTCTGAACTAACAACCGCGGTTTGTTTGCTTTGGCTTCCAAGTTTACCTTTCCACGATCAGTTGGGTGAGAATAGGCTCCTCGTACTCTATGGGTTCTGCGGCCGGCAGCTCCTCGTGGTCCTTTTGGTCCTCCTGGGAAGCAACTGCGTTTGCCTGCTGTTCATCAAGGTGCGCCGCGGTCTGATCGTATGACGTGGAAGAAGCAAGCTCAAGCGGGGCATCATGCACAGGCGGGGGTGCTGCTTTCTCTTTTTTGCTCTCTTTCTTCTTCTCTTTTCCCATCTCGGCCGAGGTGTACCAGAATTAGATCTTCCTGCAGCTCAAGCCTGACTCCTGAAAAGTGTTGTCATCTTTTAGGGTGACCCCCTAACCTGGAGTTAGGCCGGCACAGCTAGACCAGCAAAGTTTGGCTGGCCCAAGGGCCAATGTAAAGTGTGATTGGACCACTCTCGGAGTCAGAGAGGCCAGCACACAGATGTGCGCCATCCTCCCTGACTCAGAGAGTGGTCCAAATGCACTTTATAGTGGCCCTTGTGCTGGCCTAACTGTGCCGGCCTAACTCCAGGTTAGGATTGCACTCTTAATCTAAAAAACCAAACAACAACAACAACATGCAGCGCAGTGACAAATTGTTTCCCTGAAATCTGCTTCACCTCCATCCTTCCAACAAAACAGATGAAGCTCTTCAATGCCTGAAGTGCAAAACAGTGACAACGAAAGACATTGAGGCTGAAATCCTATACACACTATCTGGGAATAAGTCCCATTAAACTCAGTGGGGCTTACTTCCAAGTAGAGAGACCTAGGAGTGCACTGTTTATTCTAAAACAGTGTTTCTCAACCAATGATACTTGTACCACCCTTTTAGACTTTTTAGAATGACAATCTGTCCAGGATGCACCAGATGCGATGTCATGGCCAGAAGTGCCATCATTGTGACGCCAGAATCTGCTGCTTTCCTGATTTTGCAGCAATACGTTGGGTTTTTTTCAGTCATTTTCCAATAGCAAAGTGAATCAGAAAGGGGGAAAAAAGCCTATTTACAACCTTGCCCCAAGCAAAACAACCACACAGCCCTTCCCTTTTCCCAGCAACCTTCCCTTTCCCTTTGCTCGCATTTTCAATATGGCTGCTCTAGGTGCTTCGCGACCCGCCTGAAATTGGCCCGCGACCCACAGTTTGGGAACCACTGCCCTGCACCACTCCTGGCTCTCGTTTGCACAAAACACATTTTGTATTGTACTGCACTTGTAACACTCCTAGACCTGCTGTGTTAAGACCAGCAACGTTAAAAGAAACATTTATTTCCCTTTCTATTAAAAAGACAAAAAAAAGTTCCTGCAACTGCTACTCTGGAAGCACGTGCAAAACAGTGCACTAAGTGGGAAGGTAAGAGAGAGAACAATGGAAAACTCAAATAAAGATACAAAATAAAATAATATATTTGGATATGCGCCATTTCCCCTTGCTACTGCTGCCAAACAGTGCATCTTTCTGTTCATCATTTACTTACAGAGGGGAAAAAGCTAAAGTTCTCCCTCTCAACCTTCCATGCACTGACAATAGGAGCAGCAGCTACTATGTAGGCCCATCAACAGTGTCACCATAGCAACCACAGTTCACAAGGAAGCGAGAATGCTTTCTCCTTAAAGGGACCATCACCTGCTATCCTGCCCCATTGTCTTTCCGACACGCATACACACACACACACACACACACACACACACCCCAAAACGGGATAAATCATTCCTCATTTGGGCTCAGATCAGATATTTGGTTTCTTAAAACGAACAAGCTGACAAAAAGCTCGGCTCCTTAAGCTGAATCTCACAGAAATAGGTGGTGATGTACAGCGAGGGGAGAATTCAGAGGTTTGGGCATGCGTCATTATTTTGCATGTATTGAGGTCCCCTCAGTATTGAAAAGACATTCCGAAGTGCAAATTAATAAGCCCTACATCGTTGGGGCCCAAACTGTGGGTCAGGACCCACCAGTGGGTTGCAAGCCAATTTCAGGTGGGTTGCAAAGCATCTAGAGCAGCCACGTTGAAAATATGGGAAGATGGGATGCTGGAAAAAAGGGAAGGCTGTGTAGTTGTGTTGCTTGTGTCATACTACTTCACCCACAGTCGATGAAGTAGTCCCTTCACAAACAGGATATTTAATTTCTTCTTCTCTACCGGAATGGCAATTGCATCTTGCAATTCTTATTTCTTACCATTCTCTGCAAATACACAAATCTAGTGTGGTGTCATGTCACCGCAGTTTGTGATTCTTCAAGAAGCAGAAGCCACTTACCTCAGGGCCGGGATACCAGCTCCACCAGGAACGTTCAAAGGAACGTGTTGTGTGGGCCATACACACATCTTGATCGCTCAGGATTATGGTAGAAGACAGATGCAGAACTGAGTTGTGACCCAGTTTCAGGTGGGTTATGGCCGGGCCAAAAATGGAGTCAGGGAGGACGGCGCATGTCTGTGTACTGGCCTCTCTGACTCCGAGAGTGGTCCAAATATATTTTACAGTGTCCCTTGTGCTGGCCAGACTTTGCTTTATTTACCTCATATTTACCTCAGAAATGCCAGAAATTTACCTCAGAATGCCAGATACAAGGGAGTGGCATTTGGACCACTCTCGGAGTCAGGGAAGATGACGCACGTCTGTGTCTGGCCTCCCTGACTCCGAGAGTGGTCCAAACATATTTTACAGTGTCCCTCGTGCCAGCCAAACTGTGCCAGCCTAACTCCAGGCTAGGATTGCAGCCTCACTCTCTGAGCGCAAGCCTAACCTAGGCTGGCACAGTTAGGCCAGGTTAGGATTGCACTCTAAGATCGTTTGTCATCTATTTATGAATAGAATTGCACAATGGTGAATTTTTACAAAACAGACCTTTTGGGCTGAAGTGTTTGTAATATTTTTATAGCACGATACTGACGCACACCCCCGCCAAACACATTCTATGTAAAAGAAATATTTAGCAGAAAACTTGAAGTTTCACATATATATAATTTTTTAAAAAAATCTCTATTTTACAAATATCTCTGCTACAAAAACGGAAGGCCTTCCATAGCGAGAAGTCTGTATTTACATGCATTTTGTCCTGTAGACAGATTATTTGACAGGAGAAACGTTTTATAGTATGCTAGCAATTACAAGCACAGCTAACCCCACTATGACTAGCCAGTTGGTCAAAACAACTTTATGTAGTGAGGCCGGCCGAATGCAAAAGGCAGGACATGTGGTTGCGGAAGAATTGTCAACATTTGAAGTATTAGGAAACTCTCAATTGCCTCCCTCCACTCAGAAATGTGGGATAACCATTCGGCGTACAGGGGGAGGTACAGACAGTTTGCACCTTAGCCAGGGAAAATCCGTTCCAGGTTAGGATTGCACCCTCTGAGGATCGAAATGGCCCGTTTAAAAAGCTCATATGTTTTCAGGCACAAATGGTAACTTCGGCGTCTATCTTTGGCAAAATTTAAAAAAAAAATGGCATTCCAAGAGAGGCCACGACGAGATTCGCAATCAAAGCAACGGTAAAAACAAGTTAATAATAATGCAGGGAAAGGGTTCTTAGTCTTGTTGCAGCAGGTCTAGATTGGCAATGTGTCTTATTGTAGGTCTCCCGTGTGGACAATTCCAGGGATGCTCAATCTCGCCCATGTGGGTGATCAGTTTCTTCATTTCATGAGCATTGAGAGCCGTCCCAATCATCACCTGTGGGACAAGAACACACACACACATGCAGCCCAAATTTAATTATTTCATCTCAGTTTGTGTTTGCTGGTCTGTTTAATGTTCTTACACATTTTTATTTCGGAAATATTGATCTTGTGAGATTTGGGTGTGGCCATCTTGGATCTCATGAAATCCTGCGAGATTCAAGATGGCGGCACCCAGGGGAGCAGGTAGGAGGGGCCACCAGGGACATCCCGTAGCGCTCCTGCCGAGTGTGCCACGATGCCCGCAGGCAGCCCTTTTCAACTTTTTCCATCTCACAGCACACTGACAAGGCAGAAAAATGGTCAAGGCACACCATCCATTTTGGGACAATCGGGCACATTACATGGCACTGCAGGCAGGGTGTTCACATCCCCAATGGCCCTAAATGGAGAAAGGGTTATGACGCAGCACCTCAATTTTTATTCCGAGATGTTCTGTCAAGCTACCCTAACACTGTAAACCAGGGGCCTGATGCCACATTGCAGCCTCCTATGCCCCTCCTTGGGAATGCTCCAGTAGTTTCATGTGCAGGCAACATGCACAGTCACACTTCATGCGCCAAACAAATGCTTACAGCCGTGGCACTACTTACCGACTTCCTACATGCTCGAGACGCAAACATCTGTCTCACTCGCGAAGGCCTACACATCACCCCAGGGGAATCGCTCAACATGAAGATCAGCTCCTCTATATCCTGTCGACCAAAAGTCCAGTTTTTGCTCGTTGGTAAGGAAACGAGCTTCACTCTTTGGGTTGCAGGCGCTGGAAAGTTTGAAAAGACTGGCTGAGCAGACATTTTAACACTGCAAGTTGAGTGTTAAAGTAGATGCAAGTTGAGTAGATGCAGCAACACTTTTGCTGCCCAGAATGGCTCCGATAGCGAGTGGAAGCGGATGATTGCGCAGTGCGTTGCATTCATGAGCAGCTTAGTATGCAACATAGATGGGGGAGATAAAGTAGCACAAGCAGAAAAAACCCCTGGGCCTACCCACAGCAAGTTGTGTGCAATTCTTGAAATTCACATAGAAAAATAACGGCAGAAAAACGTACCATCTTCTTCAATGACAAACTCAAATCCATTTTTTCGGAAAATCTCCAGGTTCTCCATCAAGACACTTTCATTCACTGCCGTTAAGTTAAGATTCTGAGGCCTGAATGAGTGGAAAGACAACCAATAAGGCTAAAGTGAGATCACCCACATTACCAAATCTCCCTGTTGTAAGGACAACCTCAAAATAATACATGCGAACACGTTAAAGACGCTGTGAGAAAACTAAATATCTATTGCTAAAACCAATAGATATTTTGGTGCAATGTTGGTGCAGATATCGTCAAAATGGGACCACCCACAAGAAAAAGGAGATTTCTGGGTATTTGCCGATTCCAGAGATTTGCAAAAACTAGATATCTGTTGCTAAAACCTCGCTCCAATGTTGGTGCAGATATCGTCAAAACGGGACCACCAACAAGAAAAAGGAGATTTCTGGGTATTTGCCGACTCCAGAGATTGGCAAAAACTAAATATCTATTGCTAAAACCTCGCTCCAGTGTTGGTGCAGATATCGTCAAAATGGGACCACCCACAAGAAAAAGGAGATTTCTGGGTATTTGCCAATTCCAGACATTTGCAAATATATCTTTTTTTTTCCTTTAAAGGCAACCAAAGGGGCAAAAAAAAAAAAAAAGCTTTTCAGTTTCAACAGTACTGCGGCAATATTTGGAACTGTATTTTATGGCCAACTAGAAGGAAAAGGAACAGACAGATGCTAAAGGGGAGGGGAATGGGAAAAATATTTGAAGGGAAATGAGTGTGAGGGTGCACTTATTAATACAGGTGGAGCCTTTTTATCCGCCAGGGTTCCGTTCCGGAAACTCTCGCAGGTGCAAAAAACGTGCTAAATGAAATCATGCTGCTATCGAGCATTCAGCCTAGAATTCCCTTGCCCTGTGCCAAGTTGCTGCTGCCTCCTAACATGGTTAGAAAGCAGCACAGCTGAACTGGCCAGTCTATTCCAGCACAGGTTAGGATTCCGCTGTTGGGTTTTCCCAGCAACACTTACGAGATCAGCTTCTGTCCCTGCAGAACAGTGTGGAGTTGCAATATCTCAAAGTTGTATTTCTCATCGGAAGCATGTTGGTCAATGATGAAGAGGTCCGAGTTCAGCTTGGCGATGATAAACCCTAAATTGAACTGGCCAATGACATCCATCTTAGGAAACATCTCTTTTCTACATACAGAAAAGGGGGGGGAGAGAGAGATAACCGTTACCAGATCTGGTCATGTGCTTATGTTCTAGTTTTTCCCCTTCCAATCACAAAGTACTTTATGCACAAGACGGTGGGATTGCACTTTTGGGGGGGGGGGAAATGCCCTGCTATACTAGGCAATGTGTCAAATTAGGCTCCAATGTGCCATTTCATGCTGCCTTTAACCAAGCAACAAGGCAGGGTGTGTAGGTAATGAACCATGCGAGAAATTCCCACCCTCATGTGAAGACTCTTTGCAGCAGCCAAAACTGATGAAACCAACAGTTTTATCACGGCCAATTCCCCTACCCTGGTTGTTCCCAAACTGCGAGCCATGGCTCCCCAGGTGGCAACAGAAACCAGCCAGGGGAGCTGCAGAATCCTCGTAAAAAACCCACCACCCTCTACATTGTATAGGTTTGTAGACCTAATGCGGAGCTACAGCCAATGGCCCAATAGGCCAAGGGAGCTGTCAGTCAAAAAGGTTTGAGAACCACTGCCCTTCCCCGATCCCAGGGATGCTACCTGATTGCTTAGGGTGCAATCCTAACCTGGAGTAAGGCTAGCACAAGAAGACCAGCAAAGTTTGGTTGGCACAAGGGACACCGTCAAGTTTGTTTGGTCCACTCTCAGAGTCATAGAGGCCAGCACACAGCCATGCGCCATCCTCCCTGACTCTGAGAGTGGTCCAAATGTGCTTTACGGTGGCCTTTGGGCCAGCCAAACTTTGCTGGCCTAACTGTGCCGGCCTCACTCCAGGTTAGGATTGCGCCCCAAGTTACAGAATAGGCACACAAACCTGATTTCTTTTCTCAGTTCGTCTTCGGCCATTTTGTTTTCTCCAGGGCTGATTTTAGCCCGGAATTTCCGGCAGCTCAGCGTCTGCGCCTTTTTCTGTTGCTGTTGCTGCGTGAGTCTTTTGACTCTGTCCTTCAACACTCTCATGGAAAATTCCAAGGGGACAGTTTTCTTTTGAACGTCCATCGGCACATCATATTGTGACCAAGGTGTGCCGTTCTCAGCATCTGTCCTCTCCGATGAGCCGGCCGCCTGTGCCGAAGGCGCAGGGATCTTATAACGCTTTGCATCTTGGGAAGAGGTGTCGGAATCAGGGGATAGCTCACGCTTTTTTCTTCCGTCCGTTTCACATTCAGCTCCCCTGAGCTTCCCCCTAAGTCCAAGGCCGCCATTTTGAAAATCTTGAGAAACAGGGAATTCTTCATGAGGGGAACTCGCTACACTTTCAAAGCTGAAACAGCTGCTACTTTCTGGAGTGCTTACACTCAAATCCGAATCAATCAAAGCGCCGCCGCACCCAGAATCGCTCTCGGTTGTGGATTCCTTGATATCTTTGCTAGATGTGAATCTGCTTGATTCTGTCTCAGTCCCTCCTTCAGCCTCCTTACTACAGCCAGTCTTCTTACGTGGAGAAACATTGAAAAACGTCAGAAGTTTCCTCTGCTTTGGGAAATTCTGTTGCTGTTTGGGATTTTCTGATCCATGAACAGTGGCTTCTTTTGCTCGATGCAGAGAAAATGATTCCCTCAATTTGGCTAAGGACATGGCACTTTTTTCTTTGTCTCTCTCAGCCAAGGAGCCACATGGCATTTCCAAGCAAGGCGGATGTATCTTTTCTTGAGGCAATGCTTTAAAGTTTCCTACAAAAGGAAGAGCAAAACGTCATTTTAAGGTGTAATTTCAAACTGCAGGGAGCAATCAAGACTGGGATTATATTCAGATGCTCAATATGCAGGATTGGGGAAAGAGCTTATGATTTATACCCAGCTTTTCTCCTAAGTGGGCACTGAGAGCAGCTGACAAAATATAAGAACAGTCTAATACAGATTAAAAAAATCCCCCCTCACATTTAAAATATCTAAAACAGATATTTTAACAGGCAAAATGCAGTCATTTGTCACTGGAAGGCAGTGAACGTAAGAAGAGTCCCACTGGATCAGGCCAAAGGCCCATCTAGTCCAGCTTCTTGGATTTCACAGTGGCCCACCAGGTGCCTCAGGGAGCACACGAGACCACAAGACACCTGCATCTTGTTGCCACTCCCCTGCATCTGACATTCTGAGGTAGCTTACTTCTAAAGTAAGGAGGTTGCACTACCCATCATGGCCTGTAGGCTGCGATGGACTTTTCCTCCAGAAATCTGTCTAGTCCCCTTTTAAAGGCACCTAGGCCAGATGCCATCACCACCTCCTTTGGCAAGGTGTTCCACAGTTTAATTAACTGCTCGGTAAAAAAGTATTTCCTTTTATCCGCTCTAAACAACACTCAATTTGAGTGGATGTCTCCTGGTTCTGGGGTTGTGAGAGATGGAAAAGAACATCCCTCTATCGACTCTATCCATCCCATGCATAATTTTGTACATCTCAATCATGTCCCCCATCACGTGCCTTTTTTCTAGACTGCAGAGCCCCAAATAGATTCTCACAACCCCAAGCAGCCGAACGCAATTACACTACTGTTGTTGGACCAGCAGCGATGCATTTTTTAAAGCTTAGATATGAAGATCATTCCTACCCTTAGCACCTGGCAAATTCGTACTGGCCACAAGTTTGTTCACGTCCCCGCTAAAGGTTTTTATTAGAGAGGTTTTTAAAACCGCTAATAAAAATTTCTCTTCCTGCAGCAATATTTGCCTTTTGTCTGGAGTCACATTGATATCGACGCAGTCTAAAAAAGAAAGCATGTTAAGTATATAGCAGGGAAACTAAACAAGAGAGAGATGTGCTGTATGTGGATTAGCCTCTTTTTCCAATTGCAAAAAGGAGAAATAATTCATCTCACAAAAGCAGAATATACAAGGCATGACTGGTTAAGTCTCTCTCTTATAAATTCAAAATGATGGATAGCATCCCATCTGCACTAAGCAGTTAATAGATAAAGCAACAACAGAAAAAAAAAAGCCAAGCATTTGGCACTTAATTGTATCTGATGCGCTAATTAAATGTCTGGATTTTTGATTTTGCTTTAACTTCAGTATCCTGAAAACACTGCTAGACAGTATCCAGACTAACAGGATGGTCGTAGTCCTCAAGTCAAGTGGGAAGGAGTTCCAAAGTCTCAAATTCACGCCAGGTTAAAATGCCAGTAGTGCATCTCTGTTTATTTGGAAGGATGCCTCACTGTATCCAGTGGAGTTTACTTCTAGGTAAGTGCGCACACGATTGCAGCCTTGGAAACACGGAGTCAACCCCAAATGATGCTGCAACAGCAGGCATAACATGACTGACTCACCGGAATCTGCACGTATGTCCAAAACAATAAATGGATACTGGTGTCTGTTGTACATGTGGTATACTTCATTCACAACTCTGGACACCTGCCCAGAACAGATAAAAAGGACAAGGGACAAAAGTTATGGCTTGCTGCAATTCAGTTGAGGCAACATCTCATTGGATCGTGGAGAGTTAGAAAAAACAAAAGAAAATATTCCTTTACCCAGCATGTAATTAGTATGTGGAACTCCTTAACACAAGATGTGATGATGGCATCGGGCCTGGGGATTGAACAGATTTATGGAGGACAACTCCATCACAGGTTACAAACTTTGATGGGTACGTCCAGTCTGAGATTAGCTGGTTGCTCATCATGAGGGCCGGGTAGGAGTTTTTTTCTGTCATCTGAATTGGTCATGGGTATTCAGTAGGTTTCATGATTTACGTTTGTGTGTAATAAAGTTAAACTCCAACCTCATTCTGGTGTCTTCCTGGGGGTGGTGCAAGAGTAATAGGATACTTTAGAATGCCATTTGCAAGGGAGTGGCCACAGGATGCAGGCATCTTGTTGCCTTGTGTGCTCCCTGAGGCATCTGGTGGGCCACTGTGTGATACAGGAAGCTGGACTAGATGGGCCTTTGGCCTGATCCAGCAGAGCTCTTCTTCTGTTCTTAAGGCGCAGATTGAGTTATTATAGCTCCTTTCCCACATACAGGACAGCAAATTCTGTTTAATTTACCTCATATTTACCTCAGAATGCCAGGTGCAAAGGAGCGGCCACAGGATGCAGGCCTCTTGTTGTGTTGTGTGCTCCCTGAGGCATCTGGTGAGCCACTGTGTGATACAGGAAGCTGGACTAGATGGGCCTTGGCCTGATCCAGCCAGGCCTTTCTTATGTTCTTATTGTGTTCTTATCCACTGCTTTGACGGTGCAGATGGCAAGAAAGGCTAATCAGTGGTTCTCAGGACCCACTTTTTAGAAAGACAAATCTATCTGGGACCCACCAGAAGTGATGTCGTGGCCGGAAGTGCCGTCACTGTGACACCAGAACCTGCTGCTTTCCTGAGAATGCAGCCATAAGTTGGGTGATTTCTCAGCCATTTTCTGATAGCAAAGTGAATCAGAAAAGAAAAAGCCTATTTACAACTTGGACACAAGCAAAACAACCACACAGCCCTCCCCCTTTCCAGCATCCCATCTTCCCGTATTTTCAAGATGGCTGCAGCGAGGTGGGTCCTGACCCACAGTTTGGGAACCTTTGAGCTTGCAGCTAAATGCTGGGCGAGGGAAGAAACCATGCAGACAAATAGTAAGAGAACTGTACCTTTACTGGGTCACAGGGCCGCTGATTGATAAAGAAGAACTGTCGGTCTGGCGCACTCCTCCCAACACCATGATCAGAGCGGGAAACAAACCCTGAGATACTGCAAGGGCAGAATTCCACAGGAGAAAAGCTGCATGACTCGTATGCACAGATGAAGCTCACTTCTACCGAGTCTGGACACTGGTCACTCTAGCTCAGTACTGTCTACACTAGCAGTCTCCAAACTGGGGAAGCTCTGTATGCATTGCCCATAAAGGTAAAGGTTTCCCCATGACCGAATGGTCTAGTCGTGGCCGACTGTAGGGGGCAGTGCTCATCTCCATTTCTAAGCCAAAGAGCCAGCATTTGTCTGAGGACAAGCTTCCATGGTCATGTAGCCAGCATGACTATACGCCAAGGCGCACGGAATGCCATGACCTTCCCACCAAAGTGGTCCCTATTTATTTACTCGCTTTTTTACATGCTTTCGAACAGCTAGATTGGCAGGAGCTGGGACAAGCGATGGGAGCTCACTCTGTCGCGCAGTCTTGAACTGCCAACCTTCCGGTCAGCAAGTTCAGCAACAGCGGTTTAAACTGCAGCGCTACCACGTCCCTTATGCTTTGCCCATATCACAAAACTATTCCCATTGAAACATTTCATTATCTCCTACTTACGTGTAAAGATCGGTTGGCATATTAGAGGAATCCAGGCCATATTCTTCACAGACAGCATCACTAGGAGGCAGCTGAACAAAAAGAACCAGACTTTGCAACTGGAAAAAAACACACACACGAACACACCATGGTTAGTGGAATGCAAAATATTTGATCCTTCTGTTTCTACTTGTGATTTTTCCTCTTCCCTTGCCCTCGTTTTTCAGTTCATCTAATTGTTCTACAATAATGTTACCATTGTTACAATCTTTTGTTGGAAAACCACACTGGTCAATAAGCTTTTAACAAACACACACACAAACACACACACAAACACACACACAAACACACACAAACACACACACACACAAACAAACACACACAAACAAACAAACACACAAACACACACACAAACACACACACAAACACACACACAAACACACACACACAGAGTCTTTCCCACAAAATGCTGAATTCTGGAAAACGAATCAAAGTAGAATAAAATCATAGGGCTGAATTCAACATTTTTCAATCCAAAGATATTTTATTCTGAGCACATGTTTCGGAGCGCAGACCTAACCTGGAGTTAGGCCGGCACAGTTAGGCCGGCATAAGAGCCACCGTAAAGCGTGTTTGGAGCACTCTTGGAGTCAGGGAGGATGGTGCACGTCTGTGTGCTGGCCTCTGACTCCGAGAGTGGTCCAAACATACTGTACGGTGGCCCTTGTGCTGGCCAAATTTTGCTGGCCTAACTCCAGGCTAGGATTGCGCTCTCAGACAAAAACTCAACAAAACTTAACTAGATTTCGCAACGTACAGATATGCAGTTCTTCCACTTGTGAACTGGAGAAACCACTTATTAAATAATACCTGCTTTGGCCCAAATACTGCTCCAATGTTTTCTTTTAAAGCAGAACTGCCACACGTGGTTATCACCGACTGTTTCTTCCCCTGGCCAACCTGATTGGTGCAGTTAATTCGGACACCCGTGGAAATGAGACAGTACGCCTGCAGTATTTGAACCATTTTGGCATACTCCTAAGAAAACCCAAAAGACAGTGGATTATTACGTATGGAACCTGCATCCTTACAGACAGTGAATTTCCCACCTCATAGCTCAGAGCCTCATAGCTATTAACGTGTTTATTTCAGTATGAACTTTCACGGACAGCTTGATTTCATCAGACGCAGAGCAGGCTGCAGTCCATCAAGCTGATGCTGAAATAAACCAATTAATCTTTTAAGAAGCGATGAGTTTCCTTGTCGTTTTTGCTGCAACAGACTAACAGCCCGACTCCGGGAGCAGCAGCGGTTCAAAAATGGCAGCCATGGAGGTGTCCTGGCTACACAGCCCCTCGAGTCTCTGCTGGCTGTTTTGATTTATGGAGGATTTAATCTATTTTGATTGATGGTGTCCCTCTTATATTTAGCAGGGGGAGAGCAATTGTCCCTCTTCATCCCCGTACAGTGTCTTTTCTAGTGACTGTTGCTGGTGGTGTTCTGCATTTTTTTTTTTTTAGATTATGAGCCCTTTTGGGACAGGCTCACCATAAACTTTATTATTATTTACAAATAAATACACTTTATTATTTCTAGCTATTTCCAGCAGAAGATTTAGTCGAGAGGGTTAATGCCTCCGTTTGCCTGAAGATAAGAGCTGTACATCTGAAGGTCGCCAGTTCAGGACTACCGGAAGTCTCTGTGAGCGGCAGACCTCGTTAATTGCGACTGATTAACAGCTGAGCTGTCTCCGGCTGCCTTGTGAGAGGGGGAGTGTGCCGGGGCAGCTGCTTCTCTGGTGGGAGCAGGGAAGCCGCTAATCAGCCAGCAGAAGACAAAACGGGCGGCCAGAAAGAAGACTAAATCCAGAAAGATCTATCTGTATGTGTTGTAGTACTTGAAAGATAGAACGTTTCTGTAAATTGTAAAAACCATTGGTTTATGAATAAAGTCTGCCTATGTAAACCGCCTTGAGTTACAGTCATTAGAGAAATCTAGTGACCTAAGAAAAGGCGGTATATAAATACAAGTATTATTATTATTATTATTATTAGCCTGTAAACCGCTTTGTGAACTTTGTGTGGGAAAGCAGCATATAAATACTCTTGATTGATTATTCCACCCAGAATAATTCTTTTCAGGCGTTCTGAAAACAAAAATTGCCCGTCTGCTCTCCTCCCACCTTCTTTATGTTGCGCTGGAATTCCTTATGCCGCACAGGAAGGGTGTGAAACAAGTGCTGCACGCTGACAGTCGTCCCCGGTGGTCGAGGGTAAGGAGTTTGCAGGGTGATTTTCCCGCTGTGATCAAAAACGAGGCGTGTTCCCACCTTTGTGGACTTATGACAAGTGCTAATGGAAACATTGCTACAGAATAGATAGTTAGGTGAATAAAAGCTAATAGGCCAAACACAAATCATCATCATCATCTACCAAATACATTAAAAAAAGTGAGCAAAGCACTTTCACATGTATTACAACAACACTGTAAAGTAGAGTATTATCCCAGATTGAGAAAACTGTGGGCGCAATCCTAACCTGGAGTGAGGCCAGCACAGTTAGGTCAGCAAAATTTGGCCAGCACAAGGACCACAGTAAAGCACGTTTGGAGGAGAAAGGCGATGTCCATAAAAAAAATAAACATCTCACAGGCTCTCTTTACCACATCAATCAGCTGGTGAGGTTTTCGAGCGCTATCCTATTCTGGAGTTAGGCCAGCAATGTTTGGCTGGCACAAGGGCTACCGTACACATTTGGACCACGCTCGGAGTCCGGGGGGATAGTGTGCTGGCCTCTCTGACTCCGAGAGTGATCCAGACATACTTTATGGTGTTCCTTGTGCTGGCCAGACTTTGCTTTATTTATCTCATATTTACCTCAGAATTTTACCTCAGAATGCCAGATACAAGGGAGTGGCGTTTGGACCACTCTCAGATTCAGGGAGGAGGGTGCACGTCTGTGTGCTGGCCTCTCTGTCTCTGAGAGTGGTCCGAACATATGTTACAATGTCCCTTGGGCCGGCCAAACTTTGCTGGCCTAACTGTCTAACTCCAGGTTAGGATTGTGCTCTAAAAGGCATTATGTGGCCTGGGAAAGCCCTCAGTTCTGGTAGGATTTGGCGTGAGTGCGCAGAACAACATGGATTCAAACATCCACAGTTTTCCGTATCAACTGTAATAAGGAGGGCCCATTGTACAGTGCTTGAGAACCACTTCACCTAGAACAAGTCTTCTCAAAAGGAAACTACTCCCCTTTGTTAAAGTAGATTTCAACAAGTAGTCCCAAAAAAGAACAAGCTTACCTTAATGCGCACAGAGAGCTTAGAGCTTCACCACGAAAGCCAAAGGTCTCCACATGGATAAGATCAGAGAAGTCTCGTATCTTGGACGTATAATGCTTTAGAGCTGGAAAATAATGTTTAGAATGGAGAATGAAATAAGAGTAGTTTCAACATTAGAAGTATTTTATACAATAAAGAAAATAGTTGACAACCCATTCAGGCATCAGTGTCCTGTGTGTGTGTGTCATACACACACACACCATTCCCCCTAACTCCGAGATTGGTCCAAACACACTTTGCGGTGGTTCTTGTGCCGGCCAAACTTTGCTGCCCTAACTGTGCCAGTCTAACTCCAGGTTAGGATTGTGCTCTGACACACTCTCTTGTGTTACTCCTGACCGATTTTCTTCCCCATTCGGCTGGTGTTTTCAGTTTGTTTTTCACTTGATCTAATTATTCTGTAATAATGTTATCATAGTTACGATGTTACGATCTTTTGTTGGAAAACAACACTGGTCTATAAGCTTTTAATTAACAAACACATAAAATCAAGGCTTCATTGTTTTTGCAATGCTTCTGGATGGAGGGAGGATTATCAGCTGGGGTTCTGAAAACCTCTAACTCTCTATTTCCATTGAATTTGTTGTTTTTGAATGCAACTTCCGGAATAGATAATTAGAAAAATACAGCGTCATTGTATTTGTGGGTTAACTATAATAACTGCAGTATATAATTTGCATTTCTACTGCAACACTGCATCAGAAAGGTCACGGCACTTCCTGGTTCAACGACAAGAGTTTCCAAAATAGTCTTGAAAAAGATTTGCATTCAGAAGAACAGGAAATGAAACCGTACTCACTCAAGCCTGCGAAGTTTTCCTCTTTCACTCCTGAACCGTTGTCAGAAACTTCAATGAGGTCTACTCCATAATCTTTAAGCTTCACTTCTACAAATTACAAAGACTATTCATTAACCTAACACTTTTCTGCAAATACGAGTTACAGGACTGATTACCACAAGGAATCTCTTTCTCTTGAAGAGAAATCTGCCTGTATACTTTCTTTGGGCCCCACCTTTCAATGAAGCACAGCCAGAAGATATCGAGAGTAGGGACATTTTGGTGGCAGCATCTAAACTGTGGTAGGAACAGTTAATTCCTAACTGGTAATGGATTTATTTTAACCATCATTCTGCTTATAAGGTTGCCAATTTTAAACTTCTGTCATTCTTTGTATTTTAGAAATGTCCTTTTTTTTGATATTGCTAAATGTTGCTATTTTATAAGAACATGTTAAGTTGTATTCTCTGATTTTAAATATTTGCTCTACATCAGTGGTTCTCAAACCTTTTAGCACCAGGACCAGCTTTTTAGAAGGGCAATCTATCCGGGACGCACCAGAAATGAAGTTACGGGCGGAAATGCCGTCACTGTGACACCAGAGCCTGCTGCTTTCCTGAGAATGTAGCAATCAGTTGGGTGGTTTCTCAGCCATTTTCCAATAACAAAGTGAATCAGAAAGAAAAAAACCTATTTATAACCTCGACATGAGCAAAATAACCACATAGCCCTCCCCCTTTCCAGCAGCCCATCTTCTCATATTTTCAATATGGCTGCTCCAGGTGCTTTGGGACCCACCTGAAATTGGCTTGTGACCCACAGTTTGGGAACCACTGCTCTACATTATTTTGATGGCCCCCTAAATAATTAATAAACAGCATTGCCGATTACTTATGTTTTTCATTTATGAAAGATGCTACTTCTTCTCCCAATGACAACAAATGTCAGCAGAATAAAATCTCCAATGTTCCTCTCCAAAATGTTTTTTTTTCTTTTTTTAAAAAAAAGCCAAGAAGAAGCTTACCAATACTGGTAGCCCCAGCATCTATGCTGTTTTCGACCAGCTCTTTCACTGCAGTGCAAAGATTCAGCACCACTTGTCCTGAACAGATCTGGTGAACCGATTTACGGTCGATTGGTTTAATAGCTTTAGCAAACTGTTCCCTTTAAAATGAGACAAAAACAAAGTGTTAAGCTCTCCGACCCATTAAACCTTAGATTACACAAAATTTGCCTGGGATCTTGCACAGCACCAAAGTCAGCCCAATGTGACAATGGCTGCAATCCCATACATGTTTGCTTAGGAGTAAGCACCACTGTATCCGGCAGGCCTTACTTCAGAGTTGCGATGGACAGAATTGCATGGAAAGCCAGCTTAATAGGATGCACAGGGCCTGTTGCAAAAGCAATGCACGTTTGCCTTACTCAGAAGTAAGTGCCTTACATTGCACAAATGTCTTACTCAGACGTAAAATCCTATTGAGTTCAACAGGATCTAGTCCCAGGCAAGAATGCACAGTATTTCAGCCTAGGTTATTTTATTACAAAATATTGCAATTAACAACAATGAAGAAATTGATCCTTTCTCCCTTTAAAAATCCACCAGCACCTAAAAAGTCAAATCAGCAAAAGGAAAACTGTGGGGTTGCTTCCCCCCCCCTTTTTCCATACTTTTTTTAAATTAATAAATGCATGCAGGCCTGCATAGCTGCAACTAATTTCTTTTCCGGGGGGAGGAGGGAAATAAGTCAGTAAAAGAGAAACTCACACAGACATCCCTTCCTGCTCCATTAGGTCTCAGCACCAAACCTTCAGCAGCTCACTCCGTTCAGATGCCCAATGCACCGCCCAGTGCTTTGTGGGTAACCATTATTTTCCTCCAATCGCCGCAAAGGAGGAATTCCAAACCTGGCCATTTCATTGGCTAAAACGCTCCACCAGTCAAACCAAGAGTCAAACAGCAGGGTTGGGTTCTGTTGGCTCCTTGGTTGGCTCATGAAGGTATTATATTTCGCTGGAGGGGCCATGACGTCACAGACTTGAAGCCATGGGTCTATCTCAGATCATTGCCGCGAAGGAGGATTGCCGCCGCGGCGTCACGAATAAAAATCTCCCTGCCCGTGTGGTAAAGTTAATCTCAACGTCTCTAAGCATGCCTGCGTGTTCTGCATACGGGTGTGCGAATCGCTGTACGGAAAATGGGATTACTTTGCACAGGTAATTAAAATCATTGTGATTCGTTGCTACGGAAAAATATTACTTCATAAAGTATGCAGCCCGTCACAAACTGAAGTAGATATGAAGAAATAAAAAAAAATAAAAAAAAATTCCCCCCTCCTTTTCCCCCCCTTCCCGTTTACACATTTTTTTCCCGCCTTCCATTTTCTACGGTAATGTTTTTGAAATTCCGAACATTAACAGAATTTGTTTTATGGGGGGGGGGTGAGTGTAGAAGTTTAAAAAAATACACTTAATAGCCTAGAAGTGAAAAAGAACTACTCTCCTATTGACAACTGCTTGTGTTATACATTGAGAGATTTTAATGTAATTTTTCTACATATTTATCTAATTTTTGCCCACCCTCCCCTTTTTTTCTTTCCTCCCCGTTCACACTTTATTTTTGGTTGTGTAGATTTCAAAAAATAAGCCTGTCAAAGCAGTGCAATCCGAGTTTACATAGGCAGCAAGCGGCATTTCGTCCGGTATGTTCAGTAATATAATTCTGCGGAATTAAACCTTGGAATTGCATATTAACTCATAATATGGTTACCACTGATGTTTGTCCACGATCACACGTTGTTATTTTCGTGAGTTTTTACTTCAGGAGTAAACTATTAAGTCCGAAACATCATGCGAAAACCCATTTGAAATAATTGGAATGATTGTTTTGGGTGTATTTACGTCACCGCTAACCCCGCCCACTAGCTTCACTGTCTGCTCATTCAGATAACAAGAAGGGCCGGGGGTTGGGTTGGCTCTTTCAGCGCTGAAGCACAAAGAGCTATGAAAAATCCTAGAGTCACACAATAGACGGATAGCTACAATGTAACGCGCCAACATTGAACTATTTTTTTCAAGCAATTAAGGATGCAGTCCTGTCCATACTTACATGGGAATAAGTCCCATGGACTATAATCAATCAATCAATCAATCAATCAATCAACCAACAGTATAAGGAGGCTATTTCTGAGTAGACATGCATGGGATCGGGCTGTAAAAGTCTAGAGTCACAATGCTATGCTTCTAGAGACGGGACCAAAATGCTTTACAGAGCAAATCCTATGCACGTCTAACTCATCAGAAGTAAGTCCCCTTGTGTTCACTGGGGGCTTTCTCCCAGGAAAGTGTGCCTGGATAGGACTGCAGCCTTAATATAAGCATAGCCTTTAGCCTCTAGTCTCATGGAACTTACTTCGCTGAGTAAACCTGCCTAGGCTTCCACAGTTTACACCATCATAGCATAATGCTAATAAAAGAATTTATGCAGGCAATATATGCATATATGACCATTTATAATATATAAGTATATAATACGGCCTCTTAAGAGGGGAAATTAAATAAATAAATACATAAATGCATACAGACAGACATATAAATACACTGACAGAAAAATAAACAGTTATATGCATTCAAAAGTTATGTGCATATATCGCTATGCATATAAAAATATGAACAGGATATAATAAAAATAAAATATAAAATTATGGTTTTTGTATGCTGACATGTTATAATAGACTTATTTTTTTTAAGCCTTCTAATACAATATATGGAGGACGGTGCACCAAGCCCTGGGAGGCTGCAATCCTCTTACGCAGCATTAAGCAGGACACAATCCCACTGAATTCAATGGGGGCTGACTGTGCAGCAGCCGCACGTCACCTCTCGCTGGCCCTACCTCTCCTTCAAGTAGAACGGAACGCCCCTATCCGTCGGAGAGAGAAGCGCCGCCTTTTTTCCCAACGCAACCCAATAGCGGCGAACGTACTGCCCATGCGAGCCAATCCGAAAAGAAAGCCCGAGCTTGGGTGACAGGAAGGCGGGACGAGGGGGGCTCTCCACCAATCGGAGAGCAGGGAGTCTGCGGCGCGCGCGAGCGCGGCGACGCCTGCCGGTCAGTGCGCCGAGCGGCGTCGGTGGGTGCGGACGTTCGTCTGCGCTGCTGCTGCTGGCGGCCGCCTGGCCCACGATGCCCATGTACAAGGTGAGGCCCGTGCACGGGCAGCCCGGCTCGGTGACCGAGCATCTCCCCACCTGCATGTACCGGGTGCGCAACGTGCACCGCGAGGGCAGCGGCGGCGGCTTCCCCTCCACGTCGCTGCCGCACCAGGTAGGAGCGAGCGAGCGAGGCGGCCACGCGGCGCCTGGGGCTGGGCGGGGGCCGGGCTTAGCTCGGGGCCACAGCGGCTGTTTGCCTTCCAGGCGGGGGCCGCAGGTGGAGCCGGTGTCTGCTGGAGGTTGGGCTCTTCCTGCGTGGGGCCTGGGCGTGAGACCAACCCCTTTAAAGAAAGCATTGGCCAGGAAGGGAGTGAGACTACCCCGCCCCCTAATTTTGGTTGAGACCCCCCCCCCCAATTTTTTTTTGCAAGGAGGAAGGTGAGGTCTTCCACCACTGCTCTCCCCAAGCACATGGGCCAGGAAGGGGCTGAGACCACTTAGCTCCCTAAATTCGGTTGAGTCCCCCCGCCCCTGAAAACAAATGCAAAGTGGAAGGTGAGGCCTTCTCCTTCCCCAAGCACATTGGCCAGGAAGGGGCTGAGACACTTCGCTCCCTATATTTGATTGAGACACACATACGCCCCCCAAAAAATGCAGAGGAAGGTGAGGTCTTCTCCCCCCCCCCACAAGCACATTGACCAGAAGGGGACTGAGATCCACACACACACACACACACACACACACAGAGAATATTATTGTGAAGGGGCTGAAACAGCTTCCCCCCCCCCCAAAAAAAGACCACACTTGATTGAACTCCCATTCCCAAAATCCTTGAGCTGTGACTGCATTCCCCCCAAAACAGATTGCTGGGAGGGGCCTGGTAATTATGGGAAACAGGCATTTAAACTTTCACTTTCTGTTAGTGCTTGGTTGTGACAGTGAACTTGAACAGTTGCTCAAACAGAGGAGCAAGTTCGGTCACGAAGAGTCGGTCTTCAAGGAGACCTTTCTGTGACTTTGGGACATACAGTAATTTGATCGCAAGGGTTGATCTTTGACCCTGGAAGTGACATACTGTACATTCATTTGAATGAACTTCATTGAATGAGCTGGCTCGTTAAACAAGGTCTCGGGGCAACTTCTTGAAACAAATAAAAAAGCAACTCTGATTTGATGTGGCACTTTTGTGATCTTCCTGGGCACTTGGGAAATAGGATGAGAAGGTAAAAGTGAATTTTGAGTCACCTTTTGATCCCTTGAGTAAACAGTTCCGAATTTTGAGGGCCTAGTGAGTACATTCACAGAGACTGTTGGAGTTTTTACAGCAAATTACAGCACAAATCAGTTGATACCGGGGCACGCCTGTATTAAACTGGCTGTTCAAACACTCTCTTCTAGGATGAAGTTGATCCCTCACTTCAAGCACTTGAGTCTCGCCAGGAGGAGATCTTAAAACGGTTGTATGAATTGAAAGCTGCTGTGGACGGGCTGTCAAAGATGATCCAGACGCCGGATGCAGACTTTGATGCCACAAACATCATCCAAGGAGATGAACACGTTCCGTTAACTGCCAGTGCTACAGACCTGGATAACTTGCTTGGGAAGGTGAGTCCAGATTAACCTTCTGTTGACAAGATATGTTCTGTCTGGCTTGGTAGTATTGTCAGCATAGGGGTTTCTGTGACAAGTAATTCAGAGTATTTGCATTCTGATCAAAACTTGGGCAGTTCAGAGATGCAGCCACAGAGTTAGATCTCAGATCAAAGCTTAATTAGCTGTTCCAAAAATGATCAACAAGATCAAATAGTAGCAGTCTGTCATGAACTAATTTTAGCAACGTCATCCAAAATGCTAGCAAATTTGAGGCCAGCTTTGGAAGAGAGCATCTTCCTGGGCACACAGTTGATTTTAAAACAATACTAATTCATGTCTTAAATCTCTGAAGGCTCAGTACTTTTTTTCCTTGCTTTTGGATCTGAGCCAGCGCAAGAGTGTTCAACCAGGAAGCTTATTTTTGCCCAAGGCTTCCAGCTTTGAGATGACCCCCCTCAAGGCACCATGGCTGTCAATCTGGGTTCTTGCTACACAAGTCTCTCTTGTAATTTAGTTCAAAGATAGGTTCCCCATCCTGAAAAGGCTGTTCACCCAAAAGCTCATGGCTATGTTGCTGTCTGCATCCCTGTCATAAGAACATAAGAAGAGTGCTGCTGGATCAGGCCAAAGGCCCATCTAGTCCAGCTTCCTGTATCTAACAGTGGCCCATCAGGTGCCTCAGGGAGCACACAAGACAAGACGCCTGCATCCTGTGGCCACTCCCTTGCACCTGGCATTCTGAAGTAGCCTACTACTAGTGTAAGGAGGTTGCACAACCTGTCATGGCCTATAGCCCATGATGGACTTCTCCTCCAGAAATCTGTCCAATCCCCTTTTCAAGGCCATCCCCATCTCCTGTGGCAAGGAATTCCACAGATTAATTACCTGCTGGGTTAAAAAAAATATTTCCTCTTATCTGTTCTCACTCTCCCAATTTTTGTGGCTGAATAGCCCTAAAATAGAAAGTCTAGAATAGCCCTATTTATTTTCTGGGAGATCTTGTGTGTTGTGCTTCACTAAAAAATAAGAGCAGCACGTGCACTGAAGTCTAGCAGAGCCTTTAAGCGCATGAACGCCTGCTGAACAGTTTACTAATGGTCACTCTTTGAACGCAGGACTACGGGGCTCTGAAGGATGTCGTGATCAATGCCAATCCCTCTCTACCTCCACTGTCGCTGCTAGTACTCCATAGTTTGCTGTGTGAGCGCTACAAGATACTGTCGGCTGTTCACACGCACTCATCCGTCAAAAGCGTGCCGGAAAACCTCCTGAAATGTTTTGGTGAGCAGGTGAAGAAACAGTCCCGTCATGAGTACCAGCTGGGCTTTACGCTAATTTGGAAAGATGGTGAGCACGGCTTGTAATTCACATGTAACCGATAGACCTGCTGCTGTTATGTAGTAGCCTTTGACAGACAGTTAGCTGACTCAAACTATAGACCTAAATAATACATTAATGATGATCAGTAATGTGGGGTGTTTTGATCTTGGGGGTGCAACGTAAAGATGTGCTCCCTGACACTCCATGCTGAACTCGCCAGAACTGTGTAAACAGTAGGAGGCTTAACAAACAGGGCCCTAGAACACAGGGCTCCAAACTCAGGCCAGATCCAGTCCCCCTGGAACCTTCTCCTGAGTGAATAGTGTCTGCCATTCTGGCCGGGACTATTGCAAAGACCCAGATTACAGCCCCAGGGGTCTTTGCGGCAAGTCACGCTGGGGTGGCTGACCCCAGAAGCTGCTCACTGCAAAGACCCCTTGGGGCTGTAGTTAGGGTCTTTGCGATCGTCCCAGGCAGAACAGCAGACACTTTTAGCACTGGGGACAGTTTTTGGCAGTGCAGTCATCTCCAAACTGGAGACCTCCTGAAATGCTTTGCTGAGCAGGTAAAGAAACTCGTATTAAATTAGGGCAGCAGTCCTATATCCATTTACCTAGGAGTAAGTTCCACTGGACTCACTGCTGACTAAACAGGCATGAGGTTGTGCTACAAGTGGGTTTTCAACTAAGCATGTTTAGAATCCACAAGAAAGCGCTGGTGGTTTCAAGCTGCACAGGATTGTGTACAGTTGCGCTGTGCCTTGTCGTTTCAGTGCCAAAGCCCCAGATGAAGTTCAGCATTCAGACCATGTGCCCCATCGAAGGAGAAGGGAACATCGCGCGATTCCTGTTCTCCTTACTCGGTCAGAAGCATAATGCGGTGACGGCGACGCTGATAGATAGCTGGGTCGACACGGCGATCTTCCAGCTCAAGGAAGGGAGCACCAAAGAGAAAGCGGCTGTCCTGCGAGCCATGAACGCCACCCTGGGCAAGACGTCCTGGTTGGTGGGAAGCGAACTGACAGTGGCTGACATTGTGGCCTGGTGTGCCCTTCACCAGACAGGGGGCGCCAACACAGTCCCGGAGAATGTCCAGAAGTGGCTCAAGTCTTGTGAGAATCTGGCACCCTTCAACGCTGCTCTCAGGCTACTGAAGTGAGTGGATGCTCTTTAAAGGGAAGAAGGTCAAATGTTTTTCTACTTGAGCTGATAGGTCTGAGCCTGAGCTTGTTGTGTGAACCGGGTCCTAGGCCAATAAAGACATCAGAATTCTCTTTCATGGGTATCCTTTTGACGTTAATGCGCAATATCCCTCTTGTCTCAGTGCGCAATCCTAACCTGGAGTGAGGCCGGCACAAGGGATGCTGTAAAGTACGTTTGGACCACTCTAAGTCAGAGAGGCCAACACAGACAGGCGCCATCCTCCCTGACTCCGAGAGAGGGCCAAACACCACTCCCTTGTATCTGGCATTCTGAGGTAAATTTCTGAGGTAAATAAAGCAAAGTCTGGACAGCACAAGGGGTGTCATAACGTATGGCTGGACCACTCAGAGTCAGAGAGGCCAGCAGACAGACGTGTGCCATCCTTCCTGACCCCAAGAGTGGTCCAAATGTGTTTTAAGTTGGCCCTTGTGCTGCCCTAACTCCAGGTTAGGATGGCGTTCTCAAGTTGGTAAGAGGAAAATAGATATTCTTTTGCTTTACAAGGCAAAAACTTTCACAGACAAGATATTTGAGGAAGATATTTATTTTTTATATAAAATAAGACATCCAAACATAAATACACACACCATTTTAATACATGCATCTCCATTTTCAGACAGGCGAGCCCAGTGGCCTGCTCTTGTCTCTTTCTTTGTCTTGTAAAAGCAGCTTAATTGTTTCATTAAGGAGCTTGATCTCTTCTTCCTGCTGCATAACTTTCTGCTGCAGATTGCAAATAACCTAAGAGCCAACAAATAAACACATTATTGCCCTTACAGCATAAGCATAAACCTTTCTAATTGAACCTTTCTAGCAGAACATCACAATAGGAAAGATGGGTTGTAAATAAACAGCTGTTTGCAGCACTGACAGAATTCAGGGTGAGCAGCCTAAGTAGCTAAGATTGCAGCCCTGCAAATTGACGCTTGCTTTAAAGCCTCAAAGGAAACAGCCAGTCCTGGATGAGTGAAATTATACAAACACTATAAACCATCCAGCCATTCTCAACAGGGACCAAATGGCCCCAGGGGAGCCCTGGAACTTTAGAACGTAAGAAGAGCCCTGCTGGATCAGGCCAAAGGCCCATCTAGTCCAGCTTCCTGTACCTCACAGCGGCCCACCAGGTGCCCCAGGGAGGCACGAGACAACAAGATGCTTGCATCCTGTTGCCACTCCCTTGCACCTGGTACTCTGAAGTAGCCCACTACCAATGTAAGGAGGTTGCACAATGCATCATTGCCTATAGCCCACAATGGACCTTTCCTCCAGAAATCCGTCCAATCCCCTCTTAAAGGCATCTAGACCAGATGCCATCACCACCTCCTGTGGCAAAGAGTTCCACAGATTAACTACCCGCTGGGTAAAAAAGTACTTCCTTTTATCTGTTTTAACTCTCCCAACCCTCAGTTTTAGCGGATGCCCCCTGGTTCTGATGTTTTGAGAGAGGGAAAAGAACATCCCTCTATCGACTATTCCTTCCATGCATAATAAAAACTGAAAAGGGGATCTTGTCTGTCCATGTTGTAGTGTTTGACCGGAGCCCGGAATCTGAGAAGTGTCCTAGGGGACCATAGCCCCCCTAAAAAGGTTTCATGAACAATCTGATCTCTTGCAGCAGGTTCTGAACAGGTTATTTCGAAAGTGGTACTGTAGTGGGCAGAGAGCAGCTTTGACTTTTCTGCAGGTACCACCACCAGAGAAGACAGCTGTGCCCAGGAGGGGGTGGATAGCCTAGTGGTGGGTCTTTGAAAGGGCAGGCAGCTGGATCGCCAGATCCGGCCTGCACCATCACCCCAAGCCAGGTTCACTTTCAGCAGCACATAATCAGGGTGGCAGGGGACAAATGCCACTAGCTGCAAAGAACTAGGACCACAAAAAAAGTGGTGCTGTTTCAGTGACAGAACAAACTCCGGCCTGACACATCAATGACTACAGCACTGGGAAGATGACTAAGACCTCCAAGAGCACCTTCACTCAACACTCTGTTTTCCAGGAGCATTCACAGATTCGTAGGAGGTATAGTTCCCCAGACACTGTGCAGAAGCCCTCTTCAGCCTAACAAATACAGAGCTACTTGGCTTTCACGCTGCAGCAATGACTTCAGTGCCATGATAATGTCATAAAGATCCCTCTTCACTTTAGAAGGGGGAGGGAGTCGAAACTTACGCTTGCTGTGCTGCAGAAGAGCTCGCTTTCCAGGACCTGACTCGCTGTGGGTCGGCGAGAGGGCACCTTGCTGGTCAGCAATTTAACGTACTTGGTCTGGGTGGGCCATTTCTGGCTAAAGGGGAGAGGGATGTGACCCTTCCTTAAATCCATCAAGACCTCCGTCCTTTCCATTTCGGTGCCAAATGGCTGGAAGAGTTCGAGCAGGATGACCCCCAAGCTGTACATGTCTGACTAGAGGCAAATGGGAGTGGGGAGAGAAAGTTCAGCATCAACACACATAATATCCTGGAAGAAACAAACTTGAAGACCGAGCGAAGTATCAGCAGCTGTATTTGTGGGGAGAATCAGAGGACGTATTCTAGCAGAAAGCAGTTCAAACAAGTGATGACACTACAAATAGCAGGAGGAGGGCAGCATAGCTGTTGTGGATTAACAACCTTCAGGCTAAGCTCAGTTCTATAATTGATTAAAATCACTTTCTGGGTGCAACCTAGTTGAACATGCTAATTTATACACAGAACGGGTTCATACACTAGTCAGTGGTTCCGAAACCGGTCGCTGCGTTCTCAGGAAAGCAGCAGGCTCTGGTATCACAATGACGGCACTTCCAGCCATGACATCACTTCCTGTGTGTCCCAGACAGATTGTCATTCTAACAAGTGGGTCCCAATGCTAAAAAGTTTGAGAACCACTGCTCTGGGTTGATAAGAAATAAGTCGTCACTTATTGGCAATATTGTTATTAGGACCAGGGCCTAATTAACATAGTAGCAAAAGTAGCATATGCTATGGGCCCCACATTTTTGTGGCCCGACACTAAATGCTTGCAAGCAGTCTCTAGTAGAATGAGGTGTGGATGGAAAATGGGGGGCAGCAACAGTGGCCCCTTTATAATATATGCTTCTGGCCCCAATTACAAGCAACACATAAAACACTGGGGTCTTAAAGCAAGCTTTTGGGTTCTTCAGCTAAAGGAAAAAAAGAGCATGTGTTACAGAGATTTGGGCAACTATACCTTGAAGTCATAATGACAGCCTTGTAATTGTTCCAGCGAAGCGTAGAGACAAGTACCCACTCCTGAAGTATGGCTTATTTCTATGCAAGCATGGAAAAAGAAGCCATTTAGAATTATGTCAGCCTGACATCTCTATTTTTTAAAAAGCCATTGGGAGCAATCATCTCCAGAACATAGCACAACTGATTTGGGGCCAATTCCTATCCAATTTTCCAGCCCTGATGTAGCCATTCCAACAGGGTGTGTGCTACATTCTCTCTGTGTGTGTGTGTGGGGGGGGAACAACAGTCATGGAGGCCTCCTCAAAGTAATATAAGGGAACATTTGTTCCCTTTCCTCGGGGCTGCATTGCAGCTGAAATGCATTGCATTTCAGCACCAGAAAGTTGGATAGGACTGGGCCTCACATGAAAACGAAAACCCTGCTTTGTGTCTATTTATCTATGTATACATAAAGGTAAAGGTTTCCCCACGACCGAATGGTCTAGTCGTGACCGACTGTAGGGAGCGGTGCTCATCTCTGTTTCTAAGCCTGTAGAGCCGGCGTTTTGTCTGAAGACAAGCTTCCATGGTCATGTGGCCGGCATGACTCTACGCCGTAGCGTACGGAACACCGTTACCTTCCCACCAAAGTGGTCCCTATTTATCTCCTTGCATTTAGGTGCTTTCAAACTGCTAGGTTGGCAGGAGCTGGGACAAGCAACGGGAGCTCACTCCGTCACGCAGTCTTGAACTCCCAACCTTGCGGTCGTAAGCCCAGCAACAGCGGATTAACTTGCTGCGCCACCACGTTCCTTTGTATACATACCCTACCTTAAAGGGACCACCTTTCCTATAACCAAAAATACAAACACCAAAACAATAGCTTGTGAATATAAAAAAGCAGAGGACAGGCACATCAACCTAATCAAGAGGGGAAAGACAAAATAAGAGTTTCCACAGCAGGCACCAAAACTATAGTATGGGCAACAACCTCACCTCCAGCAGGAGGGAGTTCCATCTTCTTTGCACTTAGCAAGTGGCTTGTGGTTTCCTGTATAATTTCTTGGCAGGCCAGCCCAAAATCTCCTATTTTCACATGGTGGTCTGATCCTTGCAGGAAGATATTTCTGGGCTACAGAAAAAGACAGACAATGGTTATTTGCTTCACTTGAGAAGTGTATGTTTATTAAAATGGACCGCTCCTGAGCTCCGGAAGGGCTCAGGAGCTAAGCTGCAGGTCAGGAGTTCCCCGGGTTGAATCTCACCTCTGCCATGACCTCACTAGTGGGGACTTAGGCAAGAGCCTCTCTTTCAGCCTCAGTCTTCCCCATCTGCAATATGGGGATAATCATACTTCTCAAACCAGCTTGTTGTAAGGACTTCAGGTAATACGGATGAACACTAACCCCCCCCCCCCCCGGAAGCAATCATTTTTTAAAGTAACCTACACTACAGAACTGTTGGAGAAGACTCTTGAGAGTCCCCTGGACTGCAAAGAGATCCAATCGGTCAATCCTCCAGGAAGTCCAGCCTGATTGCTCCCTGGAAGGACAAATCCTGAAGCTGAAGCTCAAATACTTTGGCCACCTCATGAGAAGAGAGGACTCTTTAGAAAAGACCCTCATGCTGGGAAAGATGGAAGGCCAAAGGAGAAGGGGGTGGCAGAGGATGAGATGGTTAGAGAGTGTCACCGAAGCGATGAACATGAAATTGGGTGAACTCCGGAAGCTAGTGGAGGACAGGGAGGCCTGGCGTGCTGCGGTCCAGGGGGTTGTGAAGAGTCGGACATGACTTAGCGACTGAACAACAACAACAACAACAACACACTAGAGACCATCAGGAGCTTAAAAACGGCGATGGCCCAACCGTACCGCCATTTTGTTTTTGAGGCATAGTCCTGCATAGGTTGAACAATAGACGGGTTAGTCTCTGGCCTAGACAAGGTCTGGTTAAATTATGCTTGGGCTTTCCTCACAGAACCATAAGAGTGTTTCCTAGCACCCCTGCTTCCCAACATGTGGGTCGCGCCCCACCACTGGGAAGCAAAACTGGGCCATTCCCCCTAAAGGAATGCGATCGTGGCACTGCGGGCACCCAGGGACATTTTAACATACCTGGGGAGTTGGGGGGGGGGGATTTGATAGGGTTGGGGGGCCACAGCCCCCTTGCACAAAAACCGGAAATGCGCACCAGAGTTGCCGCAAGAGCATGGAAGGAGCACATTACTCACTTTAATATCTCGATGCATGACTCCCCTACTGTGAATGTAGTACACCCCTTCCAGCAGCTCTTGGAAGATCTTTAGTGTCCCATTAACATCTACGTGGCAATAAGGACCTTTTGGGGGGAAAAGAAAAGCATTACTCAACACAGCTGAACTGCAAAAAATCAAAAGCAGGCCTGCATCGCTCAAGGACAGGGTTGCGTTCCACGAACTCCATCGAGCGACCGGGTCACCAAACAAAAAATAATTTAGAAATCTTTAACAGGTGCTGGGATGTCTACAAAAGGGCCCTGAAGGCCTCCTCAGTGTTGCGCGGGACCCACAGAATGACCCACGGGGGAATATGAGAAGAAATGGGGGAAGCCACAGTGGGCTTCAAAAGCAAGGGCAAGCAGGAGGAATTCAACTTAGTCCAAAATTTGAAGGCGTTTATGTGCAGAGATGGATCAATACTGGCTTGGCTTACTAGCCGAGCCACAATTTACAGTCCCATTATCAAAGCCCTCTGCACATGCCTAGAGGATGCTCTCTCATAGCACGCTAGACTCGGGACTGACAGAAAGGCTGCTCCAAAGCCCACTTCCCGGTCAGTCCGCTATGCCAGTCGCATAACCAGAGGGAGAGTGGCACATTCAACGCTGCACGTGCCCCAAAACGCTGCTGGAGCCATTCCAGGCAGGGACGACTGTCGCTGCCTGGAATGGCTCAGACGGCACGTGGGAGAGGCCACTTGCATGGAGCCACGCTACTGGCCTATCCTTGCAGAAGCAATTGCTCAAAGCTTACTGGAAACGTCTCCCGACCGGAAACATTCTCCGTTTCGGTCCGCGATCCAGTCCCACAGGGAGAGTTCACACAGCTGCATCTGTATGTGAAGCATGACGTGATATTCCATCTGAGAAGAAAGTGCCAACAACAACAACAACACAGCTTATTCAAGTGTGCATACACACGTGTGCATTACAGAAGGGTACGCAGGAAGCTGTTTTGGCCTGAACCGGACAGAAACGTGTTTCCATCCTGTCAAGGAATGGACACGATGGGCGTCCAGTGGACCTTCCACTTCAAGCCCAATGTCTCCCCCTTGTGGTAGGAAGGATATACTGCTCATCTATCAGAGTCTGGCTCCCTTCATTCCTCCGTTTGAAAATTACAAACAGCAAAACTTTGCTGGCTGAGATATTAGGAACTGTTATAGTGGCAGCAGATGCAGGCACCCTAAAAGGATGTACAATGGACCCTCCTCATCCATGTATCCGCAGATTTCAGTATTCGCAGATACCGAGCCTACAACTGGATGCCTTCCGGATGCAACTGGAAGCCGCCAACACAAACCAGAAGTGGCTTAGCTTCCGGTCTTGTCTAGGTAGCCCTTTGAGGAGGCAGGGGGCCACATGCAACCTCTGGAGGGCCGGGTGTGGCCCCCCAGGGATGTTTCGGCAGTTCCAAGCGGTGCTTACTGCTCTGCTGTAGGGCCACTCCATTTGCAAGCCGCTCTGATGCCAGGGACGCTCTGGGCAGTCGCATCTATCGCTCAGCGTCCCAGAAGGCCATGGGGCAGACCCGACTGCTCAGAGCATCCCTGGCAAGCGTCAGATCAGCTTGCAAATGGAGCGGCGCTGAGGCGGAACATTAAGCACCACTGACAGGGGGAAGGGATTTTTCCTAAACACCGGATCTGGTCAGAAGGTCGGGGTTTGGAGAACCCTGTTTTAAACTAAGAGCGCAATCCTAATCTGGAGTTAGGCCAGGAAAGCTTGGCAGGCACCAGGGCCAACGTAAACGATGTTTGGACCACTCTCGGAGTCAGGGGGGATGGCGCACGTCAGTGTGCTGGCCTCTCCGACTCTGAGAGTAGTCCAAACATACATTTATGGTGTCCCTTGTGCTGGCCACACTTTGCTTTATTTACCTCATATTTACCTCAGAATTTTACCTCAGAATGCCAGATACAAGGGAGTGGTGTTTGGCCCACTCTCGGAGTCAGGGAGGATGGCGCCCGTCTGTGTGCTGGACTCTCTGACTCAGAGAATGGTTCAAACACGCGTTAGGTGTCCCTTCTGCCTGTGACGGCCTAAGTCCAGGTTAGGGCTTGCGCTCTAAATGGACGTAACCAAAATCAGGGCTTACCTCGCACTGCTTCTGCGGCGACATCTCCTTTGGCAAGCGTTCTTCACTGCTGCAATAACTGCTTGTCCGATTGATGTGATGGAAATCTGACAGGTCAGCTTCAATGCCATCCGACTCTCCAGCCTTCTCAATGCCTGTCTGCGAGTCACCTGAGAGTTCACACACACTCATCCTATTCCCTTCGCAGTCCGGGCCAGTGGAATCTTCGGGGCTGAGGTTGGCGAAGATGATGGAGTCGCTGTCATCCGTATCATGAATAGAAGACAAATCTCTGCAAAACATACAGGGGAAGAGCCAAAGAGTCAGCTAAAAGGATAACAAATGCTAGCCCAATTTTAAGTGCCAGTTCTGACTGTCAATGCCCTATACGGTTTGGGACCAGGGTATTTGAGGGACATGGTGGCACTGCGGGTTAAACTGCTGCTGCTGAGCTTGCTGACTGGAAGGCTGGCAGTTCAAGACCGCACGACGGAGTGAGATCCCGTCGCTTGTCCCAGCTCCTGCCAACCTAGCAGTTCGAAAGCACCTAAAAATGCAAGTAGCTAAATAGGGGTCACTTCGGTGGGAAGGTAACAGCGTTCCGTGCGCTACGGTGTATAGTCATGCTGGCCACATGACCATGGAAACTGTCCTCCGACAAACGCTGGCTCTTCGGCTTAGAAACAGAGATGAGCACACACACCCTAGAGTCAGTTATGTCTAGACCATTCGATCGTGGGGAAACCTTTACCTCCTTCCATATAATCCTACCTTTAATCTCAAGTCTTCAGACTGTGTCACCACCAGGTGAAGTGAGGGGAATGGTGGCCAGAAATAGTGACTTACCCACAGCTGTGGAATTCCCTTAGAACTAAGAACACCTCCCTCTCTTGCAATCTTTCGGTGGGGTCTTAAGATTTTATTTAGGGAGGCCTTTAGCAGCTAACTGCCGAGCTGGCATTCATAAACCCAATTTTTTTTCCTGCAAAAATGTGTAAAATATACAATATGGCCCTCATATTGACAAGTTTGGTGACCCCTGTCCTAGACAGAAAAATCTGCTTCCTGGATCGAAGTGGGCCCTCTGCCAAAACCAACTGCCCCAAAAGGAGAACAGCCATCGAGGCTGGTTTTTGGTGTGGTTTGAAAATCAAATACCTAATAAAAATTGTATCACTTGGCGTAAGAAAAAACTGCTGCCGACAAGACCAATTCTGCAGCAATTATTTGAAAATAATTATCAAATAATTGATAATACAATAAAGGATCTATATTAATAATTGATAATTATTTGAAAAAAAGATTGAAAGGTTCCTGTTGAATATCAGAATACATACTTGACACTTTCTGGCCCAGAAGACATTTTGAGCGACGGCAACTGCAAGGCTGTCCTGCCTGTATTGAAGACGAACACAACAGTGTTATAAAGAGACTTGCATGCAGAAAACATACCTGATTTTCTATAATTAACCCATCCCAGCCCCACAAGAAGAGAAAGACTGGGAATCTCAGTTCCCTGACAGCTGAGATACCATCTCTGTATTGCCGAAAAAAAGAAAGGGCTTGTCTAGGCCTCCCAATCAGTTTGGGGCAAAGATTCAAACCAGTCAAATCCCGATTCACAGCTCGTGCCAAGATCTCTTTTCAGTGACAGCCAGCTTAGGCCCATTTGGGGTATTGGCTCCTACACCAGCGGTTCCCAAGCTGTGACTCTCCAAGGAGCCGCGGAAACAAACTCAGGGGAGAAGCAGAATCTTCACAAAACCCCCACCACCCAACACAATGTATAGAATTATAGCCCTAATGGGGAGTTGCGGCCAATGGCCCACAGTACGTCAAGGGAATCTTGCACAGAAGGATGTGTATGGCTCCATAATGGAGCCAGGAACTCAACAAGTTATACTCCCCTTTGGGGCATGCTGGTTGAACGTGCTCCATCCAAGCAGTGTGGTACCCTACAATATTGGGGTGCTGCAGCCCAGCCAGGACTTTAACTTCTCGTAGAACCTGTGAAAAGAGATCACAAGAGAATACATCCTCTTCAGATTAATGAATAAGGGCACAATCCTGACCTGGAGTTAGGCCGGCACAGATAGGCCAGCAAAGTCGCCAGACGTGCGCAGTGGCGTTTCTACAGGGAGGGCAAAGCTCTAAGTTTTGCAAGAAGCCTTACCTTGCAGTGGAAATCACTCCTCTCCTGCCCCATTTTAGCCAATCCTCACAGGGAACAGCAACATCTTGGCGTTGCTTACTGGCTACAGCAGCAAGGGAGAGGAGGGATTTACATGACAGGATAAGGCTTCCTGCAAAACTTAGAGCTTTGCCATCCCTGTAGAAACGCCTCTGGACGTGCGCCACCCTCCCTGACTCTAAGAGTGGTCCAAACGCCATTCCCTTGTAACTGGCATTCTGAGGTAAATTTCTGAGGTAAATTTCTGAGGTAAATAAAGCAAAGTCTGGCCAGCACAAGGAACACCATAAAGTATGTCTGGACCACTCTCAGAGTCAGGGAGGCCAGCACACAGACGTTCACCATCCTCCATGACTCCAAGAGTGGTCCAAACGCCCGTCCCTTGTATCTGGCATTCTGAGGTAAATTTCTGAGGTAAATAAAGCAAAGTCTGGCCAGGACAAGGAACACTATAAACTATGTCTGGACCACTCTGAGTCAGGGAGGCCAGCACACAGACATGCGCCATCCTCCCTGACTCTGAGAGTGGTCCAAACGTGCTTGACGGTGGTCCTTGTTCCAGCCAAACTTTGCTGGCCTAACTGAGCCGGCCTAACTCCAGGTTAGGATTGGGCTCTTAGTTTTCCAAGGTGATGGAGAGCGAAAAGGTTTCTACATCTTGCAGAAACGCTAAACAAACATTGGGGCGTATCAACAGTCAGCAATGTCTCTTCACAACATTTCCCCTGCCCCAAGTTATGGGGCATGCTGTGGAGCAAGCTATGGGTGATAAAAAATATCACCGCAATCCTTTATCAGAAACCAATTACAATGGGGCTGGGCATTTCCTCAGGGCAGGCAGAACACCCAAAAAAACATGTAAAGTAAGCAGATACCTTCATGCAATCTCTTTTGGTAGCCTTCTCGATGATGATTTTTTTAATGGCATAGAACTGGCCATCTAGCTTGTTCCTGACCTGGGAGGGGGGGGAAAGATGATCAACAAGTTGGTTAGGTATGGCAAATTCATGACGCTTGTGACATTTCTTCATTTGGCCTAGAAACATAGAGAAAAGGGATGGCCAAATGGAAACTGGCATGGAGGCAACTCTCCATTTGAAATGCAATATTATATATGAATCTGCTGAAGTAGGCAATTAAAAACAAAAGGAATACCTTGTAAACCGTCCCATAACCTCCTTTTCCTAGCCTTGAGATCTCATCGAATTCGTTGATGTAGCGAGATGTTTGTGCTTCAAAGAGAACTTCATTCTCCCTAGGGCGTTTTAATAAAAACATACACTTAAACCAATGGAAACCATGAAATATATACCCAACGTGGACTTTGAATCACCTGTTGAAAGGTACAGCTTTCCTCCCATTGGTGGGAAAACAGCCTGGAAGGCAACAGTGAGCACTCGAACAAAGGAAAGGGGCAGTGATGTCATTCAGGGGGAACGTACCAGAACGGGCGTTCCGAATCCTAATGGGCTCCGTGGCTGGTTCCGGGTTCCCGACAAGTGCCAATCAAAAGTGAGTTCCTGTTCCTAAATCATTTGAATGACACCACCGGGGAAGGGTTATTGCAGCTGTCCATCACCTCCAAACTTCTCACCTTCAAAGTGCTCACAAGATGCTCACGATTCACTTTCCTTCAAGATGCTCAATTTAAAATAAAAGCAATTTACACATAGGTCAAATGATGGCTTGTGCAGCCCCAAAATGGCCAGGATCCGTATTATGTACCTTTAAATGGTCTGAAGTCAGTCATTACTGAACAGCCACTGATTTTTGCAACAGCAGAGACTTAAACGTGTACTTGTTTTAAGCGTACCTTCACCCGAGAGCGCTCTGACCACATACCTGTTCGTGTACAAATTGCCAGCCCCAAGCTCCTACAAAAGATAGCAAAAGGAAAAAAAAGCAAAATTACTGCTTTAGGAAACAAAAGCCAAAAGCTCAGTGGTTCTCAAACTTTTCAAGCACTCAAAAGTGCTAAATTGGGCCCACTTTTTAGAATGATAATCTGAGATCAGAAGTGATGTCATTTGCTTGGAAGTGATGTCATTTGCTGGAAGTGATGTCATTTGCTTGGAAGTGACGTCATCCAGCAGGAAAAAAATTTTAGCACCACCATATGACAAAATCAAATCAAGTAAGTATATTAGAAGTTTAAGTATTTTTTTTTACTTATTATAAAAGCAGCAGATCCCTGAAGCAGCCGGCCGTGAAGACCCTTGGGAGCAGTAGTAGGGGGGCTTTCACGGCTTCCCCGGGAGAACATGAAGTGCTGCTCACACTAAGGAGGGCGGTACAAGATCTGGCCTGCAGGCAAGAGTTTAGAGCCCCCTGGTCTATGGGGTTGAGTCTACAAGTAAGCATATAAATACTGTAATAAATAAATACCTTAAAACCTGTCATTCTTTGCTGAAGCTGAAGGACAGATTTAGCTACACCAGCGTTTCTCAAACTACGGGCCTGGACCCACTTGATGGGTCGTGACTTGGTTTCTTGGGTCCTGAGGAGCCTTCCAATGAAACCACGACTGATGAAAGATCAGCTCTCTCAAGGCCTCAATCCCCAAAGACCAAAAATGCAAAAACAGCCTCTAACCCTATTCATTAGGGCTGCCCCACTATGAGAAATAGATTAAGGGTGATGGTGGTTGTTTTTACAGACCAACAAAATACAACTTGTAAGTAAATATATATTACTTCTTTCTAGAGCACCATTTTTTAAAATCTCGCAAAGCTAGGTGGGTCCTAGCGTGTCATCTAAAGAAGCAGGGCCCAATGCTAAAAAGTTGGAAAACCACTGAGCTACATCAACCCCTCGAATTCTCAGAGCCACACAAGTATCACAGATGTAGCCACGCACTGATCTGAAGCCCTATAGCTTCTGTGTCAGTATGAATTTTTATACCAGTGTAGGGAGACGCAGAGAGAGAGAGAGAGAGAGAGAGAGAGAGAGAGAGAGAGACCTTACCTTGTTGAGTATCTGTTGGTTGGCTGCTTTCATTAATTCAGTAATGGCCCGGTTATGCTGCAGCCTCAAGCTACTGAATTCATCGCAGAAAGCGAAAGAGGAAATCAGGCGCATTCGGGTAAACGTCTTACACAGTACTGTACAAAAGAGGGAATGGGGAGGAAAAATAAGTATTCCAAAGGAAACGGAGTGTCTGAGCTCTAGACACTGTTCAGACTATCCATGCAGGCTTAACTGCAATACTGACAGCTTGCAATAGCTGGTGAAAGTTTAGGTATGGCCTCCAAAATGCAGTTTTCGAAGGAATTGTTCTGCTGTTCGGCTCTTCCCACAGATGGAACTGTGTCTCAGCCCTTGTGCCCATGCCCTCACTCTTCCAGCTTTACCACTCTTCACCTGCTTCCTCAAACAACTCAACATCCAGTGGCAAGGAGTTCCACAGGTGCCTGGAGCTTATGCTTGGAGCTGCTTCCCAGAACACCTGCTTCCTCCCCTCAGTGCCTTGAAATCCCTTCATTAAAACCAAACATTTTTACACAGCCTTTGGCACCATGCCTTAGAGCACAATCCTAACCAACTAGTTAGGATTTTTCTGGAGGAAACTGGTTTTTCTGGAGGAAAAGTCCATCGTGGGCGGGCCATGATGGGTTGGGCAACCTCCTTACATTAGTAGTAGGCTACTCCAGAGTACTGGGTGCAAGGGAGTGGCAACAGGATGCAAGCATCTTGTTGTCTCGTGTGCTCCCTGAAGCATCCGGTGGACCACTGTGAGATACAGGAAGCTGGACTATATGGGCCTTTGGCCTGATCCAGTGGGGCTCTTCTTAAGTTCTTAACTTCCAGCACCGACATAGCTGTGCCAATGGGGCCTGAGCTGCATCTTGCAGTTAGGGGGCAGTCATGGAGGTCTCATAAGAACATAAGAAGAGCCCTGCTGGATCAGGCCAAAGGCCCATCTAGTCCAGCTTCCTGTATCTCACAGCGGCCCACCAGGTGCCCCAGGGAGGCACAAGACACAAGACGCTTGCATCCTGTTGCCACTCCCTTGCACCCGGTACTCTGGAGTAGCCTACTACTAATGTAAGGAGGTTGCACAATCCATCATGGCCTATAGCCCACGATGGACTTTTCTTCCAGAAATCCGTCCAAACCCCTCTTAAAGGCATTTGTACACTGTCCTGGGTGCCAATTAAATCAGCGAAATTTATGCACCTGTAAGCAAATGTATACAAACTAGCAATGCATTGGGGTCATAGCTCCACCACCCAACCAGTCCAAAGCAAATTGTTTCCCCCCCCCCATGTAGAGAAAGATGACTACAGCCGGTTTTTATTTATTTGTGTTTTTTTTAAAGTGTGTAAGCGTAAAAAGCAACAGCCAAATTCCCTAAAAGGCCCTGCAAGGTTTCAAACAGTTAAAGAGTTCTAAAGCAGTTGAAACGGACACCGTTGCTTGCTTCTGGCGAAAGGGAGCCGTCTCCCCTCCCATTTTCAGATAATTTAGTTCCCTTGAAAATCTGCACCGAGGGCATGTGCGGAGATAATAGGTTTTAATTAAAAGAGACTGTAAAACATTTAATTATAGCCGTTACTGAACAACCAATGACACAAAAGCTCCTTTTAGATTGGCCAAAGTCTATAGAACAGGGTAGCGGTACATGTATCAAGAGTTGCCATTGGCTGAGCACTTGTTTCGTGGACACCGATTGGGTCAGAGCTTCTGATGTACCATTTGGGTATTTCTGACTTGGCAAACGTAGTTTCTGTGTGGCTTTTGCCCCAGAAACAATACTAAAATCACCCGTCATTTTCTCTTAGCATTGCTATCGATAGCATAATAATAGCTTCGGTTGGCTTTAAGGAGGCAGTACGGTTCTTACAGCATCCTTAAGAAAAGCCGGCGTCTATTAGCTTTCATCTTAAAGCGCAGGAAGTCCTACCTAGGTCTAAAGATTTGTTCGAACAGACAAAAATTCAGCAGGCTAAAAGGCAAGAAACAGAATACAACCTCTTTGTAGAATCTCACGTAAGTACCGCAAATTGACAGCTCTTTCGGCGAACCTGTGCGTGCACAACAAGCGGATGGACAGCCAGTTGTGTTGGTTGCCAAAAATTATACAGAAGGAGAGGGGCACTGTCCATAAAAAAATAACAAATATCTCACAGACTCTCTTTACCACATCAATCAGCTGGTGAGGTTCTTAAGGCGCAATCCTAAACTGGTGTTAGGTCCGCAATGTTTGGCTGGCACAAGGGCTACCGTAAAGCACGTTTGGACCACGCTCGGAGTCAGGGGGGATGTCTGTGTGCTGGCCTCTCTGACTCCCGAGTGTGTTTTGCGGGGGCCCAAATGTGAGCCCTCAAATGTGTTTTGCGGGGGTTCTGGTGCCGGCCAAAATTTGCTGGCCTAACTGTGCCAGCCTAACTCCAGGTTAGGTTTGCGCTCTTAATTACCACCAAAACAAGGCTGGTAAGAGTTTCATATCACGGTTTGGGAACTAGATAACTGACAGATTGTTCCCCCTGCCCCAACATATGGGGTCTGCCCATCATTTAAGCCAGAGATCTTCAACCAGTACACCAGCCTGCTGGTGTGCCACAGGCTTTTGCGGGGAGGGTCATTTATTAGTAGGCCATTCGGAGATGCGAGTCCCCCTCCCCATCAGCCGTCTAGTTTGCCTTCTCCAAAAACTGATGTTGTGCCTTGACAAAGTTAGTGCCTTATTAGAATGCCATGAACTGAAAAAGGTTGAAAATAGCTGCCTTAAGGTCATAATGGTTGGCCTTGTTGTGGATGCCATTGCCACTGGACATATGGTTGACAGAGGCCTAGGAAGACTTTTCTGCTGTGGTACCCAACCTGTGGAACTCTCTCCCTCTTGAGATCAGGACTGTTCCCACCCTGTTGTCCTTCTGTAAAGGAGCTAAAACATTTCTGTTCCACCGAACTTCTGGGTAACCGACATTGATTTTGGTTAATCTGGTTGTGTTTTTTTCTGAACTGTGTTTCATTTGAGGGTGCTGTGTGTGTGTATATTTGCTATGCCATCCTGATTTGATCTGTTCATTTGTTGTGCAAACCGCAATCTAACCTGGAGTTAGGCCAGCACAGTTAGGCCGGCAAAGTTTGGCTGGCACAAGGGACACTGTAAAGCATGTTTGGACCACTCTCGGAGTCAGAGAGGCCAGCACACAGATGTGGGCCATTCTCTGTGACTCCAAGAGTAGTCCAAACACGTTTTATGGTGGCCCTTGTGCCAGCCAAACTTTGCTGGCCTAACTGTGCTGGCCTAACTCCAGGTTAGGATTGCACTCTTAAAGCTACCAGATTTTTTGGAACAGATCCCCCCCCCCACAGATTCTACGGGCCCACTGCAATTAAGTTGGTGACCTTCTGTACACACTTACATGGGAATAAAACCCATTGAACTCAGTGGGCCTTACTTCCAAGTAGACATGCATGAGATTGCCCAGCAAGTAATGTTTATCCACTGGCTCACTTGGTTAAAGATTTCGCCATTCCAGAGTATTAACACTTTAGAAACCGAACACCACCAACCCATACAAGATCCCTCTTACTTACATTGAAACAAGCGTCTGGAACGGGCAGGATCCTGCGCATACACCTGGCAGAGGTGCTCCAGTAGAGAAACCAATAGGAGCTGGTGGGCAAATGAGGAAGTGATGTTCATTAACTTCTGTGAGCCGTTTGAAACGCGAAGCTCCGCTGGCCAATCAGATTCTGGAGGGGAAAAGGTCAGTTTTAGCATTGGAAGAATCGTAATATGTCAGCCAGCATCTTTTTGGTCATCCCTCCCCTTGTGAGGCTGCCTTAACCCTTTGCTCAACGGGGGGGGGGGGGCTTTCTCTTCTAAAACTGCCCTTCGTGAAACGGTACAGACAGGCAACACAAAATCCAAACCACCAAGAATCAGGAAAAGGTATTTGGTGTGGTGTGGTTTAATCGTCATGAAATTGCCCTGAGCCTGTTTTCATATCAGCAGGGGCTCGGAACGACAGAAAGAACCTTGCAGTTTCATCAGAGTAGCAGTACAGCAGCTGAGGCAATCCTCTGGCAAGGGAAGTCACGAGACAGATGGGGTGGGAATGATGAAACTGCCCCCCCCAGCTTCTCCCGCTCAAGGTGAGGGAGGGCAAAGCAGCTACACAACTGTTCCGTTGGGCAAATTCTTTCAAGCAGCTCACCGTAACTAAGTGGCTTGCAAGAGGAGCGTTTCCGGAAAGGAGCAAAGGGGGGGGAGAGCCGGAAAAAAGCAGAGCATAAAAAGATAAAATGTACACATCTTGATTGTAATATTCAAGATATGGGAGAGTGCCATTATTGTGCAAGCTGTCCTTTTGGCAGTGACACGTCTGCACAGCTCAGTAGGGGATGGTGGTGCTGTGGGCCGCAGCCACACACACACACACACCCCTTATGTTTGACACCCCTAGTATACAGTGTCCACTTGCCATTTGATCAGGAATGAATAGCAAAGCATGATATATTCAACCCTTTACGATCAGGGCACCTCCTGCTAATTAGAACACTGTGCAAGCCAAGCCCATGGTTGTGATTC